>CM072668.1:69525384-69537884 GCA_036884735.1 Huso huso
TTGTGTTGTGTTATGGTGGTTCCTCGAATTGTCTGTGTTGGAGCAGTGCTGTCCTGAGACTGGTTGGTGTTAGTGTGTGTTAGTGCAGTGAGCTTCAGGACCAGCTGGCTGGGGGACTCTTCTTTAGCTCAGTTCTTGGTACTGCAGGAGGGCTTTACTGTGGTAGGGTTTGGGTTGCTGTTTTAGATGAAGCCAAGTTAGTGCTCTTTGTATTGAGATCAATAATGGATATTGACCTAGTTCTGCCCTGCTGCGTGTTGTTTTGGTGTTTTTTCTGTATTTGCAGGATGTTTTTGCAGAACTCTGTGTGCAGGGCTTCTATTGGGTGTTTATCATTTAGTGTAATCTGTTCTGTGGCGGACCCCACACTTCCACTGCCATAGAGACAATGGGTTTGTCTTTCAAAAATTTTTGAGCCAAATTCTAATGGGGGAGTTTTATATAGCTCACTCTCCTCTCACTGCCTTCCCCCTCTCCTCTCCCTCTCCTCCCACTGGCCTTCCTCCTCCTCTCTCTCCCTCTCCCTGGCCTTCCCCCCTCCCTCTCCTCTCCCTCTCCCTCCTCACTGGCCTTCCTCCTCTCCCTCTCCCCTCTCCTGGCCTTCCTCCTCTCCTCTCCCTCCCTCCCTTCCTCCTCTCACTCTCCCTCTCCTCTCCTGGCCTTCCTCTCTCTCTCCTTCCTCCTCTCCTGGCCTTCCCCTCTCCTCTCCCCTCCCTCTTCCCTCCCACTTTCCTCACTTCTCTCACTGGCCTTCCCCTCTCCCTCTCCTCTCCCTCTTCCCCTCCCACTGGCCTTCCTCCTCTCCCTCCCTCTCACTGGCCTTCCCCTCTCCCTCCTCTCCCTCTCACTGGCCTTCCCTCCTCTCCTCTCCTCTCCTGGCCTTCCCCCCTCTCCTCTCCCTCTCCCTCTCACTGGCCTTCCCCCTCTCCCTCTCCCTCTCCCCTCTCACTGCCTTCCTCCTCTCACTCTCCCTCTCACTCTCCCTCTCCCTGCCCTTCCTCCTCTCCCTCTCCCTCTCCCTCTCCTCTCACTGGCCTTCCTCCTCTCCTCTCCTCTCCCTCTCCTGGCCTTCCTCCTCTCCCTCTCCCTCTCCCTCTCCCTCTCACTGGCCTTCCTCCTCTCCTCTCCTACCTCTCCTCTCCCTCTCCCTCTTCCTCCTCTCCCTCTCCCTCTCCCTCTTCCTCCTCTCCCTCTCCCTCTCCTTCCTCCTCTCCTCTCCTCCCTCTTCCCTCCTCCCTCTCCCTCTCCTCTTCCTCCTCTCCTCTCCCTCCCCTCTTCCCTCTCCCTCCCTCTCACTGGCCTTCCTCCTCTCTCTCCTCTCCCTCTCACTGCCCTTCCTCCTCTCCCTCTCCCTCTCACTGGCCTTCCTCCTCTCCCTCTCCCTCTCCTCTCACTGGCCTTCCTCCTCTCCCTCTCCCTCTCCTCTCACTGGCCTTCCTCCTCTCACTCTCCCTCTCCCTCTCCTCCCTCTTCCTCTCACTCTCCCTCTCCCTCCCCCCTTCCTCCTCTCCTCTCCTCTCCTCTGGCCTTCCTCCTCTCCCTCTCCCTCTCCCTCTTCCTCCTCTCCCTCTCCTCTCCCTCTTCCTCCTCTCCCTCTCCCTCTCCCTCTTCCTCCTCTCCCTCTCCCTCCCCCTCTCCCCTCTCCCTCTCCCCTCTCCTGGCCTTCCTCTCTTTCTCCCCTCTCCCTCTCCTCCTCCTCTCCTCTCCCTCTCCCCTCTCACTGGCCTTCCTCCTCTCACTCTCCCTCTCCCTCTCACTGCCCTTCCTCCTCTCACTCTCCCTCTCCCTCTCCCTCTCACTGGCCTTCCTCCTCCTCTCCCTCTCCTCTCCCTCTCCCACTGGCCTTCCTCCTCTCCCTCTCCCTCTCCCTGGCCTTCCTCCTCTCCTCTCCCTCTCACTGGCCTTCCTCCCTCTCACTCTCCCTCTCCCTCTTCCTCCCACTGGCCTTCCTCCTCTCCTCTCCCTCTCACTGGCCTTCCCCTCTCCTCTCCTCTCCCTCTTCCTCCCACTGGCCTTCCTCCTCTCACTCTCCCTCTCACTGGCCTTCCCCTCTCCTCTCCCTCTCCCTCTTCCTCCCACTGGCCTTCCTCCTCTCACTCTCCCTCTCACTGGCCTTCCCTCTCCCTCTCCCTCTCCCTCTTCCCCACTGGCCTTCCTCCTCTCACTCTCCTCTCACTGGCCTTCCTCCTCTCACTCTCCCTCTCCCTGGCCTTCCTCCTCTCACTCTCCCTCTCCCTCACTGGCCTTCCTCTCCTCTCCTCTCCCTCTCACTGGCCTTCCCCTCTCCTCTCCTCCCTCTTCCTCCCACTGGCCTTCCTCCTCTCCCTCTCCCTCTCCCTCTCCCTCCCCTCCTCTCCTCTTCCTCCCACTGGCCTTCCTCCTCTCCTCTCCTCACTGGCCTTCCCCTCTCCCTCTCCCTCTCCTCTTCCTCCCCACTGGCCTTCCTCCTCCTCTCCCCTCTCACTGGCCTTCCCCTCTCCTCCTCCCCTCCCCTCTTCCTCCTCCCTCTCACTCCTTCCCCTCTCCCTCCTCTCCCTCTTCCTCCCACTGGCCTTCCTCCTCCTCTCCCTCTCCCTCCTTCCTCCTCCTCTCCTCTCCCTGGCCCCCTCCTCCCTCTCCCTCTCACCCCTTTCCTCCACTCTCCCTCTCCCTCTCACTGGCCTTCCCCCTCTCCCTCTCCCTCCCTCTTCCTCCCACTTCCTCCTCCTCTCCTCTCCCTCTCCCCTCCCTCTCCTCTCCTCTTCCTCCCCTGGCCTCCCTCCTCTCCTCTCCCTCTCACTGGCCTTCCCCCTCTCCCTCTCCCTCTCCCTTCCTCCTGGCCTCCCTCCTCTCCCTCTCACTGGCCTTCCCCTCTCCTCTCCTCTCCCTCCTGGCCTTCCTCCTCTCTCCCTCTCCCCTCTCCCTCTCCCTCCCTCTCACTGGCCTTCCTCCTCTCCCTCTTCATCTCACTGGCCTTCCTCCTCTCCCTCTTACTCTCCCTCTCACTGGCCTTCCTCCTCTCCCTCTCCCTCTCCCTCTAACTGCCCTTCCTCCTCTCTCTCTCCCTCTCCCTCTCACTGGCCTTCCTCCTCTCCCTCTTTCTCTCACTGCCCTTCCTCCTCTCCCTCTCCCTCTCACTGGCCTTCCTCCTCTCCCTCTCCCTCCTCTAACTGCCCTTCCTCCTCTCTCTCCCTCTCCCTCTCACTGGCCCTCCTCTCCCTCTCCCTCTCCTCTTGCCTTCCTCCTCTCCCTCCCTCTCCTCTCACTGGCCTCCCCTCTCCTCTCCCTCTCCCTCTCCCTCTTCCTCTCACTGCCCTTCCTCCTCCTCTCCCTCTCACTTGCCTTCCTCCTCTCCCTCTCCCTCTCCCTCTCACTGGCCTTCCTCCTCTCCCTCTCCCTCTCCCTCTCACTGGCCTTCCTCCTCTCCCTCTCCCTCTCCCTCTCCCTCTCCTGCCCTTCCTCCTCTCCCTCTCCCTCTTCCTCTCTGGCCTTCCTCCTCCTCTCCCTCTTCCTCTCACTGCCCTTCCTCCTCTCCCTCTCCCTCTCCCTCTCCCTCTTCCTCTCACTGGCCTTCCTCCTCTCCCTCTTCCTCTCCCTCTCACTGGCCTTCCCTCCTCTCCCTCTCCCTCTCCCTCTCCCTCTCCTGCCCTTCCTCCTCTCCCTCTCCCTCTCACTGGCCTTCCTCCTCTCCCTTTTCCTCTTACTCTCACTCCTCCTAGTGTATTAAAGCAATTTAAAGTTTTATGTTTAAATGTAAAATACAATATTTAAGTGTATAAAGGAGGCTGTGTGGTCCAGTGGTTAAAGAAAAGGGCTTGTAACCAGGAGGTCCCCGGTTCAAATCCCACCTCCGCCACTGACTCATTGTGTGACCCTGAGCAAGTCACTTAACCTCCTTTGCTCCGTCTTTCCCTGAGGCGTAATTGTAAGTGACTCTGCAGCTGATGCATAGTTCACACACCCTAGTCTCTGTAAGTCGCCTTGAATAAAGGCGTCTGCTAAATAAACAAATAATAAATAATATAAATAGCACAGAAATAAGAACAATTAAATAAGACTATACTAAGCAGTGGCTGTTACAAACCCTTCCTAACTCACGTGCTTCATATGCAGGCAGATTTAACGACCTCAGTGCTAACACACTTTAATAAAGTATTTAAACAAATAAAAACATGTACTACAATTTCAACTTTTACTTAGTAGCTTCAGAAATACACATATGCTGGTGAAAACCAAATGTCCTTGCAAAACTTCTCAGGAATCCCCCTTTTGCTTTTGCCATCTTAAGAACTCTGGGCCTAATTTTCCACCCTGAGCAGATTGCCCATGCAATTGAGCAGTGAGAAGTTTCTTGTTTTTTTGTCTACAGTGTAAAAAAATATAACCCTCAGTCATCCAAAGCGTGGAAGCACTGAGGTTCATTCCTAAAAGGGGTATCAGTCTCAGGTAATGAATGGGACGTCCTGTCCAGGTAAAGGAGAACATGTGTTTGCTTGAAGAACATGCAGGTCATACAGGTAACAGGAAATGCTTGTCTAGTACAAGGGAAAGTGTACCTGAGGCTGAAGCATTGTGTATCAAAACTGCCCTTCCATACCTGAGACTGCAACAGAGTTGTTGCTAGTTCTTGATCTAGGATAGCACTAGCAACACTTTCAGAGGGGAGTGAATACAGTAGACACAACCATAAAGCAGTGTTGATGAGACCAGTGAATAAAATCAAACTCCCTCAGACAGTGGATATCACATCTTCATATGGCTGGTCCCTCTATTCCAATTAATACAAGGTTACATTATTGTGCTATTTATTAGTTGCAGTCTCTTTGCACTCACTTCCAAAGCAGTTTTGAATCTGACCTTTCCAAAGCTGTACTGTTCATGCAAAATCTGCCCTATCCAAAGCTGTACTGTTCATGCAAAATCTGCCCTATCCAAAGCTGTACTGTTCATGCAAAATATGCCTTAATATAGCTTAATATCAGAACAGAAATGTGGTTCCTGGTACTGTCACAGATATCATCTTCAACAAACAATGTTCCTCTTCAATGCTGTTTTTAATATACCATCAGTCAGAAACAGAAACTTTTTATTCAGCCTTCTTCAAGCAGCATTGACGTGAGCTGAGCCCCCAGATGATGAACCCCCTAAATAAAACATGCCACTCTGTGGGCACATTTCCAGCCACTCATTTTGCCCAAATGCAGCAACCGCATCTCTCCACTGTGAAACGAGCCTAAACACAACACAGCTGACATAGGGGCCACTTTATTAGGATCTGTGTCCCCGATTGGATTTATATAGGCTGCCAGACACTTTGTTAGGATCTGTGTACCTGATTGGATTTATATAGGCTGCCAGACACTTTGTTAGGACCTGTGTACCCGATTGGATTTATATAGGCTGCCAGACACTTTGTTAGGATCTGTGTCCCCGATTGGATTTATATAGGCTGCCAGACACTTTGTTAGGATCTGTGTCCCCGATTGGATTTATATAGGCTGCCAGACACTTTGTTAGGATCTGTGTCCCCGATTGGATTTATATAGGCTGCCAGACACTTTGTTAGGATCTGTGTACCCGATTGGATTTATATAGGCTGCCAGACACTTTGTTAGGATCTGTGTCCCCGATTGGATTTATATAGGCTGCCAGACACTTTGTTAGGATCTGTGTACCTGATTGGATTTATATAGGCTGCCAGACACTTTGTTAGGACCTGTGTACCCGATTGGATTTATATAGGCTGCCAGACACTTTGTTGGGATCTGTTCCTAATTGGATTTTATAGGCTGCCAGACACTTTGTTGGGATCTGTCCCGATTGGATTTTATAGGCTGCCAGAACACTTTGTTTGGATCTGTGTCCCCGATTGGATTTATATAGGCTGCCAGACACTTTGTTAGGATCTAGTCCCCGATTGGATTTATAGGCTGCAGACACTTTGTTAGGATCTGTGTGCCCGATTGGATTTATATAGGCTGCCAGACACTTTGTTAGGATCTGTGTCCCGATTGGATTTATATAGGCTGCCAGACACTTTGTTTAGGATCTGTGTCCCGATTGGATTTATATAGGCTGCCAGACACTTTGTTAGGATCTGTGTCCCCGATTGGATTTATATAGGCTGCCAGACACTTTGTTAGGATCTGTGACCCGATTGGATTTATATAGGCTGCCAGACACTTTGTTAGGACCTGTGTACCCGACTGGATTTATATAGGCTGCCCAGACACTTTGTTGGGATCTGTGTCCCATTGGATTTATATAGGCTGCCAGACACTTTGTTAGGACCTGTGTCCCCGATTGGATTTATATAGGCTGCCAGACACTTTGTTAGGATCTGTGTCCCCGATTGGATTTATATAGGCTGCCAGACACTTTGTTAGGATCTGTGTGCCCGATTGATTTATAGGCTGCCAGACACTTTGTTAGGATCTGTACCTGGTGGATTTTTATATAGGCTGCCAGACACTTTGTTAGGATCTGTGTCCCCAATTGGATTTATATAGGCTGCCAGACACTTTGTTAGGACCTGTGTCCCCGATTGGATTTATATAGGCTGCCAGACACTTTGTTAGGATCTGTGTCCCCGATTGGATTTATATAGGCTGCCAGACACTTTGTTAGGATCTGTGTCCCCGATTGGATTTATATAGGCTGCCAGACACTTTGTTAGGATCTGTGTCCCCGATTGGATTTATATAGGCTGCCAGACACTTTGTTAGGATCTGTGTACCTGATTGGATTTATATAGGCTGCCAGACACTTTGTTAGGATCTGTGTACCCGATTGGATTTATATAGGCTGCCAGACACTTTGTTAGGACCTGTGTCCCGATTGGATTATATAGGCTGCCAGACACTTTGTTAGGATCTGTGTCCCCGATTGGATTTATATAGGCTGCCAGACACTTTGTTAGGATCTGTGTACCCGATTGGATTTATATAGGCTGCCAGACACTTTGTTAGGATCTGTGTACCCGATTGGATTTATATAGGCTGCCAGACACTTTGTTAGGACCTGTGTCCCCGATTGGATTTATATAGGCTGCCAGACACTTTGTTAGGATCTGTGTACCCGATTGGATTTATATAGGCTGCAGACACTTTGTTGGGACAACCGATTGGATTTATATAGGCTGCCAGACACTTTGTTAGGATCTGTGTACCTGATTGGATTTATATAAGCTGCCAGACACTTTGTTAGGACCTGTGTCCCCGATTGGATTTATATAGGCTGCCAGACACTTTGTTAGGATCTGTGTCCCGATTGGATTTATATAGGCTGCCAGACACTTTGTTAGGATCTGTGTACCCGATTGGATTTATATAGGCTGCCAGACACTTTGTTAGGATCTGTGTACCCGATTGGATTTATATAGGCTGCCAGACACTTTGTTAGGATCTGTGTACCCGATTGGATTTATATAGGCTGCCAGACACTTTGTTAGGATCTGTGTCCCGATTGATGGATTTATTTTATAGGCTGCCAGACACTTTGTTAGGATCTGTGTCCCGATTGGATTTATATAGGCTGCCAGACACTTTGTTAGGACCTGTGTCCCCGATTGGATTATATAGGCTGCCAGACACTTTATTTGGATCTGTGTCCCGATTGAATTTATATAGGCTGCCAGACACTTTGTTAGGATCTGTGTACCCGATTGGATTTATATAGGCTGCCAGACACTTTGTTAGGATCTGTGTACCCGATTGGATTTATATAGGCTGCCAGACACTTTGTTAGGATCTGTGTACCCGATTGGATTTATATAGGCTGCCAGACACTTTGTTAGGATCTGTGTCCCCGATTGGATTTATATAGGCTGCCAGACACTTTGTTAGGATCTGTGTACCCGATTGGATTTATATAGGCTGCCAGACACTTTGTTAGGATCTGTGTCCCCGATTGGATTTATATAGGCTGCCAGACACTTTGTTAGGACCTGTGTCCCCGATTGGATTTATATAGGCTGCCAGACACTTTGTTAGGATCTGTGTCCCCGATTGGATTTATATAGGCTGCCAGACACTTTGTTAGGATCTGTGTCCCCGATTGGATTTATATAGGCTGCCAGACACTTTGTTAGGATCTGTGTCCCCGATTGGATTTATATAGGCTGCCAGACACTTTGTTAGGATCTGTGTACCTGATTGGATTTATATAGGCTGCCAGACACTTTGTTAGGATCTGTGTGCGATTGGATTTATATAGGCTGCCAGACACTTTGTTAGGACCTGTGTCCCCGATTGGATTTTATATAGACTGCCAGACACTTTGTTAGGATCTGTGTCCCCGATTGGATTTATATAGGCTGCCAGACACTTTGTTGGGATCTGTGTACCCGATTGGATTTATATAGGCTGCCAGACACTTTTGTTGGGATCTGTGTACCCGATTGGATTTATATAGGCTGCCAGACACTTTATTTAGGACCTGTGTCCCGATTGGATTTATATAGGCTGCCAGACACTTTGTTAGGATCTGTGTACCCGATTGGATTTTATAGGCTGCCAGACACTTTGTTAGGATCTGTGTACCCGATTGGATTTATATAGGCTGCCAGACACTTTGTTAGGATCTGTGTGCCCGATTGGATTTATATAAGCTGCCAGACACTTTGTTGGGACCTGTGTCCCCGATTGGATTTATATAGGCTGCCAGGCACTTTGTTGGATCTGTGTCCCGATTGGATTTATATAGGCTGCCAGACACTTTGTTAGGATCTGTGTACCCGATTGGATTTATATAGGCTGCCAGACACTTTGTTAGGATCTGTGTACCCGATTGGATTTATATAGGCTGCCAGACACTTTGTTAGGATCTGTGTGCCGATTGGTTATATAGGCTGCCAGACACTTTGTTAGGATCTGTGTCCCCGATTGGATTTATATAGGCTGCCAGACACTTTGTTAGGATCTGTGTCCCCGATTGGATTTATATAGGCTGCCAGACACTTTGTTAGGACCTGTGTACCCGATTGGATTTATATAGGCTGCCAGACACTTTGTTAGGATCTGTGTCCCCAATTGGATTTGGCATCGCCCTGCACAGAGATGCAAATGAGGCTGATCATGTGATGTGATGTGATGCATTCAGAGTGGCACTTGGAACCAGAATGTCAGCCCTTGTATTGTTCCACTATAACCGCAGTGATATCTCTTGTGAGCCTGCAATGAGGCTCAGTTATAACATTGCATTGGAGCGCTTGGACTCCAGCTGGAGGGCTGCAGACTGGTTAGCCTTGATCTGCATCAAGTGCAGCGATTCTGTATTTCAAGCAGACAAACACAGGACCTGAGAGCGTTTCAATTTCTTTATTAATAAGATAAATCATAGCAATACAGAGAATATATCTTATTGTTATCTACAATTGCCTTAAGACTGCTTACAAGACAATAGAAACCTGATCATGGGAAGATTTAAATAAATACTGAGAAATATCGTTACAATACAATGTATATTCTCAAAAAGGGTTTGACAGTAATCAGCTCTCTGTGACTCCAGTGTGACTCCGAATCACAGCACAGGAGAGCAATGGGGCTGCACCCTGCCTGGATTTATTAGAGGGTGCAAATCTATAGTATACACAGCATACCAGAATCTGAAACAAGAAGAATGGCATTCCTCAAAAAATACAGGAAGACAGCCCTGCAGCTGAGCCCTCAACACCTCCTCAACACCTCGGCAAAAATGAGTGGCTGCAGCTGAACCCTCAGCATCTCCTCAACACCTCAGCACCTCCTCAAAAATGAGTGGCTGCAGCTGAGCCCTCAGCACCTCCTCAACACCTCGGCAAAATGAGTGGCTGCAGCTGAGCCCTCTTTGCCCTCCTCAACACCTCGGCAAAAATGAGTGGCTGCAGCTGAGCCCTCAGCACCTCCTCAACACCTCGGCAAAAATGAGTGGCTGCAGCTGAGCCCTCAGCACCTCCTCAACACCTCGGCAAAAATGAGTGGCTGGAAATGTGCCCACAGAGCAGCATGTTTTATGAAGGGGGTCATCATAACAGGAACATGTTTGTGGAAGATGATATCTGTGATAAGTTTTGAGGAACTATTTTTGGTTTTATTTTGAAACTGTACACAAGGCTTATTTTGCATGAACAGTTCAGCTCTGGAAAGGACACAGTCAAAACTGCTTTGGAAGCCAGTGCAAAGTAGCATTTATTCTTGGAAAAGAATAAAAACAAACAAACAGATGTTCTAAAACTAGCAAAAATATAGCACAATAACCCTACACCGTGAAGAAGGACATGTTGTCCTTAACGTGCTGAACTTTGATAATAAATCAGTTTATGTGCATTTTAAACTTTATTAAGTACAAACACTTAAACCATCTTTATGTGCCTATGATTGTGTTTTACCTTTTAAAACATAGATCATTTCTTTAAATACATAGAAAACACAGCAAATAAGAGTTTCCCCAAGATTCTGTGGAATCCCTAGTGACATCATGAAGCTCTAGTTGCCATAACAAACCGATGTCATAAATGACTTGCATCATGTAGTTAAGGTAACAAGGTCTGACATCACAAAGCCCTACTGGTCATTCTAGCACCAGCTGTATTCTGGACCAGTCATTTTATGTTGGATTTTCAAACAGAGAGGAAGCCCTTTTATCTCTTCATAGAAAGAGTTTTTTGTTTCTCTTTTTGTTTTTTTTTCTTATTTATTTTTTTTTGACTATTGGGTGAATCTAGTTCAGACAGATCTATCCTTTTCAACTATAACATGTAATTCACAGTTAAATTGAAGTTTCTGAAAGACCCGTCTCAAAGTTACAGATGGAATCGTCTCACAGTTACAGATGGAATCTTCTCAAAGTTACAGATGGAATCTTCTCAGTTACAGAGGGAATCTTCGCATGGATACAGATGGAATCTTCACATGGTTACTGATGGAATCTTCACATGGTTACAGATGGAATCTTCACATGGTTACAGATGGAATCTTCACATGGTTACAGATGGAATCTTCACATGGTTACTGATGGAATATTCACATGGTTACAGATGGAATCTTCTCAAAGTTACTGATGGAATCTTCGCATGGTTATAGATGGAATCTTCTCAAAGTTACTGATGGAATCTTCACATGGTTACAGATGGAATATTCACATGGTTACAGATGGAATCTTCTCAAAGTTACAGATGGAATCTTCACATGGTTACAGATGGAATCTTCACATGGTTATGGATGGAATATTCGCAGGGTTACTGATGGAATCTTTGAATACTTACATGTGGAATCATCACAACAATAAAGAATTGAACAGGATGACAGTCTGATGGAACAGTTCCAGTTTGATTCAGAAACTCTAGATTGAACAGCTCATATGTAAAGATTGTGTCTCAAAATGGATGCCACTCAGATGGATCAGCTCATGTTTAAATACTGTGTCTCAAAATGGATGCCACTCAGATGCAGACTCTTCAGTCTGAAGAGTACGTCTCAGAAAGGACAACACTTCAGTAGAGCAGCAAGTTTCAAGAATGTATCTCAGAGTAGCAATGTGTCTCGCAATGGACAGACTCTGTTTAAAGAATGTGTCTCACAATGGACAGACCCTGTTTAAAGAATGTGTCTCACAACAGACAGACCCTGTTTAAAGAATGTGTCTCACCATGGACAGACCCTGTTTAAAGAATGTGTCTCACAAAGGACAGACCGTTTAAAGAATGTGTCTCACAATGGACAGACCCTGTTTAAAGAATGTGTCTCACAATGGACAGACCCTGTCTAAAGAATGTGTCTCACCATGGACAGACCCTGTTTAAAGAATGTGTCTCAGAGTAGCAATGTGTCTCACCATGGACAGACCCTGTTTAAAGAAGGTGTCTCACCATGGACAGACCCCATTTAAAGAATGTGTCTACGGACAGACCCTGTTTGAAGAATGTGTCTCACCATGGACAGACCCTGATTAAAGAATGTGTCTCACAATGGACAGGCTGTTTAAAGAATGTGTCTCACCATGGACAGACCCCATTTAAAGAATGTGTCTCACCATGGACAGACCCCATTTAAAGAATGTGTCTCACCATGGACAGACCCCATTTAAAGAATGTGTCTCACCATGGACAGACCCCATTTAAAGAATGTGTCTAGGATAACACTCAGAAGCTCCAGTTCAAAAGACGTTTTATATTTCATGTATTTTAAATTGAAAACACATTTATTTGATTTACTGGCTTTTACACCAATTTATATTTTGAATCTTTAATAAAATGAACATCTGCACAATTCATTGTGCTCTTTTTTGTTGACTTGTTATTTTCTCTATTAAAACATATTCCTGAATTCTCTAGAAAGGGATTGCATGGATCATTATGCAAACTTCTCTAATCTATATGTTAAAGGTAATAACAGGAGGCTGTGTGGTCCAGTGGTTAAAGAAACGGGCTTCAAACCAGGAGGTCCCCGGTTCAAATCCCACCTCCACCACTGACTCATTGTGTGACCCTGAGCAAGTCACTTAACCTCCTTGTGCTCCATCTTTCGGGTGAGACGTAATTGTAA
>CM072668.1:69542884-69998871 GCA_036884735.1 Huso huso
TGACTGTTTCTTTAACAGCAGTCTAGAAATAACTTCAGTGAATAGGATGCTATGAAAGAAAAGGTATGTGCATGTTGAAAAGGGTTAGGATTTATCTGTGAATTAGGTCTACCTGTTCAGGTTTAAATGTTTCCATAGCAGTGTGAAGTATTAACCTTAGAGAGTGCCGTATTTGTTTCCATTTCATACTATACAACTGAATGGCAATGCATGGAGAGAGGAGAGAGGAGAGAGCTGATGTAAGAAGGAGCCGTCCTTACTGCAGACTCTTGCTGGTCACGATGAAGTGTGACTCCGCGGTGCGGAAGATGTTGTGGATGGCTCGGGCGCTAGTACCTGCCATGCATGGCGTAAATCACCTCCTTGGGCGATGGGGGGCGGACCGCCATGGACCCCAGGAACCGCACCACGAACATCTGGTGCAGGAGGGAGTCTGTAACAGAAAAGCAAGCAGGCTCTTTCTCTCACAAGTCATATTAAACAACCTAACAATCAGCCCTGAAGGAAGCTCACCTTCAGATTGCGCAGCGCAGTCATCTTCAGATTCTCCAAAGGGATTTGTGCGCCTGGAGGAAAAGAGGAACATTTACTGACAAGCAGACACTAAAACACTTTCCATTCCATTCTTTATCCAATAATAATAATAATAATAATAATAATAATAATAATAAAAACACTTTCCATTACATTATTTATCCAATAATATTAATAATAATAATAATAATAATAATAATAATAATAATAATAATAATAATAATAATAATAAAACACTTTCCATTACATTATTTATCCAATAATAATAATAATAATAATAATAATAATAATAATAATAATAATAATAATAATGCACATGCTGTAAAATGCTGTGACATTATTTTGTCTTCAATGCTCCGAGGGGGAGGGGGAGGGGGAGGGAGGGTAGAGTTCTGTTTGTAAAAGTCCAAGGGAAAAAAACCACTGTGATCCAGTCCAGTGATCCGCTCAGTCTAGAAACCAGAGCTTCGTACCTCCCTCCTCCCGCTCGGTTCTGATCCAGGAACTCGGAGGCTGGCAGCATGATGTCGAACTGGATGGGGGTCCCGGGCGTGATCATCTCCAGCGAGTCAGGGGTGTCCTGGGGGGCCGCACCTGAGGGCTCCACTGCTACTGGCTTCAACCTGCCGCACCACAGACACATACTGTACCAAACCTCTCTGACCAGACTGCATTACCATTGAATACACAAAGGATTACCTATTATATCATCTTCCGTCTTAATCCTGGGGAAATTATATCATACAAGAAGAAAACTGACTTAGGTCGCTGTAGTGCCCTCCATGTAAACTTCTACTATCAGCTATCCACCGCAAGCGAACGTCTTCATCACTGTGCAGAGCCGGGCTCGTCTGCATTTGTGGTTCTAGAGCTTTTAACCTCATGTCACCAGCAGGAGACGGACTCTAACGGCAGAGCATCACACAACACTGTCCGTTACATAAGCAGCGTTTTCACTGCGTCTGCTTCTTACCTCTCAGCACAGGTGTCGTGTCTCTTCTCAAAGCTTGTTATCGGGGTAACTGCCTGTATTGCAGTTTGATTGAGCCTGATAGCAACGGCCTAAGGAGCAAGAGATGGTTATTAGTATTCATTCAATCTTAATTAAAGTCCCTGTGACAGAGAGAGAAGGAATCCAAGCTGCAAATCTCCCTCCCAACCAGAAAAGGTGCTGTGTAAGGTTGCTGGTACGCTTCCCCATAGAAAACAGAATGCCTGTTTTCCAAATTCTGTACAGACTTTAGGAACTGAGAAAATGCAGAACAGTCCGAGATCTAAAATTAAAACTACTACCAGAGGTAATTGGCAATTTATGAAGATAATTTGGGGTTTTGCCAAGGATAGCGTTTCCACAGGGTTTGTTAAAGTGGGCAATCATGTTAATTAGCACGACTTTTTATACAAAGGAGAAACGCTCCCAATAAAGGCACTATTACTTTCAGAATAGTGATTGTTTTGGGTTTTTGCTAATGGATGGCTGCAACACCAGGAGCAGGGGGTCTGAGCTCTGCACACATTTTCTGTTAATCCCAGACAATGAACTGGGTAAACACATTTAGAAGAGCACCAAAACAAAAAGCTTTGCATATCAAACATGCTCTTCAGCTCTTTACAACACTTTGCACAATGCCAACCTTACAATAACTCACTGAATATCATTGTCTTATATGGAAAGATATCATACAGAAACTCAATAGGGGCATATCCAACACTGGGAGCAGTTAACTGGTCTGCAGTGTTCAGGGCAGTTATTTTTACTAGACTGCTTTAGGGCTCTGCTGTGTTGAAATGGTCCAGCTTGCTTTAGGGCTCTGCTGTGTTGAAATGGTCCCGCTTGCTTGCTTTAGGGCTCTGCTGTGTTGAAATGGTCCCGCTTGCTTTAGGGCTCTGCTGTGTTGAAATGGTCCCGCTTGCTTTAGGGCTCTGCTGTGTTGAAATGGTCCCGCTTGCTTGAGGGCTCTGCTGTGTTGAAATGGTCCCGCTTGCTTGAGGGCTCTGCTGTGTTGAAATGGTCCCGCTTGCTTGAGGGCTCTGCTGTGTTGAAATGGTCCCGCTTGCTTTAGGGCTCTGCTGTGTTGAAATGGTCCCGCTTGCTTGAGGGCTTGCTTGAAAGGGCTCTGCTGTGTTGAAATGGTCCCTTGAGGGCTTGCTTGAAAGAGGGCTCTGCTGTGTTGAAATGGTGAGGGCTCTGCTGTGTTGAAATGGTCCCGCCCTGTGTTGAAATGGGTCTTGAGGGCTCTGCTGTGTTGAAATGGGCTCTGAGGGCTGTGTTGAAATGGTCCCGCTTGCTTGCTTGAGGGCTCTGCTGTGTTGAAATGGTCCCTTGAGGGGCTTGCTTTAGGGCTCTGCTGTGTTGAAATGGTCCCCCTTGAGGGCTTGCTTGAGGGCTCTGCTGTGTTGAAATGGTCCTTGCTTTAGGGCTTGCTTGATGGGGCTCTGCTGTGTTGAAATGGTCCCTTGCTTGAGGGCTTGCTTTAGGGCTCTGCTGTGTTGAAATGGTCCCCTTGCTTGCTGTTTGAAATGGTCCCGCTTGCTTGAGGGCTCTGCTGTGTTGAAATGGTCCCGCTTGCTTGAGGGCTCTGCTGTGTTGAAATGGTCCTGCTTTGAGGGCTTGCTGCTGTGTTGAAATGGTCCCGCTGCTTGAGGGCTCTGCTGTGTTGAAATGGTCCTGTGCTGAAATGCTTTAGGGCTCTGCTGTGTTGAAATGGTCCCGCTTGCTTTAGGGCTCTGCTGTGTTGAAATGGTCCCGCTTTTGAGGGCTCTTTAGGGGCTCTGCTGTGTTGAAATGGTCCTCTGCTGTGTTGAAATGGTCCCGCTTGCTTGAGGGCTTGCTGTTGGGGCTCTGCTGTGTTGAAATGGTCCCGCTTGCTGTGTTGAAAGGGCTCTGCTGTGTTGAAATGGTCCCTGCTTGCTTTAGGGCTCTGCTGTGTTGAAATGGTAGGGCTCTGCTTGCTTGAGGGCTCTGCTGTGTTGAAATGGTCCTTGCTTTAGGGGCTTGCTTTAGGGCTCTGCTGTGTTGAAATGGTCCCGCTTGCTTTAGGGCTCTGCTGTGTTGAAATGGTCCAGCTTGCTTTTAATACTACTTATATTTCTAGATAAGTAGTCCTGCTCTGTTTAGTGCAGAATGTTTGCATTTCATTGTTTTTATGTGTCTGTGTGTGTTTTAATACACTGTATTACCTGTTGCACAACTGAAATTTGTTGAAATAAAAAAAATAAAAATAAAAACAGATACATTTATATATAAAAAAAACACTAGGGGGCAGTATTACTTCAGATTAGCCGAAGCCTTTACCCAAAATAACTTCATGCAAAAACATGTCATCGCAACATATTCTCCTCTTGTGTTAAAGCAACCTTGTGTTCACCAATACCAAGTGCTGTCTTTCACTCGGCAAACAGGTTAAACCCTCAACGTGCATTCAAGTCTGCCAGAGAGGGAACATGGCAGTATAAACAAGGACACGCACCTCTGGGTTGTCTGTCAGGTAAATCTGTCTTGAGATGTTGTTGAGAGAACAGATCCACTGTGGAGGGAAAAGCAGCACAGAGTGGGATTAGTCCATGGCTGTGTATCACTATCACAACCAGACTCCAGCTAATCCTGCACTATACGGAAGGGAATGGTCCACAATGAGTGCTGCTAGGAGTATGTGAAGAAGTTGCTTATATGGTAAGAAAACTGATTTTAAAAAGCTTGTTTAGCAGACCTCTATTTCCTAGAGTTTATCTTGAAACTGCACGATTTTTTATTGGAACAGGAATTTTTCTCTAAAGGAAAATCTTGTCTGAAACATCTTTACTGTCCAGGTAAAAAAAAAGAAAAGGATACCTCTTCATATTCCTTTTTACTTTCAGCCTGGAGGGTTATACACCTGAAATAAAAGAAAGCATTTGCTTTTAAATGTCCTTTATTTTAAATAACCATTTCTGACTATAATTAACAACGAACAATTAATACAGATTATAAAATGGCTTTGCAATTTCCAGCGTTCCCGATTGACTGCTGACATTCCGATTCTCATTCCAAACAGGAAAATCACAGTTCCATATCCCATATCCCATACACCACAAGCCATTGTGTAAGCTGTGCCTTGTGCTTCACAATGTACCTCAGGCTTGGGTTGTATCAGTGCAACCACACTTTCTTTGTGTGTTACCGATTACCACTAGTACAGGATCACAACGTGACAAGATTAACTTTCTACTCCCATTACACGAGGTACAGCACTCACCCACTGCCTTCTACGCTGCAGTCTAGTATTCATTCAGCCCACTCCCTTCCACATCCCAGCACAGCACATAAACCACTGAGCTACTCAAACCCACAACCTTTCACACTGCAGCCCAGCACTAACCACTGAGCTATTCAAAACCACTAGCTTCAAGCACTGGCATTTTGCTTGTTTCCATAAGACTGAAGATATGAGGTATGTAAGGGGAAAGGTTTATGAGCTATACCCTGTTGAAGGAACAGCGGATTTGCAAAGGCGTAAAGCATGTTTAAATGAATCAGCCCATTTAAAAGTAGTTTCTACAACAGCTTCCCAGCGTTCCAGCCACCAAGCCACTGAAAACACACTACCTTCCAGACTGCAGCCCAGAGCTCCAGTCACTGATCCAATCAAAAGACACATGCCTGGATGACAATAAATACGCAAGTGTGAATGAATACATCAATACACAAATGAATGAACGAATGAAGGAGCAGCAGCAAGGGTTCAGCGTACATTTTACCGTCCGGGGAGGTGATCTGGAAGCAGTATCTCCGGTCCTCACAGTCCACCGCCATCACAGAGCTGTTGTCGAGGTCCAGGACCATACCCCCAGCCACTGCTCCCCGCGGCTGGCACATCAGGTTCCCTCCCTGAGTGAAGAAGTATAGCCGGTCCCAGGATGTCGTCACCAGGCCCGTTTTACTGGAAAGACAATAAAGAACAGCAACAGCAAATAAAAACTAGTTTTCCATCCTTAACATGCGGGCAGGTTTCGTGTCTGAACAAATCTGAGTTTAGAGCCGATAAAGTTGTGTCCTTACTTCCGGATGTTCAGGTAGCCAGCCTTCTGTATGAGGTTCCTGTTGATGAGGGGGTTGGAGGCGTCCTGGTCCGGCATGTAGATCGAGTCCTCCACAGACAGCAGCTCCCGCTGGGCCTGCCTCATCGCTTCAGCCTCTGAGTCCAGCTGGCTTTGTATACTGGGGGGGCGGGGGGAAACACAGGTAACCAAACACAGTGCACACTGTATGAAGAGAACTGATGTTATCAAATAACCCTGGAAAAGGCTTATGCAACTGCTGCTTATACTGTCTGGACACTTCATTTGGACCTGTCGACCTTGACTAGTGTGGAAGGCTGAATGAATTTGGTATTTTACAATAGCATCACTGATTGTGTTCTCCAGGTATACCCTGGGTCCCTTGACTAGTCTGGAAGGCTGAAGGAATTTGGTATTTTACAACAACATCACTGTAGACAACAAAACAGCACTTTTTACCCTTTTACTTATATAAACGCAAACATGAATTAGCAAAACTGTGAGTGTGGCACACAGCTGGATGTGTGTCCAGACAGACAGACCGACCCTCCTATCCACAGAATGTGCTATTCTCAATAACCTCACTGGTAAGCAGCTCTCCAGATACATGCAGAACTGTGTGCAGCGTGACAGACGTGTGCACGACCGCCTCACAACCCCATTCGCAGGGGAATAAGAAAACTGGACACTCAAAGATCCAACACTTCAGAGGAACATTATACACAAACACCAACAATCCTTTACCTCTGATTCATGCTAGTGACTGAAGATAAAAAGCTCTCCATTTTCTTTGAAGCCATATCCATTCCTTTCTTGAAAAAGTTCACCTGAAACAATTAAGAATATGAAGATGAGTACAGAGAGAACACACGATGGTTCTAAGCAGGCTGCCCCACAATGCGTACCGTAAATAACCATTAACTTCAAATCAAAGCTTGGCAAAGACGTTCTTGTGAAGTCACTGCTACAACTGGACCACTGAAACACCCACAGGCACAGAATTAAAGATGGTGCTTGAGAAAGACAATGCGTACCAGACAAAAACCTCTCGCTCTCAAGCATTGAAATTTTTTATCTCGACACAGGGTTGAGCACATTCATCAGAGAGCAGGTACTCGCCTGTGCCTGTGTGTAGCCCAGCATGGGCTGCAGCATGGCCACCCTCTTCCTGTACTGCAGAGCGTTTAGAGCACAGTAATACTGCATGGAGGCCTGGTGTTGCTTCCTCCTGGAATAGGCAACCTCTCCAACCACCTCCGTCTTCAACTGGAAACACGCAGGGGAACGAATCAGAGCAGGATTCCGAGACACACAAGCAGAGAGAGAGAGAGAGCCATGTGTTTATCCAACAGCCTCTTCTTTACCAAACCCACCTTCACACTCCCCTACCCGCTTATTTATCACCTGCCATAGTCATGGGAATGATAATCTTTAGCAGTGCGCGGGAGTCTCTTTAGAGAATTTTTACATATTAGGGCAAGGCCAGAGACACACAAGCAATTTTTTTTGTCAACAAATTTCTGATTGGCAATCGAGTTGCTAGACTAGACCACCATGAGGAAACTTTGCAACTGATCGTTTTTCTCATGATACAAAATGTTTATGGGATGTTAGATGTGTGGAATATAAAGACTGCAATAAAAAAAAGAAGACGGATAAAAGGATTTAGCAACCCTCTGCTGTTTCTGCAGCACAGCCACTCAAGTTTTTCTACGTCTTTTCAAAATTATTCAATTACTATAGCAGCTTCTGAAACATGTTTACTGCAAACAGGCGCCAGCCTAAGACGTTATCTTGAAAAGCAATTTGTTAAATACAGGATGACAGATAAACACAGAAACAAACAGACAGATAAATGTATGATATGTGTTTGCTACAGCATCGATCTGTGGCTGAGCTGCATGCGACTGTCATTAGTGAAAGAATTGCCTACCTTCTCATTTTCTCTCCTCTTGGGCAGCCTGCTGTACTTTGCCATAGAAGCGTCGTGCTCTACAAGCAAGAGACCAGCAGGGGACAGTGATCACTACAGGAGTTCCAGCAGCAGCAGCAGCTCTCTCTACACTGACAGGGAGGGGCGATGGGACTGGCTCTCTACACTGACAGGGAGGGGGCGATGGGACTGGCTGCAGTGCAAGCAGCAGCCTCCCTACACTGACAGGGAGGGGGCGATGGGACTGGCACAGTGACAGCTCTGCCTACACTGACAGGGAGGGGGCGATGGGACTGGCTGCAGTGCAAGCAGCAGCTCTCCCTACACTGACAGGGAGGGGGCGATGGGACTGGCTGCAGTGCAACAGCAGACACTGACAGGGAGGGGGCGATGGGACTGGCTGCAGTGCAAGCAGCAGCTCTGCCTACACTGACAGGGAGGGGGGGACTGGGACTGGCTGCAGTGCTCTGCCTACACTGACAGCATGGGACTGGCTGCAGTGCAAGCAGCAGCCACACTGACAGGGAGGGGCGATGGGACTGGCTGCAGTGCAAGCAGCAGCTCTCCCTACTGACAGGGGGGCTGGGACTGGCTGGTGCAAGCAGGCTCATTACACTGACAGGGGGGGCGATGGGACTGGCTGCAGTGCAAGCAGCAGCTCTCCCTACACTGACAGGGAGGGGCGATGGGACTGGCTGCAGTGCAAGCAGCAGCTCTCCCTACACTGACAGGGAGGGGGCGATGGGACTGGCTGCAGTGCAAGCAGCAGCTCTCCCTACACTGACAGGGAGGGGGGGCTGCAGTGGGACTGGCTGCAGTGCAAGCAGCAGCTCTCCCCCTGACAGGGGGGCGATGGGACTGGCTGCTGACAGGAGGGAGGGGGGCGATGGGACTGGGCTGCAGTGCACTGACAGGGAGGGGATGGGACTGGCTGCAGTCCTGCACTGACAGGGGGGGCGGGGACTGGGACAGCTCTCATTGGCTGCGATGGGAGTGCAGTGCAAGCATCAGCTCTCCCTGCACTGACAGGGAGGGGGATGGGACTGGGAGTGTGCAAGCAGCAGCTCTCCCTGCACTGACAGGGGGGGGCGTGGGACTGGCTGCAGTGCAAGCAGCAGCTCTCATTACACTGACAGGGGGGGGGACTGGCTGCAGTGGGACTTCCTGCAGTGGGACTGGCTGCAGCAGCAGCTCTCCCTACACTGACAGGGGGGGCGATGGGACTGGCTGCAGTGCAAGCAGCAGCTCTCCCTACACTGACAGGGAGGGCATGGGACTGGCTGCAGCAGCAGCAGCTCTCCCTACACTGACAGGGAGGGGCGATGGGACTGGCTGCAGTGCAAGCAGCAGCTCTCCCTACACTGACAGGGAGGAGGGATGGGACTGGCTGCAGTGGGACTCCTACACTGACAGGGAGGGGCGATGTGACTGGCTGCAAGCAGCAGCTCTCCCTACACTGACAGGGAGGGGCGATGTGACTGGCTGGGGGGCGATGGGACTGGCTGTAGTGTGCAGCCTCCCTACACTGACAGGAGGGGGGCGATGGGACTGGCTGCAGTGCAAGCAGCAGCTCTCCCTACACTGACAGGGAGGGGGCGATGGGACTGGCTGTAGTGCAAGCAGGCGCCATGAGAGCGCACCTCACTTGTGTGAGACCATTCTTAAAAATATAGTTGGTTTGCTGTAATCTAAAACTTTCAGATTTCTGCACTGAAAACTATACTGGGAGAAACTGTATTTAAAACAGCTTAGTTACATTAGCCAGAGAACAAAACCTTTTTTACTCTCTAATGTCTATTTCAGAACCACTCCATGCTACAAGTATATCTTTGCAGTACAAAAAAAGCAGAGGAATAACGGCAAAACAAACTGCATTCAAGCTCGAAAACCTACAAAATAAAATCTATGATATCATTTATATTCTGTACATACATAAAGAAAACAAACATACCACTGCTGGCAATAGCGAAAATGTCTTTCAGTGTGCTTATTTCTGAAATACAAAAAAAAAAAGGATTTAGAAGAATCTTCTATTTTAATTGAAGCTACTAAACTTAAAAAAAAAAAAAACTGAATATCATTGAAGGGCTCTCCAGGGTTCCCACCATGTTCTCGGCCAATCTCAGCCGATCACACCACCAGATTTCACACCATTTCAGTACATCTTGTTTTGCTGGAAGTGTCCTCTTGTGCGCTGCAGACGATCACCTGACAAAAACTCTAACAACGTGGATAACGTGTGTGTGTGTGTGTGTGTGTGTGTGTTAGTGTGTGTGTGTGTCAGTGTGTGTGTGTGTGTGTGTGTGTGTGTGTGTGTGTGTGTGTGTGTGTGTATGTGTGTTAGTGTGTGTGTTGTTAACTGAAAACATTGTTTATGCTAAGTTAACATGTACACTTAGACCCTGTCTCTAAAGAGTCTTCTCATTTTGCACTCTGTACCTGACCAAAGTGCTCACCAAGACACACTACAAGAGAGAAAGGGTCAACCAAGCACATTACTTGTGAAATAAAACCAGATACCCGACAGTACCTGTCAGGTCCTTCTCCCTGAACTGGATCATGGGGAACACCATCCTGTCAGCCAGCTGGTTAGCCAGCTCTGTGTGCAGAGTGTTCAGCTGAAAATATAGAGGGGAGAGAGAGAGAGAGAGAGAGAGAGAGAGAGAGAGAGAGAGAGAGAGAGAGATGAGTAGAGAGACAGACAGATGAGCAATATTGCAAACTGCGAAGCACAGCAATGATGCATGATAACATGCAGTGAGTTCTTGTTAACTGGATTTGGTAAAAACATGAATAGCCATGCCAATAAAGCATGAGAGAGCTGAACAGTGAATGCATCTTCAACCTCCTGTCTCTCAAAGTCTGTTTCCAGTTTACAAAACTGCAGATGAAACCAATTAAAAACTGGCCTCGATTTTTGTCTGTTCTTAACAACTAATTTAAAAAAAAATGTAGCTTATTTTCATGAGCTAGGCTACCGATGATAGTGAAAGTATATAAAGTTAATTCAAAAGCAAACAGTTTCAAAACAAAGCACTGCAGTAAAATAGGTCTCCCTGCCAAGGTGTCCTGTAAATAACTCATGAGGTGCGAGAACCATGAAATGAACTGTCAACATTGTGACCAAACATGTGCAGCTGCAATTTCAACCAAGTCTTTTAAACCCACAGGCAGCTGAATCGGTTCTCAGTACTATGTTCTCTCTGACATGGGCAAGAGATCTGATACTTTACCTCGTCTACCACTTTTGAAAAGTCTTGCAGAGTGCCAATGACTTCTTCATCCCCTTTCCCCAGAGCAAAATTCTAAAAAAAAAAAAAAAAAAAAGAAAGGAAAGCAGATGAATTACGGGAGTCCTGACCACAGCATACCTCACAGTGTCATAAGAACATAAGAACATTTACAAACGAGGAGGAGGCCATTCAGCCCATCTTGCTCGTTTGGTTGTTAGTAGCTTATTGATCCCAGAATCTCATCAAGCAGTTTATTGAAGGATCCCAGGGTGTCAGCTTCAACAACATTACTGGGGAGTTGGTTCCAGACCCTCACAATTCTCTGTGTAAAAAAGTGCCTCCTATTTTCTGTTCTGAATGCCCCTTTATCTAATCTCCATTTGTGACCCCTGGGTCGACATTGTCTATACCTTTTAGGATTTTGATTCCTTGAATCAGATCACCAGATGTCCAAGTGTCATGGTTCTCAAAGATCAGAACCAGATATTACAAACCCTGATGTTCTGATTGCTTTACTCCTCTCAGGAAGCGAGTGGAACTGCTCGTTTCATTTCAAGCACTGTTAGAAGGATATTTGATTTTCACAAAGGAATACATTCTTTAATGATTCAAATCATGGTGGTGTTTTAATCTGCGGTCGCTGTTCAGATCAATTGAATATCCCGATGCTTTCTGTAATATCTGAACCAAACATCGAAGCTCTGCGCTCTGTCCTGCTTTCACCTCACCTGCTTCTCATACTCCAGAAGCTGCTTCGACAGCTGCTGGGTGGCTAAACTCATCTCATTCTGTAAAAACACAAAAGTCAATAGTCAAGAAACTAAATTCCAAAACCTCAGTCAAGAATACTATTACTATTATTATTATTTATTCCTTAGCAGATGCCCTTATCCAGGGAGACTTACAATTGTTACAAGATATCACATTATTTTTACATACAATTACATTCTTTTTTACACATTATTTTTACATACAATTACCCATTTATACAGCAGGGTTTTTACTGGAGCAATCTAGGTAAGTACCTTGCTCAAGGGTACAGCAGCAGTGTCTCCCACCTAGGATTGAACCCACGACCCTCCGGTCAAGAGTCCAGAGCCCTAACCACTACTCCACACTGCTGCCCAGTTAGTTAAGACAAGCAAAGTGTTGTGACTAGAGCCTGTGTGATTTGTGCCAGCAATTGTAAATGAAGCCCATTCTGTTCAAATGTTTATTTATTCATGTCATTTCGATTATAGTATGTCTGCATATAAACACATAGCTTCGGTTGTGCTTTGTCATGTAGGTGGGTTCAGTTTATTTTTAAAAAAATTGATACTTATTTACATCGTTTCAGTTGTGCAGTTTTGTAAGTATATGATATACCTGTATATACACAAATGTGTTTATTTCATTTTTTATCATTTTTTGAGGATGCACGTCATGTAATATGTCTGTATATAATCACATTTCTGTTCAAATGTCCGTTTATTTACAATGTTTCGGTTGTGTAGACGTTCCTGAATAAAACTACAACTTATATTCAATTGCTTGACCTTTCATCATAATATTTATGTTGTTTTTAATACGCCGGTCAAATTGACGGGTCATGATTGTTCTAGGTGTGCCTATAAATGCGGTCGTTCTAGTGTTAATCCAAATCCTCATTAGCACAGTAGCTGAAGTTTGTAAGTTTGTAAATAGTTTTATTACGTAATCAGGGTTTTGTTTTTTCTTTCAGAAGACAACCGTGCCAATGATGATGCTGTCGAGTGAAGGGCTTTGAGCCTGTAGTTTCAGCTCTGAACTGCTCTAGTTTGAACTGCAGTACAGCAGCAGACTCATCATTGCGAGTTGAGGCCCAAATCCTCTATAGACTGTGTATATTCTGAATGTAAACCCTTTCGAGTCGGTGTGTGGGCTCAGTGCGCAGGTTCAGAAGCACTGACTGAGGCTGGTACTGTATGTTAACTCTGTACATTTGTTTTCAGATAGCCCCAGAAGCAGTGTCTGTGAGAGGTCGTGCCTCAGCTGCAGAGTCTGACCATTCCCTCCTTACCTGAGCCCCGAAGACACGCTGCAAGGACTGGAGCAGCTGGTTGGTGTAATCAGTGAGCGTCCCAGCATCCTCTTCAAACACGCTGAGCAAGGAGCGAGTCTGCCCAGGAAACACAAGAGGAAGCACAGGCTTGACAATCACGTGTCTCTGAGAAGATTCAATATGCACAAAACAGTGCGCACAGACAGACACGCACACAGGCACGCACAGACACAGACACACACACACACAGGCACACAGGCACACAGACACACACACACACACACACACACTATGCAAATACTAGATTAGTCATCTGGAATTATGAAGCACACCATTTTGTGGTTGGGAGTGAGAAAACAATCTATCCCTCACAATCAAAACCTTTGCATACAATCTGAAAACAATTTGAATGCTTAACTTTACAAACAAACCACCTGTGTATAGGAAACTGCTTTCAGGGAGTATAAAAGGAATGAAGAACAGGTAAAGCTGGTCATGTACATCAGGCTCTCTGCACTCACTAAACCGAACTGTCCTGTAATCCAAGCCAGGGCATCGCGCTGAAATGTATCCAGACAGCAGCATTCCAAACTGTATTTCCACATGGGTCAATTGACATGTCACTACTAACACTGACCTACAAGGGTCCATTGACATGTCACTACTAACACTGACCTACAAGTGTCCATTGACATGTCACTACTAACACTGACCTACAAGTGTACACTCACTGCAGGGCATCACTCACTTCATCTTTCTGCAGAACATTTTTACCCCACAGGTTTGTCATTGATTTCTGATGAAAAGTCAATTGGGAGCTCGTTAGGTCCAGCACTACTCTGCATGTCGGACGGGTCTGGCTGTACCACACAGGAGGGCACGCTCTCTGCAGGACACCTTTGCCTCTTTTCCACTGTACAACCGAGTCGCGCCGCATCCATACCGAGCACTAACCCTGTGGTTAAGGAGAGCCTGGGTTGTTTTTCCACTGTAGAGCCGAGCCGTGCTACTGACATCACACACAATGAAAGCTATTAATTAACTCAGTTTGCCAAAAGATGCGCAAACAAATGGTGTTCAAAAATTAATAGACCGACGGTACAGCTGTATCTTGTATCGCTATATTTTGTAAATATATTTAGGAATGTCTTTATAAAATCAACATAATCCACAAATTTTACTGATAATATCGACTTACTAAAGTTCAGTTAGTTCTGTTGAAGGGAAAACAGAAGGTTTTAAAAATATGATTTGCCAAAGATATCCCATTTAAGGATAGTTGTTTTTTGTTTGGGTGCTTAAAAAAAACAAGAAGCTGCGTGAGCATGAGAGCTGTAGTTGTATGCATGGTACAGCTGTATAGTATTTTGTTTGACTATATTTTTGTAAATAAGTTTTGTTTTATTTTTCACATTTGTTTTCTTTATATTAATACAATAAAGGTCAAGGATGAGAAATTTGGTTGAATGTTGTGTTTTTGAGTGTGTGAGTTAAGTGTATCGTACCCGCGGTTTATGTCCATTTGCTTCAAATCGTCAGAAATTCGGGCATAAACTTTCTCATTTCTGACGCACGACTGCAGATCTTCCTGAACACTTCTATTTGCCCACAGAGAAACTACAGCCTGCACTTCCTCAGCATCCCATGGCTCGGGTCGTATGTGCCAGTGGAGAAGGGGTACTTGAGGGACTCACAGGAATATTGCTTCCTCCAAACTGCTAACATCTTGGTAGTCTGATCACAGTATTTCTGCTTTCAGACAGCAGGCCCTGGGTGAGCTAACACTCTCCGTAATTAAATGCCAGCTAGAGAGGAATGGTTTTAATTAAGTGAGCAAGACACTCCTCCATCTGTACAGTTTCCAGGGCAGTGTGCTTCCATACATCTTATTCACCTTCACTTTCCGAATCGCCCGCAAGGTTAGCGTTTCATACAGTGAGGCAGAATTGCAGCTCACACCAAATTCACATATTGAGAGCGTGTGCCTTTAGTTACTGAGCTCCTTCTTACTGGGATTCCCAGCTCATGGATATTAACAGTGCAGCATCCCATCTTATAACCTGCCTGTCTGACAGTGACGCATTTCCAATCGTTTGCGTTTTACATCACATACAATGCCTTGGGCCACTGCCGCAATGTGAAAGATACTGCTGTATATATTATTTATTTATTTAGCAGACACCTTTATCCAAGGCGGTTTACAGAGACTAGGGTGTGTGAACTCTGCATCAGCTGCAGAGTCACTTACAATTACGTCTCGCCCAAAAGACAGAACACAAGGAGGTTAAGTGACTTGCTCAGGGTCACACAATGAGTAAGTGGCTGAGGTGGGATTTGAACCGGGGACCTCCTGGTTACAAGCCCTTTTCTTTAACCACTGGACCACACACACACACAGACTGTTCTACAGGACAGATAGGAGAATGCGCATATCTTCCGTGATACAGCTGGCAAAATGCACACCCAAGTTTCCACTATTAAAAAAAAGAAAGAAAATAGACAGGTGTGGGGAGTTAATTTTTCCACACCCATGGTAAATATGTATAAATACATGCCAGACTTACGTATAACCAGTTTAATGTCTGGGAAACACGAAAGTAAAACATCACACAGCCTGCCCCCAAGCTATTAAGGGTCTGTTTCTTCACAAGGCAGCACTGTATGCAGTATGCATACTTCACCAGAATAACCCTTCTAAGTTATAATGGTTACATTTGCAAATAGAAAAGAGCAAGGAGTTCCACAATCTTTCCATACGCCACATGTGATAAAGAAAGCTGTTGTGTCCATCCACATGTGGAGCTGTGGAACCCCCGCCCCACATGAAGAAAGGCATCGTGTCCATCCATGTGTGGAACCCCCGCCCCACATGAAGAAAGGCATCGTGTCCATCCATGTGTGGAACCCCCGCCCCACATGAAGAAAGGCATCGTGTCCATCCACGTGTGGAGCTGTGGAACCCCCGCCCCACATGAAGAAAGGCATCGTGTCCATCCACGTGTGGAACCCCCGCCCCACATGAAGAAAGGCATCGTGTCCATCCACGTGTGGAACCCCCACCCCACATGAAGAAAGGCATCGTGTCCATCCACGTGTGGAACCCCCCCCACATGAAGAAAGGCATCGTGTCCATCCACGTGTGGAACCCCCACCCCACATGAAGAAAGGCATCGTGTCCATCCACGTGTGGAGCTGTGGAACCCCCGCCCCTCATGAAGAAAGGCATCGTGTCCATCCACGTGTGGAGCTGTGGAACCCCCCAGCCACACATGAAGAAAGGCATCGTGTCCATCCACGTGTGGAACCCCCGCCCCACATGAAGAAAGGCATCGTGTCCATCCACTTGTGGAACCCCCACCCCACATGAAGAAAGGCATCGTGTCCATCCACGTGTGGAGCTGTGGAACCCCCGCCCCTCATGAAGAAAGGCATCGTGTCCATCCACGTGTGGAGCTGTGGAACCCCCGCCCCACATGAAGAAAGGCATTGTGTCCATCCACGTGTGGAACCCCCGCCCCACATGAAGAAAGGCATCGTGTCCATCCATGTGTGGAACCCCGCCCACATGAAGAAAGGCATCGTGTCCATCCATGTGTGGAGCTGTGGAACCCCCGCCCCTCATGAAGAAAGGCATCGTGTCTATCCATGTGTGGAACCCCCGCCCCACATGAAGAAAGGCATCGTGTCTATCCACGTGTGGAACCCCGCCCACATGAAGAAAGGCATCGTGTCCATCCACGTGTGGAGCTGTGGAACCCCCGCCCCACATGAAGAAAGGCATCGTGTCCATCCACGTGTGGAGCTGTGGAACCCCCGCCCCACATGAAGAAAGGCATCGTGTCCATCCACGTGTGGAACCCCGCCCCACATGAAGAAAGGCATCGTGTCCATCCATGTGGAACCCCGCCCCACATGAAGAAAGGCATCGTGTCCATCCATGTGTGGAGCTGTGGAACCCCCGCCCCTCATGAAGAAAGGCATCGTGTCTATCCATGTGTGGAACCCCCGCCCCACATGAAGAAAGGCATTGTGTCCATCCACGTGTGGAACCCCCACCCCACATGAAGAAAGGCATTGTGTCCATCCACGTGTGGAACCCCTGCCCCTCATGAAGAAAGGCATCGTGTCCATCCACGTGTGGAACCCCCGCCCCACATGAAGAAAGGCATCGTGTCCATCCACGTGTGGAACCCCGCCCCACATGAAGAAAGGCATCGTGTCCATCCATGTGTGGAACCCCCGCCCCACATGAAGAAAGGCATCGTGTCCATCCACGTGTGGAACCCCCGCCCCACATGAAGAAAGGCATCGTGTCCATCCACGTGTGGAACCCCCGCCCCTCATGAAGAAAGGCATCGTGTCTATCCATGTGTGGAACCCCCGCCCCACATGAAGAAAGGCACCGTGTCCATCCACGTGTGAAGATCCAGCCCCACATGGTGAACGTCCATTCTCTTGACCTATGACCTCATTGTTCTCTCTGTGGAGCAGGGCTGGATTAAAGGAAGTGCGGGCCCTACACTCACCCAGCGGGGGAGCGCAGCGGGGGAGTTGCTACAGCAGGGTCCTGAAACTGACTGTAGTAGTAGTAGTACTAGGGATGGATCTCTCCCAGGTAGAGGCCGTGGGGAATTTGGTATTGTACATTAGCAGGCTTCAGTGAGAGACTCAGAGACCAGGTATGCTGTAACTGAGAAAGAAATGCCTAGCCTTCATAAAAGAACAAAATTAACCGAAACAAAGCTTCTGTGCGCCTCTCTTCCTGTGTGTGGGCCTGTCCGCTCACCTGCATTTTTTGTAAAGTGTCCCAAACAATCTGTGACCTCGCGGGGCCCCAATTCTGCTGGGGGCCCCACGCTATAGTGTAATTTGTGTATAGGTTAATCCAGCCCTGCTGTGGAGGATGACGTAGTCCAGGACTATAACCTCAGCACCACTCCCAGCCTTGTTTCAAGGTCTTAACCCAGTCTGCTGCTTCAGAGGAACGCCAAGGTGTTTGAATGCCAAACATGCACATCACATTACTGTATATGAAATCTACATTACGGTGTGATACATTACAAAATAAACAGAAACATTCTTAGCCTATTATTTTTAAAACCTATCTGCCACAAATAAATTGCCCAACAAAAGACTCAAACATAATGTGTGTGTTTGGAAAATTGATGCATAGAGGCAATTATTTATTTATTTATTTATTTATTTATTTATTAGCAGTCACCCTTATCCAGGGTGGCTTACAGTTGTTACAAAATATCCCAATACTAAAGTATCACATTACAAAATATCCCAATACAAAGTATCACATTGCAGATATTATGTGTTGTACAGATACTGTCCTCAGATGTGCATTAAAAACAACATTGTACATGTTAGATATGTTAGATTCGATTGTCTATTAAAAAAAAATACAAGAATGAATGATGAGCAATGCACTCTTGACTGTGAGTCAGCAGTAAGGTGTGCTTCAATACAGAGACTGTCTCCTAAGTTCCCACTTTCTAGTGCTAAACGTTAGGAGAGGGATGACTTGTTTTTGCAGCTGTCTGGATTGTGGAAGCTGACTAAACACATCACAGCCTGGCAATCAACAGTGCATTCTTCTTATTAATTTAGTAGATCATTCGTAACAGAGCAACGCTCGGCGCGCTGGAAAGGGCGTTGACAGTCATTTTTGAAGTTGCTACTTTTTCTATCAGAAGAGAGTTGTATTGTACTCCAGTAGAGGCCTGCACTCCGAGGATACTGCACGGACGCGTTTTTCGGATTCCGTCAATAACTACAAAACGATGTCCCTTCCTGTACGGCCTAGCATTCCAGCACACGGAAAGTTTTTTTTTTTTTTTTCATACATACAGGGCATGCATTTTTTATTATTTTTTTATTATTTTTTAATTATGACACTACATTTTGCTTATACGCATTTTTTACTCGATGTAAATCATAATTAGGTTGTAAAGGAAAAGAGAAATGAAAGGATAGGAGACGAGTTTAAACTCCTTGATGTTTTTTTGTTCTCCACGAGTCCGTGTTAGTGCATAACATGGATGCAAACACAGTACTGAAACTGGGCAAGGTTTCCAAACCGCATATATGCGAACAACAAAGCAAGCAATAACATTACCGCAATAACACAGAGCAGGCATTGACAATCGGGATATCTTTGTAAAAAAGCTAAGCAAATGAAAACATTTAACGGCGCTGCACAGAACCTCAGAAGACTATGGTTACTTAATAAAGCCCTGTAATGGAGGATGCGCAGCGTACTGTAGGTACCAAAGTTTTAACGAATATGTAGTTAAAGAAAACACAGATATTAACCGTGGTATTGTTCTCATATTACCTGAGGACTGTCCTGTAACGCGTCTTCCAGCAGCAGTCTGTGGACGGCCGGCATCTTGATCACAGCAGATGGTTTAATAATTTAGATTTTCTTTCTTTTGTTTTAATGCACTCTCCCGGCGAGCTCTCTGTTCCACACGGGCGACACGTATTGTATAGGATTCGGTCTGTCTGCAGCCAAATTCACTGAGTGCCAGTAACAAACTAAACCTGTCTACTGCGCCTGGCTCTGCACTGCACTGCACAGCACCCGCACTGACACAACAAAAACACACGATTGCATTAATGTCTAGTGTTGGGTTTTACTTTATTTTCGAACTAATCCATCATATTGTATTATACTGTTGTCTAGATTGATACAGCTGGTAGCAGGCGCGTGATACAATGACAGTGCTTCCAAGCTGAATACAGAGGTTATGATTTTTTTTTTAAAACATACAAAGTGGTGACTCTCTTCCGCCACACCTGTAACCTGTACAATGACTGTCGTAACGCAATAGCAAAGGTGTTTGTGAAAGCTATACGCCCATGGATATGCCAAATCACCAGATTATTATAGAAAAACAAATATATATGTGTGTATTTGAATGACGTTCCCGACGCTTTCCAGCTAATGTAAATGTTTATTAAACTACACTTTAAACATTGGCTATGCTGTAATGAATATATATATATATATATATATATATATATATATATATATATATATACGGTCAAAAGTTTTAGAACACCTCCATTTTTCCAGTTTTTATTGAAATTTACGCAGTTTAATGTCTCAATGTACTCTGAAATTAAAGCATAGAACAAATAAACAATTGGAGATAAAAAAAAAAAAAAAGAAATCATGGAATCGTTTTGTTTAACAAAATTTTATCTAAATTTTTGACTCATCAAAGTAGCCACCTTTTGCAGATATAACAGCCGAACACACTCGTGGCATTCTTTCTACAATGGAAATCAAATATTGTTCGGAAAGTTCTTCCCAACACTGTTGCAGAAGTTCCCACAAATGTGTTGCACTTGTAGGTTGCTTTGCTTTCACCCTTCTGTCCAGTTCATCCCAAACCAGCTCGATGGGGTTTAAGTCTGGAGACTCTGCTGGCCATTCCATGATTTGAAGCCTACCGTCTTGTTCTTTTCTTCTAAGGTAGTTCTGACATAGCCTGGAGGCATGTTTTGGGTCATTATCTTGCTGTAGGATGAACCCCTGACCAACTAGGCGTATACCAGAGGGTATTGCATGGCGCTGCAAAATGCTGTAGTAGCAGTTTTGGTTCAGGGTGCCACTCACTCTGTGCAAGTCGCCGACTCTGGATCCAGCAAAAGAGCCCCAGACCATTACGCTTCCTCCTCCATGTTTGACAGTTGGTGTCACACACCGAGGAACCATCCTTTCGCCTACTCGACGGCGTACAAAAACCCTGCGTGATGAACCCAAGATTTCAAATTTTGATTCATCGGTCCATAAGACCTTCTTCCAGTCTTCAGTAGTCCACTGGCGGTGCTTCATGGCCTAGGCAAGCCTCTTTTTTCTTATTTTGCCATCTTAGCAATGGCTTTCTTACTGCCACCGACCTGTCAAACCTGCAGCTCAAGTCTTCTCTTCACAGTTGAAACTGAGACTTGCTTACTTCGACCAGTGTTAAGCTGTGCTTGAAGCTGTTGTCCTGTGAGCCGCCTATCACGCAAGCTGTTGACTCTCAGAAACTTGTCTTCTGATTCTGTTGTGGCTTTGGGTCTGCCAGACCTCTTCCTGTCAGAGTTTCCTCCAGTTTCCAAGTGCCTTTTGATGGTGTAGGAAACTGTACTCACTGACACCTTGGCTTTCTTTGCAATTTCTCTAAAGGAAAGACCTACACTTTTAAGGGTTATAATGGTCTGTCTGTCTTCCTTTGTTAATTGCCTTTTTCTCACCATTATGAGAGCAATATACTACTTCCTGCAGTACAATACTGTCCAAATAATGCTTAAGAGGGTGTAGTAACACAGTCTGTTCCAACACTGCTTTTATACAGACAGAGGGTTTGTAAGTAATCAACAAAAGTTGGGACACCTGTAGGAATTGTTAGCATCAACTTTCAAGGCTTAATTTACTTCCATTGCTGCAGAACAGCTGTAAGTTGTTAACCCATCACTTGTTCCCTGAAAAAGGCCTTTTTGTATAACTCTGAAATGTACATTATTTTTCAGTTTTTGGTAACCTAAACTTTTTTTTTTAACCTCTGGCAGTTTACCGCTTACCTTTGTACCATTTCAGGTTATTCACTGGACTTGAACTGCTTAAATTTCAATATAAACTGGAAAAATGGGGGTGTTCTAAAACTTTTGACCGGTAGTGTGTGTATATATATATTGATTGGCTCCCCTTTTTCCTGTAAAGTTTCCTGTGCTGTACCACACCTTGGATAAAGCACAGAACAGCGCAGTAAAGCTTGCTTAAGTACAGAGAAGTGAGGTAACCTACACGGAAGTGTGGTAAAGCACCATATAAACCACAGTAAGTGTGTGGTGAACTGTAGGAAAAGGGCAGAATTAAGCAATAATAAATGATTTTCGAATGGTCATGCGCTTCATTGAGAGAATAACAGAATACAGCATGTACATAATCCAAACTATAAAGACACCATGTCAACGAGGTGTTATGTATTGATATGAACAGAGGTAATGTGGCAATGAAAGGGTTCATTTTTACTGGACAACACCAGCAATGCAAGCAAGAAAATCAAACAATACAGCGGTGTACCAGACATATCAACTCAAAGTGTAGTGTCTCTATGCAGCTGAAACTCCACATGACCCCAGTATGAAAGCTATGTGTGTGTGTGTGTCGGTGTGTGTCAGTGTGTGTGTGTGTCGGTGTGTGTGTCGGTGTGTGTGCGTGCGTGTGTGTCAGTGTGTGTGGGTCTATATCTATCTATCTATCTATCTATCTATCTATCTATATACAGACGTGCTCAAATTTGTTGGTACCCCTCCACAAAAAACGAAGAATGCACAATTTTCTCTGAAATAACTTGAAACTGACAAAAGTAATTGGCATCCACCATTGTTTATTCCATATTTAATAGAAATCAGACTTTGCTTTTGATTTTTTATTCAACATAATATTGTAAATAAGAAAACAAATGAAAATGGCATGGACAAAAATGATGGGACCGCTAACCTAATATTTTGTTGCACAACCTTTAGAGGCAATCACTGCAATCAAACGTTTTCTGTAGCTCTCAATGAGACTTCTGCACCTGTTAACAGGTAGTTTGGCCCACTCTTCCTGAGCAAACTGCTCCAGCTGTCTCAGGTTTGATGGGTGCCTTCTCCAGGCTGCAAGTTTCAGCTCTTTCCATAGATGTTCGAGCAGGATTCAGATCAGGACTCATAGAAGGCCACTTCAGAATAGTCCAATGTTTTGTTCTTATCCATTCTTGGGTGCTTTTTAGCTGTGTGTTTTGGGTCATTATCCTGCTGGAGGACCCATGACCTGCGACTGAGACAGAGCTTTCTGACACTGGGAAACAAAAGCTCCAGAATGCCTTGATAGTCTTGAGATTTCATTGTGCCCTGCACAGATTCAAGGCACCCTGTGCCAGGTGCAGCAAAGCAGCCCCAAAACATAACCGAGCCTCCTCCATGTTTCACTGTAGGTATGGTGTTCTTTTCTTTGAAAGCTTCATTTTTCAAGAACATAGAGCTGATGTGACTTGCCAAAAAGCTCCAGTTTTGACTCATCTGTCCAAAGGACATTCTCCCAGGAGGATTGTGGCTTGTCAATATGCATTTTAGCAAATTCCAGTCTGGCTTTTTATGTTTTCTTTCAGAAGTGGAGTCCTCCTGGGTCTTCTTCCATGGAGCCCACTTTCGCAAAAAAAGCGACGGATGGTGCGATCAGAAACTGACGTACCTTCACCTTGGAGTTCAGCTTGTATCTCTTTGGCAGTTATCCTTGGTTCTTTTTCTACCATTGCACTATCCTTCTGTTCACTCTGGGGTGATTTTTTCCTAAACCAGGAGGTTGGCTACAGTTCCATGGACCTTAAACTTCTTAATAATATTTGCAACTGTTGTCACAGGAACATCAAGCTGCTTGGAGATGGTCTTGTAGCCTTTACCTTTACCATGCTTGTCTATTATTTTCTTTCTGATCTCCTCAGACAACTCTCTCCTTTGCTTTCTCTGGTCCATGTTCAGTGTGGTGAACACAATGATACCAAACAGCACAGTGACTACTTTTCTCCATTTAAATAGGCTGAATGACTGATTACAAGATTGGAGACATGTGTGATACTAATTAAAGAAACTAATTAGTTTGAAATATCACTATAATCCAATTATTTATTATCTTTTCTAAGGGGTACCAACAAATGTGTCCAGGCCATTTTAGAATATCTTTGTAGAATAAGCAATAATTCATCTATTTTCACAGCTTCTTTGCTTTATTCTATGACATACCAAAGGCATGCAAGTATACATGATAAAATAGCTTTTAATTTCATCACTTTTCAGGAGGAATGAAGCATTATTTCAATGAGCTGTAAGGGTACCAACAAATCTGAGCACGTCTGTATATATATATATATATATATATATATATATATTATGTCAGTATCGCATAGGGCCTGTACTTATTTAATGGTTTATATACCCAGGCAATATTGCGCTGTGTCTGAGGCTTCATGCCCAATGGCAACCCTACCAAGCACAAACTGACACAGGTGCAATAAGTCTACTGCAGCACACAACCATACATCAGCAATCCCATTTCACATGACAATACCCCGTCACCATAACAAGACATATGTCAGGGAAGGTGTTGAAAAAGTCTTTTTGCATTCTGTGCATTTGTTGTTTAATGGTATTTGATGTAGTGCTCGCTGTAGTGTGCGTGGCTTCCTTGTGCTATCAAGCACTCTGTTACTGTGTAACTCCCTGCTGCTCTGTGCACACTGGGGCTGTTTGCATTGCTGGGTGCACAGCGGATTGGCTTTTACCAGGGCACAGTAAACACATTAAAGACAGGAAACAAAAGAGGAGCGTTGTGTTTATTATTATACAGCTGAATAAAACCAGGATGCAACAGAGGGGTAAAGAGGCTAAGAGACTATTGTACAACACTGCACAGTATAAAGACCCGTACTAGTGATCCTAATGGGAAAGTGTGGAAGTTTATGAAAGCAGGTTTATTTGCTTGAGATGTCTGGAGGATTAAGCCTTGTCCCTCCCATGGGTTAACCTGGGAATGATGGAGTTCATGGTGGATTCCCTGAGTACAAACCTCTTGAATGTTTTTTTGTTAGGGAGACTTCACAACACAGTGACCTTTACTGGCAATGAGAGAAACACCGGCAGTCAGTCTCCTGCGGAGTACTGAGTCGTGATTGAAAAAGCGTCAGGTATCCAATACGTCACCTGCAGAGATGAGAAGAGCATTACTATGTACTCTAGTGACCCCTGCTGGTAGAGACTGATAGCAGCCCTTCCCCTTTCAGCCTGCTAAAAATAAGAACAGGCATAGTTTAGCTTATACTGCCACCTTGTGGAATAAAAAATTGGTAACTTACAGTACAAAAAACAAATTCCACCATGTTACCTCACTCTTTTCATGAATAAACCATGATATGTTAATCAAGCTCAAAAATAGCTCCATGACTGTCTGGGTGATCTTTCTGTTATTAGTGACTGAATAGTCATTATTCTCAGTTATTATTATGATGACATTTATTATTTGTTTATTTAGCAGACACCTTTATCCAAGGCGACTTACAGAGACTAGGGTGTGTGAATGATGCATCAGCTGCAGAGTCACTTACAATTATGTCTCACCCAAAAGATGGAGCACAAGGAGGTTAAGTGACTTGCTCAGGGTCACACAATGAGTCAGTGGCTGAGGTGGGATTTGAACTGGGGATCTCCTGGTTACAAGCCCTTCTCTTTATCCAATGGACCACACAGCTTCCTTTGCAATCATGACCATGAGTTCAGGAACTGCGCTGCAGTTTATAACTGCCTGCCATGGGCATTTGTAATGTAGAACAATGTCTCTATATTAGTAAACAATAGCGCCATCTAGTGCACAGCAGAGTATTACCAGAAAAACAAAAGGAAACCTCATCCAAAGTCTCAGATGAAAATAATCACTAGAAAAACTTACTGTCTGTCCTTTTTTAAAAACAGGGTCTGCTTTTGAAAAAACGAAAACAGAGGGGATACACATTACAGCTGCACAGCATCAGTGATCATTTTAACACGATGCCAGTGGTCATTTTAACACAGCGCTAGTGATCATTTTAACACGGCGCCAGTGATCATTTTAACACTGCGCCAGTGATCATTTTAACACTGCGCCAGTAATCATTTTAACACGGCGCCAGTGATCATTTTAACACAGCATCAGTGATAATTTTAACACAGCGCCAGTGATCATTTTAACACGATACCAGTGATCATTTTAACACGGCGCCAGTGATCATTTTAACACAGCATCAGTGATCATTTTAACACAGCGCCAGTGATCATTTTAACACAGCATCAGTGATCATTTTAACACAGCATCAGTGATCATTTTAACACTGCGCCAGTGATCATTTTAACACAGCGCCAGTGAGCATTTTAACACAGCATCAGTGATCATTTTAACACAGCGCCAGTGATCATTTTAACACTGCGCCAGTGATCATTTTAACACGACGCCAGTGATCATTTTAACACGACGCCAGTGATCATTTTAACATGACGCCAGTGGTCATTTTAACACAGCGCCAGTGATCATTTTAACACAGCATCAGTGATCATTTTAACACAGCATCAGTGATCATTTTAACACAGCGCCAGTGATCATTTTAACACAGCGCCAGTGATCATTTTAACACAGCATCAGTGATCATTTTAACACTGCGCCAGTGATCATTTTAACACAGCATCAGTGATCATTTTAACACGGCGCCAGTGATCATTTTAACACGGCGCCAGTGATCATTTTTAACATGGCGCCAGTGATCATTTTAACACGGCGCCAGTGATCATTTTAACACTGCGCCAGTGATCATTTTAACACTGCGCCAGTGATCATTTTAACACGGCACCAGTGATCATTTTAACACAGCATCAGTGATAATTTTAACACAGCGCCAGTGATCATTTTAACACGATGCCAGTGATCATTTTAACACGGCGCCAGTGATCATTTTAACACAGCATCAGTGATCATTTTAACACAGCGCCAGTGATCATTTTAACACAGCATCAGTGATCATTTTAACACAGCATCAGTGATCATTTTAACACTGCGCCAGTGAGCATTTTAACACAGCGCCAGTGAGCATTTTAACACAGCATCAGTGATCATTTTAACACAGCGCCAGTGATCATTTTAACACTGCGCCAGTGATCATTTTAACACGACGCCAGTGATCATTTTAACACGACGCCAGTGATCATTTTAACATGACGCCAGTGATCATTTTAACACAGCATCAGTGATCATTTTAACACAGCATCAGTGATCATTTTAACACAGCGCCAGTGATCATTTTAACACAGCATCAGTGATCATTTTAACACTGCGCCAGTGATCATTTTAACACTGTGCCAGTGATCATTTTAACATGGCATCAGTGATCATTTTAACACGACGCCAGTGATCATTTCAACACAGCGCCAGTGATCATTTTAACACGGCACCAGTGATCATTTTAACACTGCACCAGTGATCATTTTAACACTGCACCAGTGATCATTTTAACACGGCGCCAGTGATCATTTTTAACATGGCGCCAGTGATCATTTTAACACGGCGCCAGTGATCATTTTAACACTGCGCCAGTGATCATTTTAACACTGCGCCAGTGATCATTTTAACACGGCACCAGTGATCATTTTAACACAGCATCAGTGATCATTTTAACACAGCGCCAGTGATCATTTTAACACAGCATCAGTGATCATTTTAACACGGCGCCAGTGATCATTTTAAACACCACGAGACATTCAGCTGTAAGGAGTCTTTTCAGAAGCAGACCCGGAGGTAGATTTCATCAGAAACAGCAATAGAGAACGATTGAAAACACATGTAATGCTATTAAGCAGGTAAGAAATGAACCGTTGAACGTATCTGGTGTAAACAATCGCTCTTCATTGGTTTCTTTTAGTAATAGTGAATATCAGGTGGAGGACCGCCAGCTCGTCGATCAGCACAGCTGAAGACAGACACTCACTATTGCGGTGCGTACTGCTCTGATGAACGCACTTGCAGTTTCTGTGTTGAAAGCAGGTTTTTGTGTCACCTTGATGCAATCTGTTTAATGTCATCCCTGAATGGCAGACACACTGCGCTTCACCCGGACACACAGGTATTTATAGCTGTGGTTCTGTTTCCACAGCCAGGCGTCACTGATGCTGATAACAGGAGCATTAGCAGCCGTGCATGCTCACGCCCTGTGTTTGGGGTTCAAAGGGGTCGGGCACTGCTGGGAAGAGTTTATTACAAATTACTTTGAAACAGGGCCGTCTTTTGCTATGGTGCAGGTCCAGACATTTGGCAATGCTATACATTAAAATCAATGGATTTCTTTTTCTAACGTATTTTTGCCGTGTGCAAATGTTGGTATTAGTTAGGCAAACGAAATGTTATTTTCGTGCATGAAAAGGGTCAAAACATACCTGCGTACAGATCCTGTTGATGCGAGATTGAGCGATGTTTTCGTTATTATTGCGAGCCAACCCGACAAAAACATACAGGCGTGTTGACATATTTGCCAAGATGAAAGCGAGACGCGGCCCCATTTTATTTTATTGGTGATTATCTGTGTAAACATTTAAAAATGCTACATAGTTCAACTTTCGACCTTCACAGCAACGTGGTGCTTATTGAGCAGTTAATGATCATTGGTTTATATTTGATACAAAGTGTCATTGTTTGTGGAAAGCAGATGAAATGTATCAAACTTAACTCGAGGCTGTAAGTGTGTATCAAATCTGATGAGATGTACTCGGATGGGTAAATTAAAGAGTTAAACTGCATTCGTACCCCTGGCTCTTCTTGTAAAGCCCATGCAATGCATGTCATTGTGTTCAATGATCTGAAATAAGAGTAGTCTGATGTCCCTACCTGATACTGTAAAACGATTAATCAAAAAATGATGTGGCGTCGCTATTTGTTTAATGTCGCAGTAGCTACAGTATGTAACTGTGAAATGTTTACTTAACTGGAATATCGGAAGCTGGCAGCAGAACTGGCCCAAGTACTGCCAGTTTTTTCTCATCCATGATGCTTTTGGGACAGAGAATGGTCAATGTTGACACCATTTTGCCCGCCCAAGAATTTTTCTGAAATGACGCCCCTGCTTTAAATGTGTGTAATTAGTTAATGTTACTAATTGCACTACAGTAAGAAGCAATTAGGTACAGTTTACAATCTCAGAGCTTACCGATTTTTTGGCAGAGTGGGATAAGGGGCTGAGCTGATTGTTTTAGAGCATTTTACAGCACTGCTAGATGGGGAATGCATCAATCACTAATCCATCATTATCCTGAGATTACCCCTACAGAAATACTGGTTCAAAACTCCATGGGGATTCCCTTACACTCACAAACAGGAGAACAATTGCTGCTACAACTAGTCAGAAACATTGGAAAAGCCCACCTGACTTTGTCACCTTCTCATTGGGATTGTTTCTCAAAACACAGTTTTAGTGACAAATAATACAAAAAAAAACTCCTCATAAAGTTACCAGTTGTTATATAGTAATAATTTGGGGGTTGTCAGAGCGAGTGTGTGGAGTCAATAACATATCTGTTGATTCCTAGATGATTACATATCGCTCTGCATTGGCTATGTTAATTGCATTAATGTAGGCTATCTTTTCTTTTTTCCTCCAGTTAAAAGTTAATTGAATCAGCTCCTGTGAGTGCTGATACAGACGTGCTCAAATTTGTTGGTACCCCTCCACAAAAAACGAAGAATGCACAATTTTCTCTGAAATAACTTGAAACTGACAAAAGTAATTGGCATCCACCATTGTTTATTCCATATTTAATAGAAATCAGACTTTGCTTTTGATTTTTTATTCAACATAATATTGTAAATAAGAAAACAAATGAAAATGGCATGGACAAAAATGATGGGACCGCTAACCTAATATTTTGTTGCACAACCTTTAGAGGCAATCACTGCAATCAAACGTTTTCTGTAGCTCTCAATGAGACTTCTGCACCTGTTAACAGGTAGTTTGGCCCACTCTTCCTGAGCAAACTGCTCCAGCTGTCTCAGGTTTGATGGGTGCTTTCTCCAGACTGCAAGTTTCAGCTCTTTCCATAGATGTTCGATAGGATTCAGATCAGGACTCATAGAAGGCCACTTCAGAATAGTCCAATGTTTTGTTCTTATCCATTCTTGGGTGCTTTTAGCTGTGTGTTTTGGGTCATTATCCTGTTGGAGGACCCATGACCTGCGACTGAGACAGAGCTTTCTGACACTGGGCAGTACGTTTCGCTCCAGAATGCCTTGATAGTCTTGAGATTTCATTGTGCCCTGCACAGATTCAAGGCACCCTGTGCCAGGCGCAGCAAAGCAGCCCCAAAACATAACCGAGCCTCCTCCATGTTTCACTGTAGGTATGGTGTTCTTTTCTTTGAAAGCTTCATTTTTTCGTCTGTGAACATAGAGCTGATGTGACTTGCCAAAAAGCTCCAGTTTTGACTCATCTGTCCAAAGGACATTCTCCCAGAAGGATTGTGGCTTGTTAATATGCATTTTAGCAAATTCCAGTCTGGCTTTTTTATGTTTTTCTTTCAAAAGTGGAGTCCTCCTGGGTCTTCTTCCATGGAGCCCACTTTCGCTCAAAAAGCGACAGATGGTGCGATCAGAAACTGACGTACCTTCACCTTGGAGTTCAGCTTGTATCTCTTTGGCAGTTATCCTTGGTTCTTTTTCTACCATTCGTACTATCCTTCTGTTCAATCTGGGGTCGATTTTCCTCTTGCGGCCGCGCCCAGGGAGGTTGGCTACAGTTCCATGGACCTTAAACTTCTTAATAATATTTGCAACTGTTGTCACAGGAACATCAAGCTGCTTGGAGATGGTCTTGTAGCCTTTACCTTTACCATGCTTGTCTATTATTTTCTTTCTGATCTCCTCAGACAACTCTCTCCTTTGCTTTCTCTGGTCCATGTTCAGTGTGGTGCACACAATGATACCAAACAGCACAGTGACTACTTTTCTCCATTTAAATAGGCTGAATGACTGATTACAAGATTGGAGACATGTGTGATACTAATTAAAGAAACTAATTAGTTTGAAATATCACTATAATCCAATTATTTATTATCTTTTCTAAGGGGTACCAACAAATGTGTCCAGGCCATTTTAGAATATCTTTGTAGAATAAGTAATAATTTATCTCTTTTCACAGCTTCTTTGCTTTATTCTATGACATACCAAAGGCATGCAAGTATACATGATAAAATAGCTTTTAATTTCATCACTTTTCAGGAGGAATGAAGCATTATTTCAATGAGCTGTAAGGGTACCAACAAATTTGAGCACGTCTGTATCTGTGACTGAGTGTGTGGTCACTGCAGTGTAAACACATGATGTGATTGCTTGCTTCTGTTTCTCTGTGTTTGTGTTCTGTGTGCATCTGTGCGTTCATATTGTGCATTTGAGCGTGTATTTAAATCTGAGGAGGAATTCAAACTCCCGCTTGGTACAATAGCCACTGGCTGTCTGGGTCCTGTGCTGCAGCAGCCACACGCCATTGGCTGAGTCTCGTTACCTAGGCAACTCTACCGGGGTGGAGAGAAGGATGGTCTGCCCTCATCATCCTTTTCAGTCTCTCACACTCTCTCTCTCTCCTCCATAGCTGCACCCACCCTTCCATCCCAGAGAAACAGAGACACAGAGAGACTGTAAAATAGAGGGATCAGTCTGGGATCCTTGCCCCCCTCCCTCTTCCTTCCTCGATTTGGAACCTAAATCTCAATCTCTGACTGACGGGCGCACACCAGATGGGCTGCGGAAATTCAACAGCCACCACCACCTCTAGTGGGGGTAAGTGTCCTTTTCATTTCAGCATGCTTTTGGGTGATGTGGTTTGTTCGTCCCCTGTATCCCTGTATCCCATGCCTGTGCTTCTAGAAAAACACACACACACACACACACACACTCTCTCTCTCTCTCTATCTCTCACACACACACACACACTCTCTCTCTCTCTCTCTCTCTCTCTCTCTCTCTCTCTCTCATCTCTCACACACACACACCCTTTTTAAAATGAAGTATTTATGGTCCACTTTGTCTTTTTTTATTCCCGGTGCCTTTCACATGATTCAGCTGCAGGCAAATCATTTGCTGCACTTCCTCTCTAACAGCGCGCCGAGTACTCCCAGGGTGTGCCGTGTTTTAAACAGCACTATTTAAAGGGAATGCATTTAGTGATCCTTTTCATAACCAACATAAGCAACAAATCAGACAGGCTGAGTGCATAGAAGTGCTCTCCCTTGAGAGCAAAGAATTATTGTGTGTGTGTTCTTTATCACACAGAACTGCCTTCCTAATGAAGTTTTAAGGTGTCCCCTAATATCACAGAGCCAGTTCTAAGATGGTATAATCACATGGCTTGCACCTGCATCACTGCTCTGATGCTGAACACAAAGAGTGCAGTCTCTCAACTATGGCTCCCGCACCAGCAGTACATTATAGCAGTGCTGTATATCACCTTCCCTGAATCATAGTCAGTAACACTCTGTTTTAGATTAAATGAACAAAGAACAGCAGAACTTTAACCTGCTGTGTGTGCCGCCTGACTGCCGCTGTCATTCCGAAGCAGTGATCTCCACACGCTGCCCTCCTGACGTTGAGCTACGACTGTAATTAATAAATATAACCCATAAATATAACCCATCAGGAGAACCCTCTGCACACTTCAGACAAGAGCGCTGAGATCAGCCTGAACCACACAAGCATCCTCACGCCACCTGTCACTGTGATGAGGTCTTGACATGGCACCGGGGCACCAGGGTACCTGGGCACTGTCTCCGAGGGGCTTGCTTCTCAAGTAGTTTCTGTCCTGGGTGCTGAGTCAGTGCAAAGGAACAACTGCACATGACATCATTACACTGATCTGTGTTGGAAATTAAACACAAAAACTAGTCAAGTGTCATTAGGGAGCAGCTTGAGTGCCCCAGAGAGCTTTCAGTCCTTTGTTAAGCGTCAGCAGACACTGCAGCTCTCGTTCAGTAATAGCCGCTCTGCTGTTTATTCATTCATTATGTTTCCGGTAATGAGCAGCTTCCTGTGTGCTGCCTTGCGATGTGAAAATCACTCTTTACTTCGTCACCTTTTCAGCCAGGTTAACTTTTAATAAGTAGTAAAAACATACTCAACATGCATATGAAATATGAGCTCAAATGGCTGATGATAGATTGACTGTTTAGTAATATGGAACTAAACCTCAGCACATGGTTAATTGCATAGTAATTCAATATGTATTCATGCCACTCAACACAAAGCGTTAGCACAATAAGATATTCTAACAGAAGCAACCCGCAAGGAGTTAACAATACAAAGAAACCCGTTTAGCAGTCAGATGGGCCGACTCTCTCAGTGTGCCAGGTCTGTGTTGATTCACATTGAGATTAGTTCAATTATTCTTTTCTGGGGGGACTTCAAAAATGTATCAGAGATTTTATCCAAGAGAGTAGACATGGAGATAAAAAAAACGCGGAAGGGCTTTCATCCTATAAATCAAAGTGAAACCCTTGCCTACAGAAAATTTAGATGAAACACCAGCACAGGAGTTTGAATTGATACCTCATTTATTTACCAATACTGTTCACTCTCAAGACTCAGACTTACTGTAGTGGTCTCATTCTTTTAGTCAATTAAATGTGAAATTGAACTGACTAACATTTCATTGTTTGTTAATAGTTAGGTAATATGTTTAGAAATGGTAGTACTTTACACAGCGTGCATAACCTTGTGCTACTGCGGTAACAACTGGGTAACTACTGACATTCCCTGCTCTTACATGACAATGACAGGTGTTGCAATATGTGTGTAATTACATCAGGTAGCGAGATCTTGCCCACAAGGCCATTCCCATGCCACTGCTAACTACCATGTTATTACAGTGTATTGAATCAGTCAGCACTGCTGGGAGTCACTGTACAGTGTATTGAATCAGTCAGCACTGCGGGGAGTCACTGTACAGTGTATTGAATCAGTCAGCACTGTGGGGAGTCACTGTACAGTGTATTGAATCAGTCAGCACTGTGGGGAGTCACTGTACAGTGTAATGAATCAGTCAGCACAGTGGGGAGTCACTGTACAGTGTATTGAATCAGTCAGCACAGTGGGGAGTCACTGTACAGTGTATTGAATCAGTCAGCACTGTGAGGAGTCACTGTACAGTGTATTGAATCAGTCAGCACTGTGGGGAGTCACTGTACAGTGTATTGAATAGTGTTTGGTTCTTTGATTGTTGTTTGTTAGAATTGGAGATATGCAGATATTCTTTACACTACACAGCCACATCTTAGGAAAATGAAGGGAACACTGTGGAGCTGTTTCTGGGCTGTGTTTGACCCACAGCCCTGGGGGGATGTTCTGCTTCTCTACACCTCAGGGGACTTTACATACTCCAGCATTGCTGTCCATCTCAAACTCTTGTTTCTTTTAATTCCAGGTCCAGCCGGAGCTGCGAACGAGGCGTAAGTACCCAGGGTCTCCACTGATGTGCTGTGAGTTGTAACATTGCATTGCATATGAGAAGCTGCCATTAATAATGCTTGCCCTGGTAAATGTGCACAGTCCCTTTTCCAATGCCTATACAGTGCTCTCTATCCAATGTGCTTTACCATGGTTTTCAGAATGCTAGTGCTGTGCCATTATAACCAGTCTGCATTGGAAACACATGGGTACTGTGTGTCTGTGTGAGCAATGCTGTGTTCAGCTGTTCATGTAAACTAAATCGTGGATTCTTTCCTTGAGGCGAATGGTGTCCATATGAATTCATCTCTTACTGTAGTAGCACTTATGGATGTTCGAGCTGTGTTTGTTTTACCTGTACATTGTTAGATGTGTTTGTTTTACCCGTACATTGTTAGATGTGTTTGTTTTACCCTCACATTGTTAGATGTGTTTGTTTTATCTGTACATTGTTAGATGTGTTTGTTTTACCCTCACATTGTTAGATGTGTTTGTTTTACCCTCACATTGTTAGATGTGTTTGTTTTACCCTCACATTGTTAGATGTGTTTGTTTTACCCTCACATTGTTAGATGTGTTTGTTTTACCTGTACATTGTTAGATGTGTTTGTTTTACCCTCACATTGTTAGATGTGTTTGTTTTACCCTCACATTGTTTCCTGTTGTTTGAGAGTAGTATTAGTAAGCTTCTAACAGAACAGAAACTCGTTTACACAGTCTGCACATTGTGCTTGCTTTAGTCAACTAATAAGATTATGCACGGCCTGCTACCCTTTCCCGATAATATATTCTGACAGTCATTTGGTTTCAGATTGTTGTCCTGTGAAGTAAACCACATGTTTAGTAAATTACTTTGTATTTTTTTTAACATGAATATGTTTTTCATTACACAAACAAACAACGGCATACGTATTCTTTTACTAAATTATAAAAAGGAAGTGCAACACCATCTGAAAGCATGGCTTGCAAACAGAGATTTATTTAACCCAGTGTAGTACCAGATGCCATGTTTTTAAATGATAATGCATGTTTACTATATCAAGTGTGTTTCAACACTACACATGTGAGACTATCAGGTTAGTTCCATGGAATTACTTTGTTAGCAACAGTACTAACACTTTAAGAGCTGGTGAGCATAAAGGGTCCTCTACAGGAGCTCTCCCAACCTCTGCCCCATCCTTCTCTCCTACCCTTCTCTGACAGCCAGCCACTCCATCTATTAGTTCTATCAGGTAATGGAGTGTGTTGTGTTGTCGGTACAGGAGGGATAACCTCCACCCACTCCATCTCTCCCCACACAGACACGGACCCGGTGTGTGGGTGAGGAGAAATCATGTTCTGCAACAAAACCAACACAACCAACAGTGCTTTAAAAAGGCAGCTTCAGTGGTTCCTCTTTAAAGGCAGCTTCTGTGGAACCAAAATGAGAAACTGCAACAAAGGACCTGATAGGACACAATGTGCATTTTGAATATGTTCTGTTAACGCTTGACTTATGTTTTCTTTTGCTTTGCATTCCCTCTTGTGGACAGAGAAGAAAGGTAAATCATTTTCGGATTTCTGATGATATCTCAAGATGATGTCAATTTCATGAAAAATGCAGAGTAACAACAGTGCCTGTCATTAATATAGAAGAGAATGCTGATCAAACATCATTCACTACAACTAATTAGGGGATTCAATCAAAGAATATCTGGGATAATGTGCTAGGGCTCGGCCAACTCAACGGAATTGTTCATGTCACTTATAAAATTGATTTGGAAAAATTACGATTGCATGTAACTGACATTACGTTTTTCTAGACAGCAGGTACTGCATTTGTTAACATGTAACATCTTTGCACATTACAGGACAGAAGAGTCCACGTCAGATGATGAAAAAAAAAGGTTAGTGGCATGAAACTTTTCAAAGGCTGTTGTTTCCTACCAGGGTTTACAATGGTATACCACTAGTATTGCTTCCAGGGCAGCCAGTACTACCTAGATAATTTGGGGTTGGCATAGTTGGACTACATTTTCATTAGCAATGCTCTTTTCTGTAGCCACCCCCTTGGGAAGTGGGTGCAATTTACAAGGGTGGTGTGTCCCCTCGTTATTTTGCTATCTGATTTCCATATCACAACAAATCCTGACAAATTGAAAACAGTGATAGTCAGTACAGTAATATAGTGATTATATGAATGTAATTCTTTACATTTTGTTGTCGGTTCGCTCGCTGAAGGAATTACGGTGGTGTATATGTGGGGCTGCCAGCTGACCCTGCCACAGTAGCTGCCAGTCAAGCCAAGTCGAGTGGGACAGGTAGGTTACAACCAGATATTAAAAAACAACACATGCACAGCATAAACAACTATAGCATCTTTGAGAGACTCTCATTTTAGGTTTGTAGAGTTCACAATCAGAGCTGACGTTTTGTGAATTTAGCCGCTCATCTTTTAAAATGATAATAAACAATAACCCAACAGCAGCTCTGCTATGGAAGGTCTGCTGATCAGTGCATTCCTTACTGCAGTCCCTGTGCTGCAGTCCCTGTGCTGCAGTCCCTGTGCTGCAGCGTAATGGAGTTGTGTAAAACACGCAGTTCAGCTGTAAATAATGGGCACAAATAATAGGCCTGCTTCGTTTAATTTCCCAGTAGTATTACTGCATACAACTCAGCAACCTTGTTTTGTTGTTTGTTTCTTCTTTTCTTTTTTTATAATTGATGTCTTTGCCTAGCATTTAACCCCATAGGCAAGGGGGCTGAGTTGAGGACTAGAAGCAAGGAGATCCTGCTGTGGGCTGGGAACTCCCAGCTCAGCAGAGGGGTTATGAGGAGGTTTAACAATGCAAGCCATATGTTAACGGGAATTCCTAATGAGCAGGGTGTCGTGAAATCCAGGGGCAGCCGGTGAACAGTGTTCGCTTGCTCGCCGAACCCCAGTCTCTTATTAATGAATTGCACCTCCCTTCTGGGTGATGTGCATTTCATTCCCCCTCTCACGTGACACTGGCACATCAACAATGCCATTCATCCCATCTGTTTAATGGATTGAAGCTGGGCTGTGCTCGCTCAGAAATGCAGCCAGTCGTCAGCCAGGACTGGCTATGATGGCTTAAAAATGTCTTAAAAATGTCTGGATGATAGCGAACACGGTGATCAGGTGATCAGCGCGCATGTGCCAAGACAACAAAGGCTGTAAATATGAGCAGCACGACTTCGTCTCTTCTCAGCCTTACATGGTGTGTTACTTTGCGGAAAGACAGAAAACATTTAAGCTGTTTAGATATTATAGCTATTATAATAAAATTCACAAGTAAAATTTTGTCTAACTTTGTCTAACTTTAAATTAATGTTATTTCTCTTATTTGTTCAACTTCAGCAGTGCGTTAACGTAAACTCAGTAATAACTTGCTGTGTTCTGCAATTTTTCTTTTTTTTTTTTGTTAATTTACCTCACCTGCATCTGAGGTGTGAACACCCATCAATTTTGGCCCCAAGCCACAACTGGTGAAATCTACCTGGAGTTCAAAGCATGTCAACCACTGTCTACGGAGATGAACTCCAGCAAGCTCCTTCACTTTGCAATTCACTTTCTTGTGGTATACTGACGATACAGAGAAGTGTATGTAAATATCTATACAGGGATTATTATTACAGCACAGCACTTTTAAAAGTATGACAAAGAGCTCTATAATACCCTGCTGCTGAATTAATTATGAACCTTTAAACCAGTTCAAGCAATCAGTTGTTGAACTTCTGATCTTAAATAGCCTGGTAGCTGTTCCACACAGAATTGCCTGGACAGTAAAACAGCAGCAAAGTAAATACATGTGTGCTTACACATAGTGACACTGTAATTATGCATGGTTACAATGTACTTATCTGCACGACATATGCAAGTACACAATTGTATCAGAAACGGGTTAGGGTTAGGGGGGTAGGGTTAGCTTTAGAGTTAGGGTTAAGGTTAGGGTTAGGAGGGGTAGGGTTAGCTTTAGAGTTAGGGTTAGGGTTAGGGTTAAGGTTAGGATTTGGGTTATATCGTGCAACATTAAGTGCATTGTAACTGCATAATAACATTGGAACTATGTAAGTACACATGGATTTACTAAGTAACTACTATGTAAACACACAGCAATTAGAGACACTGCAAAGTGCATTTGCATTCACTGCAGACAAGGAATTACAACAGTACAACATCACCTTTGAGACACGTGCAAACCAGTTTGCTTGATTAAATTGCATTTCTTTTTTTCCCTCTAAAGACTAGAAGAAGAAAATACTGAACATGGAAAAACCAGAATGTACTTTTATGAGCTTGCTTGATGGAATGGTGACAGGTAATAATGACCATTGAGATGGATGTGAAAATTCCTTATTATTATGCAGGAGAATAGCTTGGAGGGCTTGAGTGTTTGAATGGTGACAGAGTGTTAATGCTATTTATTGAGATGGAGGGATGATAATGTGTTCACAGTGTTTGTAATGACAGTGCTGGAGGATGAGAATTAAGAGTGCTCAGTGTTTGAATAACAGCGCTGGAGGGATGAGAATGTGTGTTAGTGCTCAGTGTTTGTAATGACAGCACTGGAGGGATGAGAATGTGTGTTAGTGCTCAGTGTTTGTAATGACAGCACTGGAGGGATGAGAATGTGTGTTAGTGCTCAGTGTTTGTAATGACAGCGCTGGAGGGATGATAATGTGTGTTAGCGCTCAGTGTTTGTAATGACAGTGCTGGAGGGATGAGAATGTGTGTTAGTGCTCAGTGTTTGTAATAACAGCGCTGGAGGGATGAGATGAGTGCTCAGTGTTTGTAATGTTGGAGGGAGTGTGTTAGTGCTCAGTGTTTGTAATGACAGCGCTGGAGGGTGTTTGTTTAATAACAGCGCTGGAGGGATGAGAATGTGTTAGTGCTCAGTGTTTGTAATGACAGCTGGAGGGATGAGAATGTGTGTTAGCGCTCAGTGTTTGTAATGACAGCGCTGGAGGGATGAGAATGTGTGTTAGTGCTCAGTGTTTGTAATGACAGCGCTGGAGGTATGACAATGTGTGTTAGTGCTCAGTGTTTTGTACAGATTGAAATAGAAGTTGTGAGTGCTCAGTGTTTGTCACTGGAGGTTGACAATGTGTGTTAGTGCTCAGTGTTTTTTGATGGTTTCATGTGATTTATTTTTTTTTAAATTCTCCCCCAGGCCTCGTCCAATGAGAATCCTGCTCTCCTGAGTGTTCCGAGTCCACTGGAGATATTCCAACCGCGGCGGCACCCCTGCAGTCAGATCCACCTCCAGCAGGGGGCGCTGAGACAGACAGGACACACACAACTGTAACAAACCATCAGGGCCCTCATAGGTAGATTTAAAATCGTGAACACGATACAGAAACCACAAGCCATGCGTTCAAGTGCTTTGATAGTTGATAGTTTTGAAAAGAAACTCCAGAGTTTCATTTAATTCCCAGGAATAACTCCCGAGAAGCTGAATTTCTTTGGTGGCAGAAGTTTCCTTGAAGGCAGGAGAATTAGTGGTAGCTGCATCAGCAGGATTGAGATAAAGTAAAGAATATGTACAGACGTGCTCAAATTTGTTGGTACCCCTCCACAAAAAACGAAGAATGCACAATTTTCTCTGAAATAACTTGAAACTGACAAAAGTAATGGGCATCCACCATTGTTTATTCCATATTTAATAGAAATCAGACTTTGCTTTTGATTTTTTATTCAACATAATATTGTAAATAAGAAAACAAATGAAAATGGCATGGACAAAAATGATGGGACCGCTAACCTAATATTTTATTGCACAACCTTTAGAGGCACCGCAATCAAACGTTTTCTGTAGCTCTCAATGAGACTTCTGCACCTGTTAACAGGTAGTTTGGCCCACTCTTCCTGAGCAAACTGCTCCAGCTGTCTCAGGTTTGATGGGTGCCTTCTCCAGACTGCAAGTTTCAGCTCTTTCCATAGATGTTCGATAGGATTCAGATCAGGACTCATAGAAGGCCACTTCAGAATAGTCCAATGTTTTGTTCTTATCCATTCTTGGGTGCTTTTAGCTGTGTGTTTTGGGTCATTATCCTGTTGGAGGACCCATGACCTGCGACTGAGACAGAGCTTTCTGACACTGGGCAGTACGTTTCGCTCCAGAATGCCTTGATAGTCTTGAGATTTCATTGTGCCCTGCACAGATTCAAGGCACCCTGTGCCAGGCGCAGCAAAGCAGCCCCAAAACATAACCGAGCCTCCTCCATGTTTCACTGTAGGTATGGTGTTCTTTTCTTTGAAAGCTTCATTTTTTTCGTCTGTGAACATAGAGCTGATGTGACTTGCCAAAAGCTCCAGTTTTGACTCATCTGTCCAAAGGACATTCTCCCAGAAGGATTGTGGCTTGTCAATATGCATTTTAGCAAATTCCAGTCTGGCTTTTTTTATGTTTTTCTTTCAAAAGTGGAGTCCTCCTGGGTCTTCTTCCATGGGGCCCACTTTCGCTCAAAAAGTGACGGATGGTGCGATCAGAAACTGACGTACCTTCACCTTGGAGTTCAGCTTGTATCTCTTTGTCAGTTATCCTTGGTTCTTTTTTTTTCTACCATTCGCACTATCCTTCTGTTCAATCTGGGGTCGATTTTTTTCCTCTTGCCGCGCCCAGGGAGGTTGGCTACAGTTCCATGGACCTTAAACTTCTTAATAATATTTGCAACTGTTGTCACAGGAACATCAAGCTGCTTGAGATGGTCTTGTAGCCTTTACCTTTACCATGCTTGTCTATTATTTTCTTTCTGATCTCCTCAGACAACTCTCTCCTTTGCTTTCTCTGGTCCATGTTCAGTGTGGTGCACACAATGATACCAAACAGCACAGTGACTACTTTTCTCCATTTAAATAGGCTGAATGACTGATTACAAGATTGGAGACATGTGTGATACTAATTAAAGAAACTAATTAGTTTGAAATATCACTATAATCCAATTATTTATTATCTTTTCTAAGGGGTACCAACAAATGTGTCCAGGCCATTTTAGAATATCTTTGTAGAATAAGCAATAATTAATCTCTTTTCACAGCTTCTTTGCTTTATTCTATGACATACCAAAGGCATGCAAGTATACATGATAAAATAGCTTTTAATTTCATCACTTTTCAGGAGGAATGAAGCATTATTTCAATGAGCTGTAAGGGTACCAACAAATTTGAGCACGTCTGTATATACCAGAATATGCCGCTTGTTAAGAGGGGCAAGCTAAGATGCAGTCACACGTTTTCCTAAGGAACTAAAACAATCTGTGCGACACCCTGTACATTTACCTCCTTAGCACAGTGGTGTTTTTCAACAGCAGAACCATAGGCTGTCATGTAAAGCAATTCAGGCAAGGCTTTAACGATCACCAGTAATTACAATAGTTACTAAACCATTAGCGTAAATAGTCAGCAATGCATTGATAAATATTGTTATAAAGGATGTTAGAAATTAATATTAACACTGATAATTACTGTATAACAGACCAAAGCAATACATGGTTATAAGAACATCGAACTGAGGCATTTTAAAGGAAACCTTGTCATTGCTTTATGACACAAAGCTTTACACTAGTAATGTGTTCTTCACATGTTATTACTTCATCAAAACATGTAATAACATGCCAAGACATTTTAGAAATGGATTCTTAAACGAACACATAATCAAGGTTATCTATTCATTTAATTTATTATCCTAGACCTGGCTTCAAGAGCTGTTGCTGGGGACCTGGGTCATTACTGTATTAATTACTCTTTAATTCCTAGTGGTTATTGCTTGGGTAATATAAAGCTTGACCACAATGTCATTCTATCTCTGAATCCACATTGCTATGGAGAGAAGCACATCGCAAACAAGCTTGACACAGACTTGAAGTGTCGGGTGAGAGGTATTGCGGTCTTTGGTCCCTGGATTTACTCACCAAACACCCAGGAAAAAAGCCAACTATTATCATTTTGTTTATTCTCAAGATGTTACAAGTCGTCGGGTAGTGTTTAAGACAGGACTCGGCAGATTAATTTAGAACACTTCTATTTGGGGGGCGGGGGGAATGGAGGTTAAGGTCCTTGTGCAAAAAAATCTTATTTTAAAATAGACTTTTATCCAAATAGACTTGCATGACAACAATCCTGCCTATTAAATCCAGCACCGCGACAATTCATGCCACACTTACTGAGTCGCTTCATATTAGACGGGACAAGACAAGTCCATCAAGGACGTGTTTTTTTTTTTTTATATATTGTAAAGATCAAAGATGTCGTTTTCTAACTTTGCTTAATATTGTTATTAGCTTCATCTGTGAAACGTCCTCACTGCGATGAGCTTGGACATGGGGAGGCAGAGGGCTTTACCTGCAGGATCTGCATTACACATTTATAAGGCAACAAGGCCTCCTTGGAGGGTATCAGGGCTAGTAAGAACCAAAAATAGAAATCCTTCCTGCATCCCACTTATTGAGAGTAAACATCTCTTATTCCATATCATTAATACTGAGTACGGAGGCGCCTAACTTTAAGAACCCAAATGAAGGGGGTCCCTGAATGGCTCACCTGGTAAAAGCATTGCCGCGTGGCGTGCAGTGTGAGTCATACAACCAGAGATCACAAGTTTGAATCCTGGTTGTGCGAGGCAGCCGGTCCTCGCTGGAGATTCCGTGTGGGCGCTGCATTGGCTTTGGTGCTCCTGGAGTTGGGGAGGTGGGATCAGGCTTAGACTGTTTCTCCTAACCATTCTGCAGCGATCCCTGCAGGCCAGGCACCGAGTGAGCTTGGGGGCGGAGGTTTGCTGGGCTGGTCTTTGTCCTCCAGAGGCTGGTAGCCTGCGGACATCTGCTCTCGAGTTCCTGGGTGTAAAAAGACGCCGATTGGCTTGTGGGATCGGAGGACGCCCACTGAGCCTCGGGTCCCTGAGCTGTGTGGGGAATCACTGCGGTGAAAAAGAAACAACAATAATAATAATAATTTGGCATTCCAAATTGGGAGAAAATCGGGGGTAAAAATAATTGAGATTCTAAAAAAAAAAAAAAAAAAACCCAAATGAAGCTGCAGACAGTTATTAACTACTGTAACAAACTAACTCACTAATCAATATGAAACAATCATGCTTTTCACATAACTAAAGATATAAGATGCAATGTTGGAAAATGTGTCACACCAAATGCATAACGCTGTACAGTTTTGAGGCCTTTTTTTTTACCCAGGTATCGCTTACAGGGCTGAATTAGAGACTTTGTTCTGCACGTGATTCATAGAATATAAGCACATCTGCCATGCGGAGTCTGGGATACTTGTTGAACAAGCATTTTACCAGTGAAAGGAATACTAGACAGTAGTTAAACTGACTGCAGTTTGAGAAAGCAGAGGAAGGCTACAGGCTGACCACGGGCGCTGCAATGGGAGTAGCTCCTGTAGGAAAGTGGGATGAAGACTCAATGTGAGCGCATCTTTGCTCTCATGAATGTATTTTTTTACTGTTTCACCCACACCACCAGCATACCTGGTTGAAGATGTTCACATTCATCCAGTAACCCTGCCATCACAAGGCCAGAGCTTGTGTTTTACAGCAAGGTGGTGTTAAACATTTCTGTACAACACGGTTTCTTCCAAGTTCAAGTCTAGAGATTTCCAGAACACAATGGGCTCAGTTAACAAGGGCTGTTTCAGGGGCTGTTTTTTTCTTGGATTAAACAGTGCTTTGAAAAGCAACTCTAAAAAACAATTGAACTTCAAAATTGGTTTAAATAATCAAAATGGGCTTGTTTTGTTAATTGGGCCAAATTGTTCAGAATGATTTTCTGTGTTTTATTCTTTCCTATTGTTCTGAATGTGGCATCCCTCTCCCTGTTTACACATGTCTTTCCTGTCTGCTGTTGGTAACACTTCAGATTGAACGTGCCCTAAGCAAGTGGAAGAAGGCCCTGGAAGCAAGAACCAGTCGATTTTAAAGCTAAAATAAAATCAGTGATTTCAGTGGTATTGATTCCCAGTCTTCTTCCTGCACAGCAGCCAGTTCCTCTCTTTATAAGACCAGCCTGCATGGGAAAAGATCTACCCTCTCTAAAGAGTTTCCCCTTCAAGGGGTCAGGACTTCGTTGGAAAGAAGAAGACATGCAAAAAAGAAGCAGGTTGCTATTACACAGGACTGTCATGCTCTGGCATTTGCTTGATCATAATTGTAAAAGAAGGATAACAAATCCACAGGCAAGCACCACTTTGTACAGTGTCTCTAATATAATTATATTGGATATATCTGTCAAGAATTTCTTATGTAAAAATTTGTAATTATCCTAAAAAGATCCAGAATTCCCTTTTCATTAGATTAGTATAAACTAAGTGTAGTGAAAGCATGGTAAAACATAGGTAAACACTGTAAAGCACAGAGGTGTGGGAAAATTTAAAAAATAAACAAAATATATATACTGTACCATGGTAAATGACTAATAAAATGCATGGGATAACTGCAAAATGCAGGTGCAAATGTATTATGTAAACTGTTATAAGGAAAGGCAGAGTAATCCAGTCTGTTTGTACATTTCTCTCAGGAGCAGCCCACTCAGTGCTTATCTTAGCTATTTGCTGGTAAGGACTCTTCAGATCCAGTACAGCTTTTTCACTGTTCAATGGTACTGTAGTTCACATGCGTTATGAGTGGTATCACTTCCATTGATGTTACATTTACAATGTTAATTGCTCTTCTCTCACAAAGCATTGATAATCAATCGCAATTTTTAAATGTTCACCCTGTTATGTAAATGTACAGTATAAATAAATATATTTCTGATTAAACACCTTTTTTATTCATCCTTCATCACTGTCTGATGCTAATTTATTAACTGCTAAATAAATAAAGAATATGGATAACTGACCTTTTTTTTGTACCAATAAATAATTTTCCAGACACACTCACACACACACTCATACACACACACGCACACACACTCATACACGCACTCACACAAACACACACACACACACACACATACACACACACACACACACACACACACACACACACACACACACACACTCATACACACACACACACACACACACACTCATACACGCACACACACACACACACACACACACGCACACTCACACACACACACACTCACACACACACACACACACACGCACACACACACACACACACATACACGCACACACACACACACACACACTCACACACACACACACACACACACACACACACACATACACACACGCACGCACGCACGCACGCCAGCTCTCAAGGGCAGATCTCAGTTACAGTAAGAAGAAGAAACTGTGCTGTATAATTGTGTAGCTGTTATGTTTGCAATACAAGCTTTGTGGACCTTGGAGGTAAACATGGAGGAGTTGTGTCAAACTCATACAAAGTGTATCGTTATTGTTTTTGGTCCACTGCCTGCAATTCCAAACACCTGAGAACGGTGCAAAGAGAATACGAATCTCTTGTGAAACACAGTTACAGTTTGGAAAAAATAATCTTACCCACCAACAGTCTTGAAATATACTGTATCTCAACAATCTATTAACAATAAAACAATACCAAAATGTGGTAACACTATACTTTAAGAGTCTCTAGTTTTATATGGTAGTTACTAAGTTACTTGCACCATATATTTAAGTACACAATTGTATCAGAAAAGGGTTAGGGTTAGCCAGGGTTAGGAATAGGGATAGGGTTAAGGTTAGGGTTCTATCGTGCAAAATGATTTACACATTAAGTATAGTCTAACTTGGTATAATTACACATGTATTTACTAAGTAACTATTATGTAAATGCACAATAATTAAAGACACAATGCAATGTCGCAAAAAAATATTTATACAGTATATATAGCCCTATGAATTGTGCTAGGTTTGTGCTGCAGTAAAGTTGATTCTATCAGGCCTCCAATATTGCATGACCTGGCCTGTGTCAGCCCTCTTTCAACCCGTGGGAGGTGTTGAAAGCAGCGAATTATGAAAGAAGAAACGTGGAGAGAGGCGTCTTTCACCACAGATACCTCCGTACAATGGTCCGGTCCCAGCTGCCATTTCAATGGTCGGCGGTTGTGTGTTCCATGATGTCACAGCTGCCATTGTTCCACTCTTGTGGGGTCTGCAACCAACTTCAGTACTTGGGACACATTTTTGTGTGTTCTTTGATGCGCAACCTTCAGGGGATGAGCTAAAGGGCAAGGCATTGCTGCAGGGGTACATTTAGACAACCATTTCTACAAGAAGTCTACAGTCTTCAGTGCCTTTATATATTATGAAGGATTAAAAAAAAAAAATTAAAAGAGCAATTCAGTATTGAAATATGGAAACATTTTTGGTAAAACCCTCTTATAAGATAACCAGTGGACCTTTCTTTTGGTTTCTGTTGTGTTTTTAAGTGTGAATCAGTTAAAACACTAATGTTAGTAATGCAATGAGCTATGTGGGCAAGGCATTGCTGCAACAATGCCTGGGTACATTTAGACAAGCCCCATTTCTAAAGCAAAGTCTACAGTCTCCTAACAGTGATGTTTTGGATATATAAGGATGAAGTAATTATATAAAAAAAAACATTAAAAGCGTGAAGCTTTTTCTTAATGGAATTAAAATGATACAACCTCATCTTAAAATGATACAAATCATCTTAAAATGATAAATGCACAATGCAGCTCATCTTAAAATGACCTTCTCTTATCTTAAAGGACAATGCACAGTGCACCTCATCTTAAAATGATACAATTTCTTTCATCTTGGTTTCAATGTTGTGCACCTCATTTTTACAATGTGAATCAGTTAAAAAACACAATAACAGTGCACCTCATCTTAAATGATACAATGCAAAGTGCACTATGTGCAATGCAGTGCACCTCATCTTAAAATGATACAATGCACAGTCCCTCATGTTAAAATGATACAATGCCTGCCTGGGGTGCACATCTTAAAATGCCCTGCACCTCATCTTAAAATGATACAATGCACAATGCATCATCTTAAAATGATACAATGAACAGCTCATCTTAAAAGATACAATGCAGGCAGCTCATCTTAAAATGATACAATTCCTAGCCTAAAATGATGTTTCAGTGGATATAAAAAGACATTTGTAAGGACCTGGTTAAGTAATTATATGCACCTCATCTTTAAAATGCAACTTAAAATGATGCCTCATCTTAAAAATGATACAATGACAATGCACCTCATCTTAAAAAACAGTCCTGCATCTTAAAATGATACAATGCACAGTGCACCTCATCTTAAAATGATACAATGCACAGTGCACCTCATCTTAAAATGATACAATGCACAGTGCACCTCATCTTAAAATGATACAATGCACAGTGCACCTCATCTTAAAATGATACAATGCACAGTGCTTTCATCTTAAAATGGACAACATGTCTTATCTTAAAAATGATACAATGCAATGCACCTCATCTTAAAATGATACAATGCACAGTGCACCTCATCTTAAAATGATAGAATGCACCTCATCAATGCACAGCTCATCTTAAAAAATGATACAACCTCATCACAATGCAGCTCATCTTAAAATGATACAATGCACAGTGCACCTCATCATCTTAAAATGATATCTTAAAATGATACAATGCAGCTCATCTTAAAATGATACAATGCACAATGCACCTCATCTTAAAATGATACAATGCACAATGCACCTCATCTTAAAATGATACAATGCACAGTGCACCTCATCTTAAAATGATACAATGCACAGTGCACCTCATCTTAAAATGATACAATGCACAATGCACCTCATCTTAAAATGATACAATGCACAGTGCACCTCATCTTAAAATGATACAATGCACAGTGCAGCTCATCTTAAAATGATACAATGCACAGTGCACCTCATCTTAAAAATGATACAATGCACAAATGCACCTCATCTTAAAATGATATAATCTTAAAAGTGCAATGCCAATGCATCATCTAAAATTTAGCGATCCCCATCCTAGTCATCCCCACTAGTCAGGCCCGTTGATCTTCACTCCTCCTGAGCAGTAAGAGGGTCACAGTGGGCTGTGAGGTGACATCGAATTAGACATTTCAAATTGTGTAGAAATATAAACTGGTGCTGTGCACTTGTGCAGTGCAGCACCTCATCTCAATGCTGCATGTACTCTCAGAGATCATGTTCACATGCCAGAGACTGAACTAAATGTTTCCTTCTCAAAAAAGCTTTTCCCACTTTAAGTGGAATGGAAATGGATTCCATGTGAATATTCCAGTGACGCTGTCTCTGAGCGCTGTGCTTCCAGACAGTACAGAGGGTTAGAAATGACCCAGTGTCTGGATGGAAATAAGTCTGAAATGTGGTCTGTGTGCACCAGGGGGCAGTCTTGATTCAACAATGAGAATGCTGTTCCTTTACCCGGTTCGCTCTGTCCCATGCACTTTAAAATGCTGAACATTAAAAGAGGGCAAAAAAAGGTAAAAACATGATAGTCTCTAAGGAGAAATGCATACCAAATGAATGATTAATGAATTATCAATGCACAATTCACAACAAATGAAAACAAGCTTTAATCAGAGTTGGGAATTGATCGGAGACAGACTCAGAACAGAGGGAATGAAACCCTTTTATACACAGAGAGTGCTGAGGGTATGGGATGGGTTACCAAGCCTCATTGTTGCTGCTGAGTCATTGGGATCCTTTCAGAGCTGATAGACAGAGTCTTTGGATCAATCAGCTGCTAGGAACCGGACGAGCATTGATGGGCCGAATAGCAAAAGTCTTACCTGGAATCTGGTGGAACACAACAGACAGCGGAATGCAGTGACCTCACAGCTCTGCCGTGGCTGTACTGATGCAGTCACAAGGTTACCCAGGCAGGCCTGTGTCTTGTGTGAGGGTGTAAGCCATGGTAAATCTGAACAGTGATAGTGCAGCTTGCCATGCTTATCCCACCCATGCCTCAGATATGAATTTGTAAAGCAGGTGAGATCAACAGTACCAATATTGAGAATAAAGCACAGTAAAAACTCAACATGGTGCGGTTGATGTCATGATTTTTTTTTTTTTTTGCGATTTATTGTGGCATAATACAGGTAAAATGTACGCTCTGATGGGCTGAAAGACCTCAGCAGTCAATGTTATCCATGTATTGTGCTTTACCATGGCTAGTCATGTTTTCACCATACTTTATCATGTTTTCGCTATGATTTTACTCTGCTCTTCTACATGTTTTTTTGTTTTCTACAGTGTGTTTATACCATGATATATCACAGTAAACATTTACAAGGATTGTGCCGAAGATCTTTAAAATGCATATAGGAGCCAGCAGAAAGAACCAAAGTCAACTATAATAGTAACTCGCTAATACAGAAGCTGCTGTCTGCAGAATACTGTCTTCTGTTTACAGTAAGCTTGCTACTTAGTTACCTTCTGCAGCTTGCCAATATTAACATAACTTTGAAAAATAGTACAACTCAAATTTTTCCCCGAAAAAAACTGGGGTGGAGGGGATTGGACCCCCCAACCTCAAAATCCTGAGAACAGTTCTGGTTTTGTTTTTTTAACATAAGAGGATAAGCGGGAAAAGATTCAGTTAGAGATGGCAATACCTTTGTTCTCTGGAGCAGCCTCAGAGGTCACCCAAGCGCGGAATGGAATCCTTCTCAGGTTTGGTGTAACTTATCAGCAATGTGGTTTGCATTAAAGACAAAAGAAAAGCTGCAAAGATACATGTGCTCCCACTTAGAGCAGGTGAAACAATGCCGAAAAATATGTCCGTGTTCTGCTACATTCCATCTCCCAGCAAGGAGCCGGCTAAATCAACACAGATCCTTTGGCGGCAGGGTTAGCAAGTTGTTCTGCAGGGGCCTCCTATAATATTAATAATGCAGTTTAAAGCCATTATAGCGAACGCAATCATTCCATACATGTCACCTGCTGTGCACTTCTTTCTACTTGTTGCAGAGGTCTCGGATGCCCAGGTTTGAAAGACACCCATGCTATAGCAAACACATATTTTCTACTCGTTACAGAGGTCTGGGATGCTATAGCAAACACATATTTTCTACTCGTTACAGAGGTCTGGGATGTTATAGCAAACACATATTTTCTACTCATTACAGAGGTCTGGGATGCTATAGCAAACACATATTTTCTACTCATTACAGAGGTCTGGGATGCTATAGCAAACACATATTTTCTACTCGTTACAGAGGTCTGGGATGTTATAGCAAACACATATTTTCTACTCGTTACAGAGGTCTGGGATGCTATAGCAAACACATATTTTCTACTCGTTACAGAGGTCTGGGATGTTATAGCAAACACATATTTTCTACTCGTTACAGAGGTCTGGGATGTTATAGCAAACACATATTTTCTACTCGTTACAGAGGTCTGGGATGCTATAGCAAACACATATTTTCTACGTTACAGAGGTCTGGGATGTTATAGCAAACACATATTTTCTACTCATTACAGAGGTCTGGGATGCTATAGCAAACACATATTTTCTACTCGTTACAGAGGTCTGGGATGCTATAGCAAACACATATTTTCTACTCGTTACAGAGGTCTGGGATGTTATAGCAAACACATATTTTCTACTAGCGTTACAGAGGTCTGGGATGTTATAGCAAACACATATTTTCTACTCGTTACAGAGGTCTGGGATGCTATAGCAAACACATATTTTCTACTCGTTACAGAGGTCTGGGATGTTATAGCAAACACATATTTTCTACTCGTTACAGAGGTCTGGGATGCTATAGCAAACACATATTTTCTACTCGTTACAGGGGTCTGGGATGCTATAGCAAACACATATTTTCTACTCGTTACAGAGGTCTGGGATGTTATAGCAAACACATATTTTCTACTCGTTACAGAGGTCTGGGATGCTATAGCAAACACATATTTTCTACTCGTTACAGAGGTCTGGGATGCTATAACAAACACATATTTTCTACTCGTTACAGAGGTCTCGGATGCCCAGGTTTGAAAGACAAGCATGCTATAGCAAACACATATTGTATTGTATTTTATTTTAAAGCACAGTGTATGGTACTGCTGGTTAAAGAAGTCAGTCATGGTTTCAGTTAGGGTTGTACCTGTTTGGTCATTTCACCTGGAGGTTGAAATTGTCCACACCCCTTCAATGGCTTATTCCCTGTTATTAACCAGCTCTCTGCTGCTTTCCCTATTGACTGACATCATTAACCAGCTCTCTGCTGCTTCCCCTATTGACTGACATCATTAACCAGCTCTCTGCTGCTTCCCCTATTGACTGACATCATTAACCAGCTCTCTGCTGCTTCCCCTATTGACTGACATGCTGTTGTCAGCCAGAAACATGCTTTGTCCCAGAAGACACTACTGAGGTGGAATGACCCAGGAAGTGAAGGTGTAACAGATATCCTGGGAATAAGTACTGTAGTACCAGATACCATGTTTTTAAAATGACAATATGTGTGTGTGTAACGGGCGGTGTTGTGTGAGACTCTGTGTTACGGATTCTGTCCCCTGTCGGTGAGATATGATGAGTTTAAAAGCTCCTTGCTCTTTTGCATGGTGGTTAAGATGCTCCCTTGCTAGATTGAGACCTATGTAGCTAATGGAAATACAAACCAGGTAAGAATTATAGAATTTATGTTATCAGCTACTGTACAATCACTTTCAAGGAATAGAAGCTTGTGACTTTATTCCTATTTTTAGACTCACATTCCCAGATGTTTCTCCTACAAAAATACAAAATGGTTCTTCATAAAGGAACTGTGCAGAACAGTACTGTACATGCTTCAGAGAGGCTGTGGACACTCTGCAAAAGCCTGTCTGTGATCACATTTTATTTTTACTGTTTAAAGCTTTAATGCAGTGCAAGTGCCCTAACTACTAACTGACAGAGAAAGAAACGGTGAATAGATACCTGTCCTAAATGATAATAGTAATGAGTAGCACCTGTCCTAACCCTGTCAGCAGGGGGGCCAACCAAGACAGCCCCGAGCTGTTGTGACTACTCTGCATGGTGTTTAAATCGCTCTGGAGGGATGGCCGTTGCACTGTGATTTCCATTCCTTATTCCTTCAGGGAAGTTGGGGCTGGAAACTGAAGCAGTCTGTTCTCTAGAGATTCTCAAAGCATTTTAATAACAGTGCTGGCTGTTGCTGCGCTGAAAGTATGGTCTGTACATATCTGTATGATCTGTACATATCTGTATGGTCTGTACATATCTGTATGATCTGTACATATCACAACAATGAAATAACACTTTTCTTGTACATGAAATATATATTTTGTATTACAAAAGAGACAATACTAGCTAACACTTTACATTAAGCCTCACTAATTACTGTGTGCTTACATAGTAGTTACTGAGTAAATACATGTGGGCTTACACATCATTACAATGTTATTATGCATTGTTACAATGTATTTAGGTGTAAATCTTTTTGCACCATATATGTAATTACACAGTGATATCAGAAAAGTGTTAGGGGTCCCCGAGTGGCTTGCCTGGTAAAAGTGTGCAGGGTGAGCCACGCGGTCAGGGGAGTGCAGGTTCACGTCCTGGCTGTGCAAGTCTTCCTTGAGGATTCGGGAGGGAGCGTCGCGTTGTCTCTGGCTCTTCTGCTCTTCTGTTTCTCCTCCTATACAACACTGTATTGTTTTTACTTGCTTTTTTAAGGCAGTGTAAAATCTGGAGAAGCAAACAGAAGTAAAACACATGCATCCACAGCTTCATTCTCAGCAACAGTGCCCTCATGTTCTAACTATGTGGGTACTTGAAAGTATTAGGCATGCAACAGTGATTATTCTTACACTGTTTAAATATATACGCTTATCCGTATGTTCAGACAGCATAATGAGAAGCACAAACTAAAGTTCTGAGCCCAGACAGAATCATTACATGAATGGGCTGCCAAAAGAAACCGTAGCTTGTTGTTACAAATGTGGCAGCTAAGTTAATATCCACTGGAGACTGACATGCTGCTGGTTCTGTCTACCTTTCATTTTTGAAGTTATTATTATTAATAGGATTACTACGTACGTTTGCATTCATGGTTGATTTTTCTTGTAGCATATAAATGTGTTGGGCAGAATGCACATTCCAGATGGTTTTATTAGGTCCCTGCTGTCCTGCTGTATATTAAACAGGCAGTTACAAACAGGAAGCAGTGCCGTGTTTATAAAGCGTTGCAGAGCAGTGCTGTGTGGGTTTCTTTAATGAGATTCTAAACAGTTGAATATGTGGTTTGCAATGAATTGTTTGGAGGGAGGTAATATCAGGAAACACAAAATTGTACATTGTTATTCTTATCTGACAATGACAAATACCCAACGTGTTTCTTACAGTCCAGTTTAATCACACACCCAAAGCCAGACCAATGCATTTAGATTTATATCACAAAGAGTGGGTCTGGACTACAATATAATGAGCACAAAAGCACTAAACTATCAGCTCTCCAGCACTGTTTCCTAAACCCATTAAGTACCAAATATTTTTTCTTTGAAAACATCAGAACACCAGCTGTATTTACGTAATTTGATCCATTCTAAATAAATATTTCGTCACAGAAAAATATAAATCCCTCGTTTTGGCTGGCTATGAAGCTCAACATAGAAAATGGAGCTTTATCATCCCTGTGGGTAAAGCACCACCAAGAAATGTATCATTTTCAGGCTTCAGTTTCTTATTTTACATTGTGGCATCATAAAAGCATTTAAAGGGCTTAATTTGCAGAATTAACAGTTAGATTTAGAGTTAATGTTTGCGGTTGACAAAATGAGAGTAAGTTATCATCACAATGCAGTTAAAGAGAAAATTAAAATAACCGGTAGAAGCTGCCAGTTAAAAATGCTTCCAAAAATTACAAAGTAACCTGTCCACAAATTAGGACAATGGCACTTAATGGGTTAATGTACACTAAAACGCTCCATTCTAAGATTCCTTTCTGAATGGAAAAAAGGTAAGACAGAACTCCCCCTTTACAACGCTATTTGTATTCCGCCTTCTGACGAGAATGACTGTGCTAGCGGAGCGGCATTATGGGGCAAATGACAGCCTCAGCCACTCTGTCGTGTAACTGCTTCTGTGGTATAAAGAGCCACCTGATAAAGGGCAAGCTTTGGAATAAGGTACGTAAACAAGGTTTACAGATAAAAGCCTCACCTCTCCTCATATGGAGAGGGCACAAAACTGAGTGGAAATGTTCTAAAACACCTCTCTTGTAAGGATCGTATGAAAACAGTTTGATGTGTGTGTGTCTCACCGTGTGAGGTCGCTGGACTGTACATTTTATGGGCCAGAGACATGAAAATGTAATTTGGAAATTATTAAAAGCTTTTCAGTGTTTTAAACCTTTACTAGACGGATGTATCTGGCCTGCTCAAAATAAATAGCAAGCAGTGTTTTAGCTGGCTAGGATAAACCTCTTGAGATAGACAAGCCATCTCCTTCTGGAGAAGGGCCTGGAGCACAGCAGGCATTCATACAGTTACAAATGAACTTGCTTAGAAACATACAACATCGTAAACATTATTATAGAACAGTGCCTTCATATATCTAGCACTATTGAAGCAACTGCTATAACCAAAGAAACCAATAGAAACGAACAAACTAAATAAATAAATAAATATACAAAATCTGAATATAATACACATGATTTATTTTCAATGAGATGACATATAATCCCAGTAATATCCTACATATCCTCTGTTCAGGCTCATTACTGCCAAAAAAAAACAAAACAAATGTAATCCTCTCTGTGTAGAGTACCATTCCTGAGACAAAACATCACTTTTACGTGACTTGAAGAAGTGTTTTTCTTGTTTGTGGTTTTGAGAAGTGAAGTGAGGCACGGCAGGAAACAATTTGCCAGTTCAGCATTATTTACCGGTCCTGAACCCATAGGGTAGCATTGCTCTTCAGCAAGATCATATTGGCCTGTGAGTCAAGATTAATGTATCTGGGGTTTCACACTGCAAATATGAGGATTAAAGGAGTTCAGACCAGCGTTTAAAATACACTGAGAATTAAAGGAGGAGCTGCGTGCCCGACAGCCAGAGAGGGAGGAGCTGCGTGCCTGAGAGCCAGTGAGGGAGGAGCTGCGTGTCCGAGAGCCAGAGAGGGAGGAGCTGTCTGCCCGAGAGCCAGAGAGGGAGGAGCTGCGTGCCCGAGAGCCAGAGAGGGAGGAGCTGCGTGCCCAAGAGCCAGAGAGGGAGGAGCTGCGTGCCTGAGAGCTAGAGAGGGAGGAGCTGCGTGCCCGAGAGCCAGAGAAGGAGGAGCTGCGTGCCCGAGCCAGAGAAGGAGGAGCTGCATGCCCGAGAGCCAGAGAGGGAGGAGCTGTCTGCTCGAGAGCCAGAGAGGGAGGAGCTGCGTGCCCGAGAGCCAGAGAGGGAGGAGCTGCGTGCCCGAGAGCCAGAGAGGGAGGAGCTGCGTCCCCGAGAGCCAGAGAGGGAGGAGCTGTCTGCCCGAGAGCCAGAGAGGGAGGAGCTGCGTGCCCGAGCCAGAGAAGGAGGAGCTGCATGCCCGAGAGCCAGAGAGGGAGGAGCTGTCTGCTCGAGAGCCAGAGAGGGAGGAGCGGTCTGCTCGAGAGCCAGAGAGGGAGGAGCTGCGTCCCCGAGAGCCAGAGAGGGAGGAGCTGTCTTCCCGAGAGCCAGAGAGGGAGGAGCTGCGTGCCCGAGAGCCAGAGAAGGAGGAGCTGCATGCCCGAGAGCCAGAGAGGGAGGAGCTGTCTGCTCGAGAGCCAGAGAGGGAGGAGCGGTCTGCCTGAGAGCCAGAGAGGAAGGAGCTGCATGCCTGAGAGCCAGAGAGGGAGGAGCTGCGTGCCCGAGAGACAGAGTTGCTGCAGCTGCATGCCCGAGAGCCAGAGAGGGAGGAGCTGTCTGCCCGAGAGCCAGAGAGGGAGGAGCTGCGTGCCCGAGAGCCAAAGAAGGAGGAGCTGCATGCCCGAGAGCCAGAGAGGGAGGAGCTGTCTGCTCGAGAGCCAGAGAGGGAGGAGCGGTCTGCCTGAGAGCCAGAGAGGAAGGAGCTGCATGCCCGAGAGACAGAGTTGCTGCAGCTGCATGCCCGAGAGCCAGAGAGGGAGGAGCTGTCTGCTCGAGAGCCAGAGAGGGAGGAGGAGCGTGCCCGAGAGCCAAAGAAGGAGGAGCTGCATGCCTGAGAGCCAGAGAGGGAGGAGCTGCGTGCCCGAGAGCCAGAGAGGGAGGAGCTGCATGCCCGAGAGCCAGAGAGGGAGGAGCTGTCTGCTTGAGAGCCAGAGAGGGAGGAACGGTCTGCCTGAGAGCCAGAGAGGGAGGAGCTGCATGCCCGAGAGCCAGAGAGGGAGAGCCGCTGCCATCTCCATTGTCAGAGGAGGAAATTAGAAGGGGAGGAGCCAAATAAACTAATAAAGGAGCCGCTGCCGTCCCCAGAATATATATATATATATAACCAGGAGGTCCCCAGTTCAAATCCCAGCTGATCCACTGACTCACTGTGTGACCCTGAGCAAGTCACCTAACCTCCTTGTGCTCCGTCTTTCGGGTGAGATGTTGTTGTAAGTGACTCTGTAGCTGATGCATAGTTCACACACCCTAGTCTCGTATCTTGTAAAGCGCTTTGTGATGGTGGTCCACTATGAAAGGCGATGTATAAAAATAAAGATTATTATTTTTATATACACAGTGGAACTCTGTTTATCCGCATGCTTGGATGCACATAGGTCCACGGATGTGTAAAATCCGCGGATAAATGAGGTGTCATTGTATCTGACTAGAATGCATGAATACGATACAGAAACTAGTAATGTAAACCAAATCAGTGTTTACTGGAGATGTATACAATACAATATATTACAAAGACAGAAGAACGTCCTAAAATGAGTTTACTCTGACAGTGTTACTCCTAGCAAAATCTTTTCAAAATACTATACACCTCCAACCCAGTTTCCCTAGCTTTTTCTGTTACCAAAATAAATAAATAATAATACAAAATAAATACAAATAAAAATACTACAAAGAAGCTATTCAGTGCATCAGAGCTCACAATTAGCATTGACCTCCACCACCCCTACTGGAACAGATCTGCAGATGAACTCTTGCGTAAGATCAAAGTTGTCGATCTTGTTTTTGGTTTGCAAATAATAGTGTGATCATTGTAATTATGCATGTGTCACAGAGAACATTGTGCACCTAGAATCCTACAACATGAAATGCCCCTCACATAACAAGCAATTATAAAGCGAAGCACCCCAAGGCATTGAGCATGGCACCTCATTTATTTGTCAACACTTAGAGAATGCATGCAGAAGTTCACACAGCTTGAGTCAAACCAACAGACTGCACACCTCTGATAGCCTGAGGAGAAATGATGCTACAGCTGTGTACTGTATGTGTCAGACTCCTTTAATAGTTCTCTATTGTTTTATCAAGATAACATATTATTGCTTTGGGATTTTAATAATTATCGTGATACATAATGATGCTCTTACAAAAGTGCAACACATTCTTATGCTTTATTACACTTTTACCATGGTAAACTTTTATAGGGTTAAAACTATCAAAACAGTAAACATCAATATTTATTTTTTAGCAGATGCCCTTATCCAGGGCGACTTACAATTGTTACAAGATATCACATTATTTTTACATACAATTACAAATATGTCCTTAAATATTAGGATTTTTTAAAATACAACTACCGGTTTCCCTTTCTGAAAACTTCTTCTTCAGCCCTGGTTCATTGAAACCCTCTCCAAACTAACAAAAACATTCTTATAACGTCCTAAAGCAATTCAGCTTTCCCCACCTGAGACCTGAGCCCTGTTCTACAGTGGAAGCCCAAACCGAGACCTGAGCCCTGTTCTACAGTGGAAGCCCAAACCGAGACCTGAGCCCTGTTCTACACAGTGGAAGCCCAAAACCGAGACCTGAGCCCTGTTCTACACAGTGGAAGCCCAAACCGAGACCTGAGCCCCGTTCTACAGTGGAAGCCCAAACCGAGACCTGAGCCCTGTTCTACAGTGGAAGCCCAAACCGAGACCTGAGCCCTGTTCTACACAGTGGAAGCTCAAACCGAGACCTGAGCCCTGTTCTACACAGTGGAAGCCCAAAACCGAGACCTGAGCCCTGTTCTACACAGTGGAAGCCCAAACCGAGACCTGAGCCCCGTTCTACAGTGGAAGCCCAAACCGAGACCTGAGCCCTGTTCTACAGTGGAAGCCCAAACCGAGACCTGAGCCCTGTTCTACAGTGGAAGCCCAAAACCGAGACCTGAGCCCTGTTCTACACAGTGGAAGCCCAAACCGAGACCTGAGCCCCGTTCTACAGTGGAAGCCCAAACCGAGACCTGAGCCCTGTTCTACAGTGGAAGCCCAAACTGAGACCTGAGCCCTGTTCTACAGTGGAAGCCCAAACCAAGACCTGAGCCCTGTTCTACACAGTGGAAGCTCAAACCGAGACCTGAGCCCTGTTCTACACAGTGGAAGCCCAAACCGAGACCTGAGCCCTGTTCTACAGTGGAAGCCCAAACCAAGACCTGAGCCCTGTTCTACACAGTGGAAGCCCAAACCGAGACCTGAGCCCTGTTCTATAGTGGAAGCCCAAACCAAGACCTGAGCCCTGTTCTACACAGTGGAAGCCCAAACCGAGACCTGAGCCCTGTTCTATAGTGGAAGCCCAAACCGAGACCTGAGCCCTGTTCTACAGTGGAAGCCCAAACCGAGACCTGAGCCCTGTTCTACACAGTGGAAGCCCAGCACGCTGGGTTTATTTATTTACAGATCAGGATGGATATGTGCTTGCCAGCTCCTTATACGCTTGACCATCGATGCCTACATCAGAAAACCTGCACAGTCAGCTTGGATCAGCATCAATCCAGTCCTGGCTGTTGTTGGTATTTCTAGGACTCTCGATAGAAGGGCTGAAGGAAGGACATTGGGACTGGGAAGCAGGTTCCCTGAGTTCCCTACAGTAAGAGACATGTTTCAAGTGAGATGAGATATGATGAAAATATTTTAATTTCCACCAACCTACATTGCTTTATTTTGAAGCTTGCAAGTTACCACCACCATACAGTACAGTACAAGCAACCCTTAACACTGTGGCATCCCACAGGGGTACCATGTGGTGAAGCTCCTCCTACCATGTTTAACATCCAGACGTCCACCACCATGGGCATGCCATCCTGCCTATCTACAGTACACTCCAAGTGTGCACAGTGAGAGACTTAGATTTCATATACAGTACAAGGTGGTCCTGGCAAGGAAGCAGCAGACACAAGTGAATATCATCACACACCCAGCAGAATAATTAGAACTACAGCGTGCAGCTCAAATCAAACAAATCAATCACACTCCACAAGGAGAAGTCCAGACTTGTTATTACTGGAAAGGTGCATTAAAACTCAAGAGACCCTTTGACTTGCCACTTAAAGAGAAATATTGAATGATGTTTGGGTTTTTGCTTGGGCAGAGGATTCACAGAATTGAGTTCATTGTGTAGCATTGTGTAGAGGGGAAGGGGGGTAGTCCCTACAGAACTACATGGCTAAGTTTAAGGGTGATTGGTTACAGAGGTCCCATATTCTGTGCTCTAGTCTCTGTCCTGGCTTGTGTATAAATGTGTTCATTCACCAATCTGTTAGTCAAGTTCTGAGCTCATGCTGCTCGACTTGAACGAAAACTACACACAGTGCCAGTCTACTGAGAAACTAATGGTTTTGCCTGTTTCACAGTGGAAAGCTATACCAAAGAGACTTGCATGCACTAGTAGAGATTTTAGCAAGCTATTCCAAAGACCTGTATGCCAGTATTACAGCACACCCTTCTCACTTTTTGCAGCATTAGTATATGACCCACCAACTCCTTTACAAAAACAAAATGACAGTAAGTTTAGTACCTAAAGTATATTGGGACAGTTTTTCTATTGGTTGAACTTTAGGTTCACAAACCTAAAAAGCTACACTTTTAAAGACAGCATTTAACAGGTTGTACTGACAGTTCTTTAGGGTAACGACTCTTCTATGAGCAGTTACAGGGAGGTGTGCTGGAGAAGAGCCTGACTCGGAAACAGTGTCAGGGTTTAGTTACAGAGGAGATTCTCTTTTTAGAGTAAACACATTTTGTATTCCCTCTTTCTCCCTCATCTAATTACAGCAGTTTGTGCTGGTGAGGGAGTGCCCAGTTACAGTGTTTTATTTGGTTAGGGCTCTGGACTCTTGACCGGAGGGTCGTGGGTTCAATCCCAGGTGGGGGACACTGCTGCTGTACCCTTGAGCAAGGTACTTTACCTAGATTGCTCCAGTAAAAACCCAACTGTGTAAATGGGTAATTGTATGTAAAAATAATGTGATATCTTGTAACAATTGTAAGTCGCCCTGGATAAGGGCGTCTGCTAAGAAATAAATAATAATAACAATAATTTGATCAGAGCAGCCCTATTGATCTTTCAGAGGAGCTGTGCACGTTGATATTTAATGCAGCCCTATTGATCTTTCAGAGGAGCTGTGCACGTTGATATTTATTAAGGCGAGTGAGACTCGACTCCCTGTTGATTCTGACCTCAGTAATTGATGTGAAGCTCAGGTCCCATAATCTGGCAGAGACGCAGGTTTAACAAAGGCTGGGAACCGAACAAGACAATTGCTTGCATGACTGATTGGAATTTCTTCTTCTTTGTTTTTTTTTTTCAGGAGGGGTAACTTTCTTAATAGTTAACATGATGGGTTACAATGGAAGGCATATTGGGTTTCACACAGAATTCCTGAGCATTCCTCATAGTATAGTTCAGCATGTAGGTTTGTTTCTGTGCTGCTGGTTAGAGACCGCAGTGCAATGGGAATAAACTGGAGAGGCTGTAGCTAAATCATATTCATTCTGTTTCTAAACTTTAAACACTATGGGCTGGTTTCACAGAGCCTGATCAGTACGAATCTTGGACTAGATACTGTTATCTCAGGTAAGGTAGTCCACGATTAGTGCAAATCGGGGTCTATGAAACCAGTCTTAAGTCAGAAATGCTAAAATAAACAAACCTCAGCCTATTACCTGTAGTGCAGGTAACAGTACTGGAGAGTATGGGGTGTTTAATAATCATCACTAAGGTGCATGGCAGTAGACCAGAAAACAGAGAACAGTTAAATATACTGTACATTTGTTGCACTGCCATGCTATTACAGTATGTGCTGCAGGTCTCAAACTCTTGAGTTTGGAAGCAGCGTCACTACTGCTTGGGAGTTTTCAAATTCCTTTTATTACTGTGTGCTTCAATGCAGGGGCTCATTCAAATCCATCATCAATGTGTTCTGGATTCAACCAGTATCTCCAAGTCCCAGTGTGCCCTGGACCCACTGAGAGCCCACAGCTCTCCCACCATCCTGTGATTTGCTTTCTAGATCTAAAATCCAGGTATCTACCCTGGGGTTGTTGATGCAATCCCTGTGATATGCAGCCTCAAAGTAAAGCAGTCTCCATGGGTTGGTATGGACATTTATTACAAATGGCTAGAACCCTGTAGAGCACACTGCTAGGTGACGTAAGCTACCCTTGCAACAGACATTGGTCAGTACATATCTTGGGATCCCTGAATGAAAAATGCAAAGGATTTAACAAGCAATCGGCCCCAAAATTTGCAGTGGTACCCCAAATATTGTTCTTTATTTTACCTGTGACAAATCGGTTTCTGCAGGGGTGACTAACTGGCATTAAGGGGATTAAGAGCAATGTATGTATTTAGGCTCAATTAGATAGAACCCTCTCTCCCCATTGCAAATATACCCAAGCTCAGCACTGGTGAGCCGCAGGATGATGAATTTTTGGATGATGTAATCTGGGAGATGGAATGCATTTGCTTTTTCAGATCCATTCAGGTTGAGAAAATGTGCAAAGAAAAAAAGACCAAGAAAAAATACTCAAAGAGCACATTTTTCCTTTATTGAGTCAGTGAGCTGTGATCTTTTTAATGGAATACATCTGCACGAGTCATTAATCTTGGAGCAGGGATGCTACACCGCCAGACCCACCCACTTTTCAATGTCGATTCTACCTCCCAGGCAGTAGAAGAGATAAATCCTGTGGGGAGAGGTGGCTGGCTTATATCAATCGCAGGACTCTATTTGGCCACTGCTAACAACAGCATGTTTTAAGTTTCTTGAGCTTTTGTTCATAAACCTCTTTGCAGTTACAGTAACATTTGAAGTTTAAAGGGATATCATATGTATACTGTATATAATCTATATCTTACTGAATTTATGTGTGTTCTGCATGATTCTCCATCGCTAGTATTAACTATTCCAGCAAATAGCTTCTGAAAAGACTCCTCAAGGCTGGCTAGCTTTTATTAAGTCACTATAATGAACAGGCTTCAATCAGATCAATGGGTGATAAGGAGTAATATACAGTTCCCTTTGGAATGGTTACACTTAATGCTTTATGTAATCTGGTATGCAGTGGTAACAGTGTGGTAAAGCACAGTAACAACAGCAAGGGAAAAGAATGCATAGTATAAACATGGCAAAGCATGCATTGTTAGCATGGGAAAGCATGCATTGTATAGACATGGGAAAGCATGCATTGTATAGCATGAGAAAGCATGCATTGTATAGACATGGGAAAGCATGCATTGTATAGCATGAGAAAGCATGCATTGTATAGCATGGGAAAGCATGTATTGTATAGACGTGTGAAAGCATGCATTGTATAGCATGGGAAAGCATGCATTGTATAGCATGGGATAGCATGCATTGTATAGCATGGAAAAGCATGCATTGTATAAGCATGGGAAAACATGCATTGTATAGACATGGGAAAGCATGCATTGTATAGCATGGGATAGCATGCATTGTATAGCATGGGAAAGCATGCATTGTATAGACATGGGAAAGCATGCATTGTATATCATGGGAAAGCATGCATTGTATAAGCATGGGAAAGCATGCATTGTATAGCATGGGAAAGCATGCATTGTATAGACCTGGGAAAGCATGCATTGTATAGCATGGGAAAGCATGCATTGTATAGACATGGGAAAGCATGCATTGTATAGACATGGGAAAGCATGCATTGTATAAGCATGGGAAAGCATGCATTGTATAGACATGGGAAAGCATGCATTGTATAGACATGGGAAAGCATGCATTGTATAGCATGGGAAAGCATGCATTGTATAGACATGGGAAAGCATGCATTGTATAGCATGGGAAAGCATTCATTGTATAGACATGGGAAAGCGTGCATTGTATAGCATGGGAAAGCATGCATTGTATAGACATGGGAAAGCATGAATTGTATAGCATGGGAAAGCATGCATTGTATAGCATGGGAAAGCATGCATTGTATAGACATGGGAAAGCATGCATTGTATAAGCATGGGAAAGCATGCATTGTATAAGCATGGGAAAGCATGCATTGTATAAGCATGGGAAAGCATGCATTGTATAAGCATGGTAGTCTGCTGCATTTTTCTATTGTCAGCCTCAGTCTTGACTGGGACATTATGCTGGCAGAGTGGGATGCCTGGCACCTGCTGTACCGAGGAGGTGGCTGAATGTGCTTCAAACTATAAACTTATTCCCAACCTCCGAAAAAGAGAGCCACACTCTTTACCTTGGCGACCTTGTGGGGATAGTGACTGGACCTTGTGTACACAGAGAGGAGCAGCACACCTTGTCACCTGGTTCCCCATTGTTTTCTGAGGCTAATGCAACAAGCAGCTGTGTTAGCCTCCCCCCAGCTTGACTACACTGAGCTTAAGAGGTGCTATCCCAGGCAGAGCATCCTGGTTTTAGAAAAAAAAAAATTCAGTACAAAGAACCTATTGTTTGTGCCCAGGTCCTGATTGGTTTTACTAGACATTCCCTCTAAATCTTTGGTTACAAAAGGAAGTGACTCCTCTGAGAAGTCTCCCGTTTCTCTGACATGCCAGACATTCCACAGAAATTTCACTCTCAGTCCAGGATGCCCCCAAGCAGCAGCCTTCGAGCACAAGCACTGGATATAGAAGACACTGTACCTTCCTACTAGCTTTACCACTGCAGATCAGAGTGGGCTGTGTCTGCTTCTGAAATACCTTTCTACTAGCTTTACCACTGCAGATCAGAGTGGGCTGTGTCTGCTTCTGAAATACCTTTCTACTAGCTTTACCACTGCAGATCAGAGTGGGCTGTGTCTGCTTCTGAAATACCTTTTTACTAGCTTTACCACTGCAGATCAGAGTGGGCTGTGTCTGCTTCTGAAATACCTTTCTACTAGCTTTACCACTGCAGATCAGAGTGGGCTTTAAGTGACCGGTGACCCCAAAGGTGTATATGAGCCCCAGATAACGAGAGCAGGTCTGACCCTGAACATGTTGGGATGCTTTGTTCTTTTTCAGTTGAGAACGCACTATGATTGTGCGTTACGGTTTATTGACTGGACAAGTGGGTGCAAAACCTAGAGCACCCTTACTGGGGTATTAAAGGATATAAAGGACAGACATGAATCAGCGTCTAACGCAGATCTCGCACATTCCCATATGAAAGATGCACACTTGCTGGACGCTTATTTGATTTTTTAAAATCCCCCAGCGCTCTTGTACATATTGCAGTCCTGCACTTCACGCGATGAATGGTGGAAACTTTGAAGACACGTAAGTCAAAGGAAATGCAACGAGTGATAACAAGGAGAGCCAGCCAGTGTGGATTCCAACTCCCAGCAACAAACTTCTCAGTGCCTTCCCTTTATTGTTTGCAGACTGTATACAGAAGGTATGATCTGTCTAGTTGCTCCATGATTTTAAACAATCGCAGTGGCTGAGTTAGCAGCTGTAATCTTGCAGTGGCTGAGTTAGCAGCTGTAATATTGCAGTGGCTGAGTTAGCAGCTGTAATTTCGCAGTGGCTGAGTTAGCAGCTGTAATCTTGCAAAGCCTGAGTTAGCAGCTGTAATATCGCAGTGGCTGCGTTAGCAGCTGTAATTTCGCAGTGGCTGAGTTAGCAGCTGTAATCTCGCAGTGGCTGAGTTAGCAGCTGTAGTCTCGCAGTGGCTGAGTTAGCAGCTGTAATCTCGCAGTGGCTGAGTTAGCAGCTGTAATCTCAAGAGTGGCTGAGTTAGCAGCTGTAATCTGGCAGTGGCTGAGTTAGCAGCTGTAATCCGCAGTGGCTGAGTTAGCAGCTGTAATCTCGCAGTGGCTGAGTTAGCAGCTGTAGTCTCGCAGTGGCTGAGTTAGCAGCTGTAATCTCGCAGTGGCTGAGTTAGCAGCTGTAATCTCGCAGTGGCTGAGTTAGCAACTGTAATCTCGCAGTGGCTGAGTTAGCAGCTGTAATCTTTCAGTGGCTGAGTTAGCAGCTGTAATCTCGCAGTGGCTGAGTTAGCAGCTGTAATCTCGCAGTGGCTGAGTTAGCAGCTGTAGTCTCGCAGTGGCTGAGTTAGCAGCTGTAATTTTCAGTGGCTGAGTTAGCAGCTGTAATCTTGCAAAGCCTGAGTTAGCAGCTGTAATATCGCAGTGGCTGAGTTAGCAGCTGTAATCTCGCAGTGGCTGAGTTAGCAGCTGTAATCTCGCAGTGGCTGAGTTAGCAGCTGTAATCTCGCAGTGGCTGAGTTAGCAGCTATAATCTCGCAGTGGCTGAGTTAGCAGCTGTAGTCTCGTAGTGGCTGAGTTAGCAGCTGTAATCTCGCAGTGGCTGAGTTAGCAGCTGTAATCTCGCAGTGGCTGAGTTAGCAGCTGTAATCTCGCAGTGGCTGAGTTAGCAGCTGTAATCTCGCAGTGGCTGAGTTAGCAGCTGTAATCTCGCAGTGGCTGAGTTAGCAGCTGTAATCTCGCAGTGGCTGAGTTAGCAGCTGTGGCTCTTGAAGGGTTCAGAGCCAGGGCTCAGGGCCAGGCTCACATGTCAGAGGTTGGATGGGTCAGTTTCTTTTACCATTGCTTCAGGAAACTCCGGAAAAGGAGTTTTGTTTTAGTTAGTTTCAAACTTAAATGTCTGCATTGTGTTTTATAGACACTGTATGGCTTATTTTAAACCCAGACTGCTCTTTATCCCAGTATGGCGTTTTTTGGGAAGGTAAGGATTAGGGTTAGGGTTAGGGTTAAGGTTCGGTTTAGGGTTAGAATTGGGTTAGGGTTTGAGTGGGATTTACGTTAGGGTTAGGGTTAGGGTTAGTTAGAGTTAGGGTTAGTTACAGTTAGGATTAGGATTAGGGTTAGGGTTTTTGGGGAGGGGGCTCCTTCATAAATGAAAAAAAGATCCTGTATCTGTTTTTCAGATGGTAAAGTTTTTAATTCACAAAGAACAGAGTGTGCTGACAGTGCACCAGCCAAACACCCCTTTCCCAAAACTGGTTGAGCCCAAGTGCATGTGCATCAGTGGCTACAGTGTCACATGAGTCAAGGGGCACAGGAAGTGAAGGCATTTGTGATTTACTTTAAGAGCCCACTGTATATCATGTCATGCCTGAACTGCAGCATTACTACCAGCTTCAGAGTAAAGTGGAATTCATGACATTCTTCTCTTTAAAGAGTGTGACTGGAACTATGAACTTCCTTGTCTGTGTCTTACAATACAACAAGGAATACAACAAGGAAATACAGCTGAGTAATGATACGTAACCAAAACTGTGCCCCGTCCCCACTAAAACCCTAGCTCTAAACCTAACCCGAGCCCTAACCCTAACCCTAACCCTAATCCTAACCCTAGCCCTAACCCTAACCCTAACCCTAATCCTAACCCTAGCTCTAATCCTAACCCTAACCCTAGCCCTAACCCTAACCCTAACCCTAACCCTAACTCTAACCCTAATTCTAACCCTTCCCCATAGCAGCATCACTGATCTGCATTCATGCTGTTGTCTCCAGTGTTTTAATAACAAATAACATTTATAAAGAGTCATCAGCCTCAATAATCCAACTGACATCGTTCTGTTTCCTTATCCTTACATCTGTTCCCAATCTTCAGCTCAGGTGTTACACCTCCATTTACAGCATTCCAGGAGCTTGGACAGGAGGACTTTTCGTTTGCATCAGGATGGAGAGGGTTAAATGGGCGAGTCTGCTGTCTGTTAGATTTATTATGTAAGCAGACCTTTCGGCCCGCGGAATCCCTTGGAACAATGGCTGTACGAACACTGGCTGATTTCTGAGGCACCACCCAGCCCCCCCGCCCGAGCAGCCCGTGTGGAACTCTGACAAAGGGTCGCGGGGTCAAAGCCTGGGTAAGCAGCGCTGGCAGGGTTGCGCAGATGCAGTTCCTGTGCTGTACAGCTGCTGCGTGTGTCACAACCAGTCTGCAGGAGAACAGGAAAGATTTTCAGGTGTTGTTTTATTGTCAAGACAGAGCCTGAAAAAGGCCCTGGTTATACGTGAATTTGTTTTTTATTTCAAGCAACAGCAGCCCCTATCTCTGCCCAGGCATACCCCGTGTTTTTATTTCAGTTGTTTCAGTTGCAAATGTCTTAATATTTGATACTGCTTTTCTACTGTACAAAGCATCACTTTGAACATGCCTGCTTATTTTCAATGAGCATGAATGATGGGTTTGCTCTAGAGTAGAAATGTATTTCTTCCTCCCATGCGGGAATGTCTGGTATTGCACACCTGGGCTGCTGCGTGTGTTTCTGCTGTCCAGATTCAGCAGGATCTTTGTTCTGCAGTGTACTCTGTTTTATATTTCAAGAGCACAGTGATCTCCATGCACACCATGCTGACAGAACTGTGGCATGTCTTATCCTATCTCTGTGGGCTGGGTAAATACAGGCCCTGAAATAACGTGATTGATTAAATGGCTCACAGTCCCATAGGAAAGAGAGCCGTGGGTCAAATCTAGCAGCAAGTCTGAACTGCACTTCTAATGCAGTTCTACTCATGTCAACGTGAAGTTCCAACAGAACCAATAGGCCCTATTCACAAACCCTTAGAAAATAAAGTCTGTTGCACTTTATGCCATGAAACGTCAATTCGCTACGTACACTAGGTCTCATTAGGGCAGTTTTGCAAGAAACATAAACTTTCTGGACCCATATCTAGTTAAAGAAAGCTCTCTGTTTGTATGGCTCACTTCCATGTAGCCACTTCACTTCATTTATTACAATGAAAATGCATGTTTACAGTAACATACTGTATGCTTTTTTATAGTAGCAAGATATTAAGTGATCCAAGGGTAATATGTAATATGCGGTTCTCGGGTAATATCCTAGTGAGTACCCTCTGTAGCCAGTTACAATGGCGTTTGTGTTGTAATGTTATGTACAGGACCTGTGAGTTTCTCTCTTGGATGTGGAGGAGGCTGTTGAGTGCTGGAGTAGACTGTTGAAATTGGACTTTGCCCTATCAGTGATTCATGGGCCTCAGGGAAGGGCTAAGTGTCCGGCTCCTGTCAGCCTAATGAAGCCAGCCTACGAGTTTTGGCAGAATGTGTCTAGCGTGCTATAATGGATAATCACTCAGAACCCTGGCTGCTACTGCAGCTCTCCATCAGCATTGTTTAATGACAGCTCAGCTAACAGAGCCATTAGCTGCCAAGTCGTATTAGGAGGGACCTCTGGCATTCGTGTCGGGCGCAGTGAGCATACTGTACACCATTACACTTCCCCAGCCTGGGCCTTTAGTTTGAGCTCCACTGTGATATTAAACTGGCAACATGCGGGCAGGAGTGTGCTGGTACAGAACAGTGGCATTCCAGCAATTTACTGGAGCTGCGGAACTACAGGTGTGCCCAGCTTAGTAACCAACTGCCTGCATTATTGCGCCTAGCTTATGGAATACTTTAACAGATGATGTTTTCAGGAGCTTCTCAACCGCAACAGCACCACTGAACTGGAGGCTGTTAACCAAATCCCTCAGAGATCCATGAGAGGAGACATGGGGGAACCTCCCAGTGCGACTGAGGTACAAGATGCCATCAGAAGCCTGAAAAACAACAAGGCCGCCGGACCAGATGGGATCCCAGCGGAAATCCCAAAGGAAGGCGGACCAGAGCTCCTGCACCACATGCATGCCCTGCTCCTGAAGATCTGGGACAAGGAAGAACTGCCCTCAGAGTTCAGGGATGCTCTGATAGTGACAGTCTTCAAAAAGGGAGACAAGGCAGATTGTGGGAACTACAGGGGCATCTCCCTCCTGTCAACCACAGGCAAAGTACTTGCACGTGTCCTTGCCAACCAACTTCTACCCCTGTCTGAAAAGTACTCCCAGAATCGCAGTCTGGTTTCTGCCCATCCAGAGGTACTGCAGACATGATCTTCACAGCACACCAACTACAAGAGAAATGCCGGGAACAAAAGCAGCCATTGTACTTGGCCTTCATAGACCTAACAAAAGCCTTTGACACAGTTAACCGCCACGCTCTCTGGCGGATACTCTCGAAATACGGCTGCCCTGACAAGTTCATCGGAATACTGAGGCTGCTGCATGACGGCATGTCTGCCACAGTGCTCAGCAACAGCGGCTCTGAGTCAGAGCCCTTCACTGTGGAGACAGGGGTCAAACAGGGCTGCATCATCACGCCCACCCTGTTTGCCGTTTTCATTGCTGCCATTTTTTACCTCATTGGCCAAGACCTGCCACAGGGAATTCAAATCCTGTACCGAACAGATGGCAGGCTCTTCAACCTCAACAGGTTCGAGGCTAAAAGCAAAGTCGTCACCACCACCATCATGGAGCTTCAGTACGCCAACGACAATGCCATCGCAGCACACTCCGCAGAAGACCTCCAGTGTATCCTGAATGCTTTTGCCAAGGCATACAGGTTCCTGGGTCTAGCCTTGAATATAAAGAAGACTCAAGTTCTTCACCAACCACCACCCAACAAGCCCTCTACTCTGCCCACAAAGTTGACAATAACACCCTTGAAAATGTTGATCACTTTCCATATCTCGGCAGCCTTCTCTCCTCCAAAGCAGACATTGACTCAGAGATAAACCACCGCCTGAGTTGTGCCAGTGGAGCTTACGCAAGACTGAGAAAAAGGGTTTTCGAAGACCATGACCTACAGGTCCATACAAAACTCCTGGTCTACAAAGCTGTTGTCCTCCACACACTGCTATACGGAGCTGAAACATGGACCACCTACAGTAGGCACCTGAAAGCTCTGGAACAACACCACCAAAGATCCTTATGGAAAATCCTGAGGATCAGCTGGGAGGACAGACGCACCAACACCAGCGTTCTGGAGGAGGCCAACATAAACAGCATCACCACTACCATAATGCAACACCAACTCCGATGGACAGGCCATGTCATCCGGATGCCCAACTCATGTCTCCCGAAACAGAGCATGTACTCCCAGTTGAGGGAAGGTCAGCGAGCCCCTGGCGGGCAAAAGAAACGCTACAAAGACAACATCAAAGCAAACCTGAAGAAATTCAACATCACCTCCAACAACTGGGAAGACATTGCACTAAATAGACACCGCTGGAGGGAAATCGTTCAAGAGGGGGCTGCACTACACGAAAAGGATCTTCACTGTGCCGCGGAGGACAAGCGGCAGCTACGCAAGGAGAGACTCAACACCAGGAAGAACCAACTACCAACCACAACCAACACTCACCCTGCCCACACTGCACCAAAATATGTGGCTCCCAGATCGGCCTTTACAACCATCTGAAGACCCACAAATAGAAGACCCTATGGAGGACAATCATACTCGACTCGAGTGATCGCCGATGATGAGATGATGACTTTAACAGATGATGTTAAGTCCACAGGATTTTTGTAAAAAAATATTGATGGCATATCTTATATATATATATATATATCTCTTAAAGAAATAATAACATGTCCTTTTGTTTCAAAACACTTGCCTGGTGGTCTTCTCTCTCTTCCCATTCTGTTAAGTCTATCATGCTGCCCCCAACTAAAATAGATACCAACCTGTTAGCTGTGGGGAGCTCCTTACACTCTGTAAACTTAAGGTGCTGTAGATCATGACAAAACATGAATATACAGTATCATTGTATAACTAACAGAGCTTCAGCTAGCCCCTGCCACATTTCTGCTGCTGTCCTTTTTACCTGGTACTTCATTGCAGGGCCATGGCACCACCGTACCCACATGCTCCAAATCCATTGCTTTGCCATTGCTGGTAATGCAAGAAGTTTCTTCAAGGCAACGAATGCACAAGTTATTTATAATGACAACCCCGTATTTATAACCCTTTCTGTAAAGGCTGTATCACAGTGAATTCCTAAATCTGATTGGCTCCCCTGTCTGCCATTATCCCAAGTAACCTTGCAAAAATGTCATTGCTTTGCAGTGCGTTAAGCCAATTTTATTTCCAACACATTGCCAGTACTGTTCTAATCTTTCTAATTGCTGTGCAATGACACCCAATGAAAAAGTTGATCACATTAAATTTGTGTGCTAATTTTGCAGTTTGCTGTTCCTTTACCATGCTTCCCCATGATTAACCATGGTGTTTACCATGCTGTATCATACTTAGCTATGAAGCTTGCATACAGTTTGACTATGCTTTAACCACAGTTTACCACAGTAATCTTTTACAGTATAAGGGCTAGCCAGCGGTCCAATCTTGTAATTGCACTCAGAGAGGTTCATTTAAGGCAAATCTTGCTTGTTAAACAGCAGCACCCCTCCCTAATTCCCTATTTGCTTATGCTGAGGTTGCTGGATGGAGATAAAAAGATGTAACGCAAGATCCATGAAAAAGACGACCCGTGGCAAGAAAAGGAGATAGCAATGATGGGAATTATCAGTATGCACATCAGAGGGAGGCTGTGTGTCAGCTCGCCCACAATACAGACTGTGCCTCACAGTGCTAATTGTAATGAAAAGCAGATGACAGCCCGCCCGGGCTTGTTATACAAAAGCAGCGGATTCTTTATCTCTGTGATTTATGAGTCTCAGCCCTGGCAGCGATGGTGGAGCTGGGGGCAGTGCCAGCCTGCTGTCTGCAGCAGGAGCATTGCTGGTTTGTGGACTGGCAATATTTGTACTTATTTTACAGCTCAGGCATTCTGTACACCGGCATACCTGGCCTTGCATGCAGTGCGAAAGTTACTGGAGTTTGAAGCTGAATGTAACCGAAGTTGGCATACCCTGGGGTTAGACGGACTTCAAAGCCCCCCCACCTTCCTTGCACAGCCCTTCCCAGAAACTTTCCTTCATATTAGCTTGGATTTGTCAGGTCTTGGCAGCTAGCATGTTAATGCATTTAGTTTAATACTTTTCATAATTTTCATGTCACAATATCTAATGGTAGGCATGTAATTCCACTGGAGTACTAGTACTTCACTGAGTTCAAGAGACTGGACAGCCAGTAGCACAGTAAATCAGATAAATCTGTGTTTCTCTTGGCTGGAACAGACTGCGGGATGCATGGAATGACTTTGGGATGTGTTTCTGAAGCTCTCTTGGAAAAGTCTTTGCTTGCAGATTTCCTGGAGTCCAGCTCTTACATGGCGGCAGGTTAAGCACACCCTGATTAGCAGTAATCTTGGACTTACTCTCTGGTCTTACTCAAGTAACATTAGGCAGCGCAACCAATTACACACTGGTGTTACCAATTACAAACTCAATATTCATCTGTTACTGCACAATCAAATTCACCTGATGCGCTGGTAACCAGTCTACCACTGCTGTCTTTGTACAGTAAAGGCCTCTACATGAGAAGGACTAGGTGGATGACCAGTAGACCGGGAAAAAGCATCCGTCTGCTAAATAAACAAGCGTCTGCTAAATAAACAAATAATAAGAATAAGCATCCTAGCCACCAGTTTAAAAAGTAACTTCAAATGGAATTGTATTACATTTTTACATTCCCCTTACTGTTTTATTTGGGGGTGATGCTGCTTAAATATTGAGTTATTATACTTTTTCTAAATCTGCCTTTACCTGGCTTTGAGCTGATTTGAGTTAGTCTACAGAATCTTAAGTGCCAGGACTGAACAGTCTTCCTCATTCAATTCAAATCTGCATCTTAGATTCATATACAGTGCCTTGAAAAAGTCTTCACACCCTTGAACATTTTTCACATTCTACTGCCTAAAAAATACAATTCAAAATGCATTAAAGTAGGAGTTTGTTTCACTGATCTACACAACATCATCTGCACTTTCAACGTGAAAGAACAATTATAGAAATATTCAAAAAGTAATTAAAAATAAAAAAAAAACAAAGAGTCTTGATTGCATAAGTCTTCACACCCTTTGTCATAACAAACCCAAATTAGCTCAGGTACAACAAATTGCCTTAACAAGGCACGTAATAAGTTAAATAGAGCCCACCTGTGTCCAATCACAGTAGTTCAACTAATTCGAATACTCCTGGATGAAGAATCAAGTTGTTTCTGTTGTGTGAAGTGAATTTGAAGCAAATGGCAAAACATGCCGAACAAGGAGCTGCCAAAAGAACTCCGGGATAAAGTTATTGAAAGGTACAGATTGGGGGAAGGCTATAAGAAACTTTCAATGTCTTTGAATAGCCCTTGGGGCACTGTCAGGTCCATCATTGTAAAGTGGAAACAGTTTGGCACCACCAAGACACTGCCTCAATCAGGCCGTCCCTCTAAAGTCAGTAGCCGTGGCTTAAGGAAACTGCTGAGGGAGGTCACTGTGAGGCCTAAGATTACTTTAAAAGAACTACAGAGGTCTCTGGCTAAGATTGGGGAAAATGTTGACTGTTCAACAATTTCAAGAGTACTCCACAAACATGGCCTGTATGGGAGGGTGGCAAGAAGGAAGCCACTGCTGAAAAAAAGCCATATGATGTGCCACATAGCTTTGGCAAAGAAACACTTAGGGGACACTGCACGCATGTGGGAGAAGGTTTTGTGGTCTGATGAGACCAAAGTGGAACTTTTTGGTCTCAATGCTAAGCGATATGTGTGGCGTAAGCCAAACACGGCACATCACCCTGCTAACACCATCCCTACAGTAAAGCATGGTGGTGGCAGCATTATGTTTTGGGGATGTTTTGCAGCAGCGGTGACAGGGAGGCTTGTGAAGATCGAGGGAAAGATGGATGGTGCAAAGTACAGGCAGATCCTGGAGGAAAACCTGTTCCAGTCTGCCAGAGACCTGGGACTGGGGAGAAGATTCACATTTCAGCAGGACAATGATCCTAAGCACAAAGCAAAATCAACAATGGAGTGGTTCAGCAAGAAGAAAGTGAATGTCCTCGAGTGGCCTAGTCAAAGCCCAGACCTGAATCCTATAGAAAATCTGTGGCAAGGCTTGAAGACTGCAGTCCACAGACGATCCCCAGCCAGCTTGAAAGAGCTTGAGCTATTCTGCCAAGAAGAATGGGCAAAAACTGCACCATCCCGCTGTGCTAAGTTGGTAGACACTTATCCAAAACGACTCATGGCTGTTATTGCTGCAAAAGGGGCTTGCACCAAGTATTGACTCAAGGGGTGTGAAGACTTATGCAATCAAGACTTTTTGTTGTTTTATTTTTAATTACTTTTTGAATATTTCTATAATTGTTCTTTCACATTGAAAGTGTAGATGACATTGAAAGTTGTGTAGATCAGTGAAACAAACTCCTATTTTAATGCATTTTGAATTATATTTTTTAGGCAGTAGAATGTGAAAAATGTTCAAGGGTGTGAAGACTTTTTCAAGGCACTGTATACAGAGATAGGTGGGACTGCCAGATTTGAAAGGTCACATTGTCACATGAACGGAATGAACAAGGCTGGCCAGGATTTCTAGCTCAAAGCAGCTCCAACCCAGGTAAAGGAATAACATGTGAAAAATGTACTGGAGCAAGAGAACGCAGAACCGCTCCAAATGATTGAAGCAAACACCACAGAAAAGTAAGAGAAAAAAATGACTGTAATTGGAAAAAAAGACCCACAGGTTTTAGGCCAATTTGGCTTTTCAACAGCGAATAAAGCCCTGCAGGTTTTCTCGATCAGTTCTCGGCTCTGCTCACCTCTGATCCGGGGGGAGGGAGTATCACTGGTAGCATCTCGAATTCCTGCTGTGAAATTCACTGTGCGGTGTGCTCATGCAGTGAACTAGGTGAGTGAATGTGTCAACACTTGTGCTTTATTAGAGGACAGCTGTTTTTTCCTGGGCTCAGGGACAGCACGGTGGAGTCACTCCTCCACGCAGGACCAGGGAAGAGTTTCACAAACATCAAGCTTTGTGAATAGAGCCCCGTATTTCATATCTCCTCTCCCGTGGTGTGTGCTTGTCTTCTCTATAGTGATGTTACATTAATTAAATAATTATTCATGTAATGTTCCTTTGGAGTGGGGTGGACAGCAGTTCAGAAGAACTGCCTCTTGGGATAGGCTTCTTACCTCTTTAGCTCCAGGAAGACAGGAACTGACAACATCAGAACAGCAGTTACTGCAATCCCAGATTTGATTGGTTCCTGTGTTATCTGTTATGGATCCTTAAAATGATATGATTGTTGTGCACATCTACAGGCGTATTCTCCTAGGGCTCAAGGATCCTTTCAAATAGGTAGGACAGATCCAATACCCTAAACTGGCAAGGCACATATACAGTTAGTGTAACTGGATTGTGATCAGAAGCTAAGACATACCAGACAATGCACAGCAGTATCAGGTCCCCTTATAAAAGTTTACCACGGTAAATTTGCACAGTAATTTTACAGTTGTCCCATGGCTATTCTATGCATTTACCATAGTTTATTATGGTTTGGCATGTTTTTTAAATATTGTTCCTCTCTGTGCTTTGCAATGCTTACCTATGCTTCACTGTGGCTCCTCACACTTTTCTAAGCTTTAACTGCAGTAAACATTTACAATGGCCATTGTGTTTGCATTGGTGCTGTGGTCAGTGAATGGTCTTGATAAGAATTTTGCCGCGGTATGTTTTTTTCTTTCTGTAAGGTTCACGTCCGCTTCTCTGCTTACTCCAAGCTGTTTCCACATTGCAGTTTCATGAAGGCTTGGTGTGACGGGGTGAAAACCCCAGACTTGTAAATAGGGTTTATTTTCATGATCGTTTTGTGTTAAAGACTTATTTTGCACTTGTTTCCACTTCCATATTCTCCAGGATAAATGCGCAGAATTCCAACAACTACATCAAAACAGTGTATTCTTCATCTTCATATGTGTGTGCTTTACTTTTGGAATACATGTCTAATAGTGTTTTTGTTAAATATGTGTATATTAAGTGGATCCAGGAAAGGGGTAGTTTAGAGCCTTGATTTAAATGAACCCAGGAAAGGGGTAGTTTATAGTCTTGTTTAAATGAACCCAGGAAAGGGGTAGTTTACAGTCTTGGTTTAAATGCACATTTCCATGTGAGACTGTGGATGGAATAGAGAACACTGCAGGCCCAGATTAGTGGTCCAGTTAATGAATGAATTATTCAGTTTAGTGTCAATGCAGGTGTGTATAAAAGCCTGTAACTGGCCTGTATGTTCAGTCCTGTAGAGGCTGAGGCTCAGGCAGGAGTGCCAGGGGGTTGTTTGTGGGGTGGGGGACTTGAAACTTGTTAATATTTACTTAACAATCATCATTTGTTGTGTTTTTTTTTTTTTTGTTAAATAGAAGTGCTCGATGGAGTTCCTGGCTTTTTGCCTGACTGCCATCACCTAACCCTTACACTTGGTATGAGCTCATCTATATCAAATGAAACATGCTCTATCTATCCCAGCAATGAAACTCTGCAGTTATTTAATCTCAGCAGTGATGGAAGCCATCATCATTAGAGAAAACCTGTCTTTCTGCAATTCTGCCTGATAAGCTGCAATTCTGCTTGATAACCTACATTTTGACACAGCCCACCTGTCTTCCATTTCTACAGAAATGGCTTAGGCTTAAAAGGAACAATATTTCATTTCCAACCCCATTCTGCTTATAAGGAACAGTGTGAAATAACAGTGCCAGTGCATTACTCTGTTAGAACCCCAGGACAGTCATCAGTATACTGTTCCCAGGCCCTGCAGTGTCAGCATGTAATAACAGTGCCAGTGCATTAATCTGTTAGAAACCCAGGACAGTCATCAGTATACCGTTCCCAGGCCCTGCAGTGTCAGCATGTAATAACAGTGCCAGTGCATTACTCTGTTAGAACCCCAGGACAGTCATCAGTATACCGTTCCCAGGCCCTGCAGTGTCAGCATGTAATAACAGTGCCAGTGCATTACTCTGTTAGAACCCCAGGACAGTCATCAGTATACCGTTCCCAGGCCCTGCAGTGTCAGCATGTAATAACAGTGCCAGTGCATTACTCTGTTAGAACCCCAGGACAGTCATCAGTATACCGTTCCCAGGCCCTGCAGTGTCAGCATGTAATAACAGGTGCACAGCAACAAGTACTTGGGCTCTGAAATGGTACTGTACTGTATGGATCACTAGCGGGTTTCAGCTGATTTTACTGGCTCACATCTCCAGTACTGGCTTCATTCTACAGTACTGAGTGCCTGGCTCTGGTATCCTGAGTACTGCATTTGCAATACAGTAATTTGTTTACTGGCTCTCAGATGTCCTGTACTGTGTTTAGACTATGCAGTATTAACTTATTTTTCTGCCTCTCTGGTGTCCAGTAATGAGGTCTATATACTATACAGTACAGTATTGACTTCCCTTATAAAAGTTTACCATGGTAATTTTGCAGTTGCCCCAAAGCTTTTTGCCATGATTATACCATGTATTTACCATTGTTTACCATTGTTTGCCATGTTTTTTTCAATGTGCTTTGCCATACCACTCTGGGCTTTCCCATGCTTTCACTATGCTTTTGCTATGGTAAACTTTTACAAGGATTCTGTATCTACACAGTACTATACAGTATTGACTGCGCCGGCCCTCAGATGTTCCAAACCCAGTTCTATATACTATACCACTGCACCCTCAGATGTTCCAAACCCAGTTCTATATACTATACCACTGCACTGTATTGACTGCGCCGGCCCTCAGATGTTCCAAACCCAGTTCTATATACTATACCACTGCACAGTATTGACTGCGCCGGCCCTCAGATGTTCCAAACCCAGTTCTATATACTATACCACTGCACAGTATTGACTGCGCCGGCCCTCAGATGTTCCAAACCCAGTTCTATATACTATACCACTGCACTGTATTGACTGCGCCGGCCCTCAGATGTTCCAAACCCAGTTCTATATACTATACCACTGCACTGTATTGACTGCGCCGCCCTCAGATGTTCCAAACCCAGTTCTATATACTATACCACTGCACAGTATTGACTGCGCCGGCCCTCAGATGTTCCAAACCCAGTTCTATATACTATACCACTGCACAGTATTGACTGCGCCGGCCCTCAGATGTTCCAAACCCAGTTCTATATACTATACCACTGCACAGTATTGACTGCGCTCGCCCTCAGATGTTCCAAACCCAGTTCTATATACTATACCACTGCACAGTATTGACTGCGCCGGCCCTCAGATGTTCCAAACCCAGTTCTATATACTATACCACTGCACTGTATTGACTGCGCCGGCCCTCAGATGTTCCAAACCCAGTTCTATATACTATACCACTGCACTGTATTGAATGTGCCGGTTCTCAGATTTTCCAAACCCAGTTCTATATACTATACCACTGCACTGTATTGAATGTGCTGGCTCTCAGATGTTCCAAACCCAGTTCTATATACTATACCACTGCACAGTATTGACTGCGCCGGCCCTCAGATGTTCCAAACCCAGTTCTATATACTATACCACTGCACTGTATTGAATGTGCCGGTTCTCAGATGTTCCAAACCCAGTTCTATATACTATACCACTGCACTGTATTGAATGTGCTGGCTCTCAGATGTTCCAAACCCAGTTCTATATACTATACCACTGCACTGTATTGAATGTGCGGTTCTCAGATGTTCCAAACCCAGTTCTATATACTATACCACTGCACTGTATTGAATGTGCCGGTTCTCAGATGTTCCAAACCCAGTTCTATATACTATACCACTGCACTGTATTGAATGTGCCGGTTCTCAGATGTTCCAAACCCAGTTCTATATACTATACCACTGCACTGTATTGAATGTGCCGGTTCTCAGATGTTCCAAACCCAGTTCTATATACTATACCACTGCACTGTATTGAATGTGCTGGCTCTCAGATGTTCCAAACCCAGTTCTATATACTATACCACTGCACTGTATTGAATGTGCCGGTTCTCAGATGTTCCAAACCCAGTTCTATATACTATACCACTGCACTGTATTGAATGTGCTGGCTCTCAGATGTTCCAAACCCAGTTCTATATACTATACCACTGCACTGTATTGAATGTGCGGTTCTCAGATGTTCCAAACCCAGTTCTATATACTATACCACTGCACTGTATTGAATGTGCCGGTTCTCAGATGTTCCAAACCCAGTTCTATATACTATACCACTGCACTGTATTGAATGTGCCGGTTCTCAGATGTTCCAAACCCAGTTCTATATACTATACCACTGCACTGTATTGAATGTGCCGGTTCTCAGATGTTCCAAACCCAGTTCTATATACTATACCACTGCACTGTATTGAATGTGCTGGCTCTCAGATGTTCCAAACCCAGTTCTATATACTATACCACTGCACTGTATTGAATGTGCTGGCTCTCGTATCCTCAGGGATACGTTTCCGGTGTTGAAACTCATACAGTGTTTGTCTCATGCATTGCACCCTTTACATTCAAACAGAGCCTGTGCGCTACTTTGTGTTTACCTTTTCCAAAAAATCCACAGGATGGAAAAACCTTGAAGCTTGAAACCTGATATACAAACCAAAGGGTTAATGCACATAACTGTGTGGTGACACACAGGCGCGGAGAGCTGGATCGAAGTGATATTCCAACTCTATAATCAAACCCTTTCTGAATCTCCTGTGTTTTCATTAAATGAAAGACTTGATATCTAATTATGGCTGCCGGGCATGGATTGCATGTAAAAGAAAAAAATTCACCATCTGCTTACTTGCAGTTGAAATGGCACACTCATTGCCTTGTAAAGCTTGTCTTTCCTTTTTGTGCCAATCTCTGGCTTAGAAACTGTGGATATTTATAACAATGTGGCATGTGCTGTATGTAAGCTGTCATTATCAAGAGTTCAAGCAGGGACTGGCTCCCTATTAAAAAAGGGAGTGCCCTGACAGAACACACATTCCACCAGAGCAATACATTTAAATTGAAGGGGGATAACTTGTAATATATTGCATGATACCAGTGCTAGAGAAGCAAGGCTGAGCTTCGCAGCTCATTTTAAACTCTGCGGTTAAGTGACGAGAAGCAACTGGGGAAAGTGCTTTTGTGTTTTTTGGCCCTGATACATACAGACAGTTTCTATGTAATCATAAATCTAGACTATAGGTTTTCTGTATTTGTGTGTTTTTATTGCAAGAGCTTGCTGCCTGAACCAATGAAACAACAAAGCATTCCAGTTCTTTACAATGTAACAGATAACACCGTGTAATTTTTTTTTTTTTTTTTTTTGGTTCCTGGGTAGTAAGTGTTATTTCCTAATTGCTTAGGCCTCAAAAGTATAGAAAATGGCTATTATTCCCCACAAACTTTGCTTTTGTGACCAGGACAGTGATATTTTGAAATTTACCTATTTTCCAGAACATTCCAGATAGATTCAGTGCTGAGTAAACTTGGAGTAACTTCTAGAACTTTCTAGAACTTTCCAGTAATATAAATAGTAGTATAAATACAGGGCCTTAAGCCCACCAGTTCAGTTTAGTTCCAGCTGCCTAAGTGGATACATATCTGCATTTTTCTGAGATGGCATCAAGGTCATAGGAGACTTCAAAATGGCGGCATTCCTGATGGGTCTCAAGGCGGTTTTACCAAGTTTCCCTGCTATCTTTGCCTTTGGGACAGCAGGGACACCAAGGCGCACTAACAAGAGGCGGGACTGGCCACAGCGGACCGAGTTCTCTGTGGGGAGGAACAACGTCAAGTGGGAGCCACTGGTGGTGGACCCGGAAGGTGCTGATGCCACCACTGCACATCAAATTGGGCCTTATGAAACCATTTGTCAGAGCTCTAGATAAGGAGTTGGCAGCCTTCAAGTACCTTCAAGACTTCTTCCCTAAGCTGTCTGAGGCAAAGGTCAAAGCCGGTGTCTTCGCCGGACCACAGATAAAGAAGATCCTGGAGTGCAATGAATTCCCCAAGAAGCTCACTAGTAAGGAGAAAGCGGCTTGGAACAGCTTTGTCGCAGTGGTTCGGGGCTTCCTGGGCAATCACAAGGCCGAAAACTATGTGGAGCTGGTTGAGACTCTGGTGAAGAACTACGGCACAATGGGCTGTAGGATGTCCCTCAAAGTCCATATCCTTGATGCTCATCTTGATAAATTCAAGGAGAACATTGAGCGTGCACTCGGAGGAGCAAGGCGGCGCTTCCACCAGGATATACTGGACTTTGAACGCCGCTACCAAGGACAGTATAACGAGAACATGATGGGAGACTACATTTGGGGGCTGATTCGTGAAAGTGATTTACAGTATAATCGTAAATCTCGAAAAACTACTCACTTCTAAATCTTTTGTAGTCATTTTTGTATTACTTTAGTATAAATACATGTTAAGTTTGGATTCATATGTTGTTTTTTTCTGACTTTATGTGAACGAAAAGACACAAATTTGCCCGTTTTCTCATTGGAAATAGGTAAATTTCAAAATATCACTGTCCTGGTCACAAAAGCAAAGTTTGTGGGGAATAATAGCCATTTTCTATACTTTTGAGGCATAAGCAATTAGGAAATAACACTTACTACCCAGGAACAAAAATTGTGTTACATAGTGTAATGCACATAAGAACAGGACCTGCCTTCCCTGGCTTCCCAGGAGGCAGGAGAGTTCATTGACCGTCCCCTTGTACTGCACTGGGTGGGCTGGAATAGAAAGGGAGAATATGACATCAGCCTTCCCTGCTGCTGGTTCTGTAGTTCTACAGATGTACGTGGGAGGGTTAGATGTGAGCAGTCTAATTCACAAGCCTGTCATGCCTTTCAGCCTTGGAAGTGTTATAGTTCAGCACATGTCAGTCTTTCAATGTGCCAGTCTTGAGAGAGCCCAGATCTGAATGGCAGGGCGGTGCTGTGGTTGCCTGCACTCTGTCTGACTGTCGCTGAAAAAGATTGAGAAAGCTCTGTAAGTTACAGCACAAGCTGGTCAGCAATGACTTTTTACTTGTCATATTATGCAGAAAATGTCACAGTACAAAACATTCCTTGCTTTCCAGCACCTACCAAGAATCTTAATTACCGTAACAATAAAATGAATTGGCGTGAGCACGTGTCAGTTAAAAACACAGCAATCCATAAACAATGGCAGTGTGTGCTGCTGTATGATCGCTGCCTGGGGGATTAACCACTCAATAATACATGCATGCATTCACTAAACAATTTACAGTGCCAATGAAACAACAGCATTTCCTCTGTTGTTGCTCCAATAAGGCAGGCAGGTAGCGACTGGCTGGGAGCTTATACTGTTTCCCAATAGATATCCATTCACACACACTTTGGATGATGAAAGTTTACAGATATGACACGTTTAGATAAGTAGGTCTTTACTGCATGAGAAAGACTGAGCTTAGCACAATGGCAGATGGTAATGCAGCAAAGCAGAGTCTATCAGGGAGTGACATGTGGGAAATGCACAGGCACTTTGCCCAAAGTGGAGAACAAAGAACAATGTGTCAAGCCATGACCGAAGAACATGTGAGCCCAGTCCCTCAGCTCTAACCACTAGACCACACTGCTTCCCTCCCAGTCCCTCAGCTCTAACCACTAGACCACACTGCCTCCCTCCCAGCCCCTCAGCTCTAACCACTAGACCAGACTGCCTTCCCCAGTCTCTCAGCTCTAACCACTAGACCACACTGCCTCCCCCCAGTCCCTCAGCTCTAACCACTAGAACACACTGCCTCCCTGTCTGTCCCACAGCTCACACCACCAGATCATACTTCCTCCCAGTCTGTCATCTCTAACCATTAGACCAGGGGTGCACAATTCTGGTCTTCAAGCTCTAGAGCCCTCTTGGTCTTTGTCCCACCAGTACACTAAATTACTTAATTGTACCAATTTGACCTCCTTCCAGGTCTTAATCAGTTAATTATTTAATGACACCTATAAAACTCGGAAGGACAACATGTGTGCATCCTTGCAGTAGAACCCTCTGCTAACCAGTTCAATAGCTCTCACCACTAGCCTTCCTCCGTGTACCTTCGCTCTAACCACTAGACCATTCTCCCTCATAGGCCAATAGCTCTAACCACTCTCCCACACTGCCTCCCAGTACCTCATTTGAACTCTTATCTTAATAATACTCATATCAGCATAAGACCTGTACTTACCTCTTGACTACAGAGCCTGCTCTTTAGCTGAATGGTAAAGAGTTTAACTTTGAACCGTATAGTTCACGTCCAGCCCTTGCCTTTCCATTCAATTCACTTCACTCTCAGCACTGACAAGCTAATGACACAACTTTCTGGTTATTAGACCTAACTGCTGAACCATACTGATACCCAATGTCATAACATGCTTTGCAATAAAGCTAAGAAAGGAGAAAATGTGCTGAATGTTGTATTACTGGGCCAGTCTTAAAGAGTTTCTTTATACAAGGATGCCGGGGATGCCTGCAGCATTGGCACAGCCCTGCCACACTGCAGACAACTGACGAGCGGCCGGCAGTCACTTCAAAGGGTGCACCTGGCTACAATCAGCTCCTTCTGCAGCTAATTACTGAGTGCCTGGGAATCACTCGCAGAACCTTTTGCTGGCTAATAAAGGGGAAGAGGACCACAGGACTAATTAACTACATTCGTTTCTTTGCTTTTCAACAAAGCTGCAGCTAGCATTAATCAGGATTGGGTTACTGGGGTTTGGCACAGGGTTTCTTAAAGAAGGGCTTGCCCTGGACTTTGACATGTCTGCATTTCTTAAACGGGCCAGAATCCATCAAAGCACATTTTGTGTTTACTGTTTATTTCACGAGGATGCACCTGGTGTTTTAGGGGTTTGGTTTCAGTGCATATTTGGTATTTGTTCAACTGTTTTCCATTTAGCAAAGACCTACTCCTTTTTTTAAATGGAAACATCCAAGCATTTTTTTTTCTCAAGCCGCATGCTGAAAGGATGTTGCATGCTTGAAAGCTTGTTTTCTAAAAATGACATCGGCCCAATTAAATTTGTTTCATCACTCCACAAAACCTCTGACCAGAACTCATATCCATCATTCAAATGCCATTTTGTAAACTTTACGCGATTCTCCTTGTGACATTTTCCTAAGAGTGGCTTCACCATGCAATACTCGACCTATGGTTGAAATGGAACCCCCAGTCCCACTTGCAGCCAATTCACTTTGAATATCTTTGGCAGTCAATCTTGGATTGTTATTAACCTTCCTCACAATTCTTCTGCTTGTTCTTGGTGAAAGAACCTTCTTTCTTCCAGACCGAGGGAGCCTTGTGACAGTGCCATGAGTCTTGATAATAGAAACAAGAGTTGAAATTGGGATACTCAAATGCTTGGAAATCTTCTTGTATCCTTCTCCAGCTTTATGACAATAAATAATTTTCTGCCTCAGGTCTTCAGATAGCTCTTTACTTTTTCCCACATTGACTTATTGGTAATGACAGCAATCATCCTATGCCTAACCCTTTTATACTCTCTAAGAATGTTCACCCACATCCAGCATTTTCTAGACTTTCCTAGAATTAGGTTCTGCATTATCATATTGAAATTTCTAGCACCTTGTAGACAATACTATCATAGCATCAAAGGGTATGAGTACTTTTGAATTAGCATTTTTGGAGTTTTGCAAAAAAATTGCTGAAATACATAATTGTAGATGTCTATTTCGTGTAACATTTTTTCCTCATTCTAGAACTTTTATTCCTCATCCACAACTTTTATTACAAAAGATGTTTTTTGTTTTTGAGAAATTTCTAGAAATTATAAATTTCCATTGGGATATGTAAACTATTTTAAAAGTGCATACCATTTATAATACCGAAAGTTTACATTTTAAAAATACATTAATAATAGCGTACGTAATCACACAGGCAAAACGCAATGAACCACTGACGCATGCGCATATATCTCAAAATAATGCAAAATGGATGGCCAAACTTAATTCAGCATGAAAATAGCATTTGGTACCTAAATCAATCAATGGAATACAATGGTTAAATAATACTTTAGTCTGTGGTGTTTTCATACGAGACTGACAATGATTAGTATGCATAAGGTTTGTTGTATCTTAATATAAAATAAACTTGATTATACTGCGTTTGTATTTTTAGCAGTATTAGCAATAAAAAGTATGTCTCTGCAAACGTATGTGGATTTCCTTTTAGTCCCACGATATCACGATATGGAAATTATTGGTGCTACCCAATCACTGAGCAGCCGATGTTGCTAAGCTGCTGAGCTCTGGAGAAGCACCTGGACTCGTCTGTCATGGTCTCTGTGGTGTGGTCAGGCAAGACAAGTCCACCCCAGAGGATTGGATTGGACCAGAGAACTCCTGATCTCAACCCTCACTCCAGTCAGCAGAGCCTCAAATAGGACCGCCTGTGGGGATGCCAGGACACCCATATGTATTAAATCCATGATCTAATAATCTCATCTGTTTATATGAATGATCATTCATATAAAGGATTTAACACTTTAACCTCTAACTACACTGTAATTACACTCTAATAACACAGTATTAACACATGCAGTTGTGTAGTTCTGAACAACATGCTTAAATATAAAAGGGAAAAAATACTGGTGTCTTTTGCAGTTACACTGTATTGAATCATATAGTTGTGTATTTACAATATAATTACCATAAAACTACACATGCAATTACAGTGCAATTATTGTGAAGTTAGAGACAGTTAATGCAAAGTGTTACCGATCATTCTCCTCTATGATATTGAAACACTGTGAGCTCACAAGAGCACATCAGCTGTAGTAACCAGCTGAAGCTGGTTGCAGTGGTGTCATGTGATACACTGTACTGGCTGGGCTAGCTTGTTGCTGTAGTAACCAGTTGAAGCTGGTTGCTGTGGTGTCATGTGATACACTGTACTGGCTGGGCTAGCTTGTTGCTGTAGTAACCAGTTGAAGCTGGTTGCTGTGGTGTCATGTGATACACTGTACTGGCTGGGCTAGCTTGTTGCTGTAGTAACCAGTTGAAGCTGGTTGCAGTGGTGTCATGTGATACACTGTACTGGCTGGGCTAGCTTGTTGCTGTAGTAACCAGTTGAAGCTGGTTGCAGTGGTGTCATGTGATACACTGTACTGGCTGGGCTAGCTTGCTGCTCTGCTAGCCCTGTTTGCTATGTGACCCCACGGTCCCATCGCTGTAGGCTATGGAGCAGACAGGATATTGGGATTGTTTTGCTGGGTTACCTGAGTAAGAGCACAGATCCCCATTGACAGAAATATCTAAGAAACCACAGAGCAGAAGCTGCCCGGAGCTCTGTCGCATGCACATCCTGTTTACTTAGCTATACCCCGGACACCTCTTGTTATTTGATCAAGAAACCTAAATCCCCTTTTTTGCTAAACCCTGAGGTCTGCTGTATTTTGTTTGAAACATTCTTTGTTTTGTTTCTGCAGTTTGAAGGAAGCATCAATGTTATTCAACAAAACACTTCAAATCCTATATGACCCCTTCAGCTTCCACCTCATCTATCTTTACTATAAAACCGTATGTAAGAGTCAGCCAGTCAGAGCCCTTTATTATTTCTGATAACAATGTAGTTATGTACTGCAAACATAACAAAACAGAAGACATCGTATTAAATTGACATTACCATTATACAGTATAAACCATGAGATTCTGAATGAAATTCTGCACTAGGTCATAGTAACCCTATACTGTATTATGCATGAATTCATCATGAACGCTTGTCCTTTGCTGCGTGCACGCGAGGCTCCCTCTGTTTAGAGCTGGAGAATGGGTCACGCTGGATGCAGCAGCCTTTCACACTCATTACATCCCTGAATAGCTCAGCTTCAGATAACTGCATCGTTTGTCATCAACAAGTGCAACAAGTATAAGCACGACAGTATCACTTTTCTTGATTTGTAGCCAATAAATTAGCTTTCAAAATATGTGCTAACATTATGGTAATTATGGTAAAAAAAACACCCACTCAACTATCCTGTCACGGAATAGTATTTATCCATTTTGATCCTTGTAAAAAGTTTTGCCCAGACTTGATATTTTGTAATAGCCTTGCTAAACTGTGAAACTGAAGGCTTCTACGTAACAGGTATGAACATTGTGTAAAATAATTGGTACATGATATATATAACATTGAGGTTTTAATGTCATTTCACGTACAGTATTCCAGAGGATCCTGGAAATTTTACAATAAATCAGACTTACTGCCACTTCTGAGCACCTGTCTGCTTGTTGGGCCTATAGCCTTCACTGCCTAACCCCAACCCTAACCCTAACCCTTACAGCTCTACACTATTATCTATCACTACACATTGTACAGACCTTTTGAAATGTACTTCCTGTTGTTGTTCCTCGAAGCATCATCACAGTATTAATGTAGATCATATTGTAACTATTACAATATATTAGGGCAGCAGTGTGGAGTAGTGGTTAGGGCTCTGGACTCTTGACCGGAGGGTTGTGGGTTCAATCCCCAGTGGTGGACACTGCTGTTGTACCCTTGAGCAAGGTACTTTACCTAGATTGCTCCAGTAAAAACCCAACTGTATAAATGGGTAATTGTATGTAAAAATAATGTGATATCTGTATAATGTGAAATAATGTATAATGTGATATCTTGTAACAATTGTAAGTTGCCCTGGATAAGGGCATCTGCTAAGAAATAAATAAATAATAATAATAACTGCAGTATGAATCATTGGGATTTGCATTTAACATGACGCCTCACTGGATCTGGGTAATTGCCACCACAATGTTATTAAATCTAATTTTGAGTGAGGTTATTTATAAATCCCTGGTCGAGGTTAAAACCACTGTTATTTCCTTCAACGTCTGGCTTCACACTTCACTGAGCGCAATTTCCCTTTCAGGAACTACAGCTATGGCCAAAAGTTTTGCATCACCTAGAATTTTACGATTCGGACATAATAAAAATGTAAATAAACTATATGAACGTAATTTAGATATTTTATTTAACATCGAAACTGCAAAATGATATTGCAAAATTGCACCGGAAGCCAAAATAGTAACTCCAGTATTTCATGTCAGCTTTTGTCAGTTTTTCGTTAAGTATATAGAAAACTAAAAAGCGGTGTGTAATTCAATAACATTATAACATTATTCAGCAGGTTTCATTCGACTGTATGAAGCAAAGTTAGTTCATTCTATATGGTGATACAAAACTCTTGGCCAGAGCTGTACACAGCAGCCAAAGGAAACCCCAAACCCATTCAGTGCAATTTCAAAATGGAAAGACCTCAAAACTCAGCCTCGTATTATTGCAACTGGAGGCCAATCTGAATAAGACATCATCAGTCAAAAAGAAAAAAAAGAGATGTTGCAAGATAAGGTTTAAGAATAGAAGTGAAGCAGACAAGCATTTCGGGTCGCTGCCTTTATCAGTGTACTGGCGTCACTGATACAGAAGCATCACAGTAAGTCCCTGTGACAGGGATGACCGGTGGTCTGACGTCAGGCAGAAGCAGGAACAAAAACTGACACCAGGGCAGTACTGCAGTTCCAAAAAGGCTTGCGCCGTTTTTATTAAGCAAACCAAAAAATAAAATAAAATATTTTAAACAAAAAACCACTTGCTCACAGAGCAAAATAAAAGAGTAAACAAACACAAAGCAGGGGCTCCTCCCCTTCAGGCTGCAAAGGCGGCAGGGGCTCCTCCCCTTCAGGCTGCAAAGGCGGCAGGGGCTCCTCCCCTTCAGGCTGCAGCGGGAAACCCAGCAGGCATGCTCCCTCTGCTGGTGGTGGTGGGAGCGACACGTCGTCCTCCCACGGCGGTGGAGGTGGCACCAGCAGGTATTCTCCCTCTGCTGGTGGTGGTGGGAGCGACACGTCGTCCTCCCACGGCGGTGGAGGTGGAACCAGCAGGTATGCTCCCTCTGCTGGCAGAGGTGGGAGCGACTCACAGTCCTCCCACGGAGGTGGAGGTGGAACCAGCAGGAATGCTCCCTCTGCTGGCGGAGGTGGGAGCGACTCACAGTCCTCCCACGGAGACGGAGGTGGCACCAGCAGGTATTCTCCCTCTGCTGGCGGAGGTAGGAGCGACACCCAGTCCTCCCAGGGCGGTGGAGGTGGAACCAGCAGGTATGCTCCCTCTGCTGGCAGAGGTGGGAGCGACTCACAGTCCTCCCACGGAGGTGGAGGTGTAACCAGCAGGAACTCTCACTCAGCTGGCAGGTACCTGGGCTGTGGACCTTGGCCTTCCCCTTCTTGGGCTGTGGACGACCGACGACCCCCCCTCTTGGGCTGTGGACGCACCGACTCCCCCCCTCTTGGGCTGTGGACGCACCGACTCCCCCCTCTTGGGCTGTGGATGCACCGACTCCCCCCTCTTGGGCTGTGGACGTTCGGGCTCCTCCCACTCAGGCGCAGGACATTCGGGCTCCTCCCTTTTAGGCGCAGGACGTTCGGGCTCCTCCCTTTTAGGCGCAGGACGTTCGGGCTCCTCCCTTTTAGGCGCAGGACGTTCGGGCTCCTCCCACTCCAGGTCCGTGTCTTGGAAGACCTCCAGGCAGTGGTGCTCCTCATGCCCGTACCGCATGCAGTTGGTGCACCACTCCTCTTCCCCTCGTTCCACCTTTCCTCTCTGCCTCCTCCTCACCTCTGTCCGTGTCTCTTCCTCCTGCCATATGGGGAAGGTGCCAGGGGAAATGTGCCATGGCTCCCCACAGTTAAAGCACCACTCCTCCCCCAACAGGCAGGTAAGGCAGACTTACTGCTGCAACGGCTGCTGTCTCCTCATCCTCCTTCTTCCTCCCATCTTCCTTCCTCCCATCCTCCTCTTCACTCTCCTTTTCTCCCTCCACACAATTAGAAACGACAAAAAAAAAAAATGAAAAAGCTGCAGTGCGTCCTGGAGGCGCTACGATCCCACGCAGGACACCACGTGTGACAGGGATGACCGGTGGTCTGACGTCAGGCAGAAGCAGGAACAAAAACTGACACCAGGGCAGTACTGCAGTTCCAAAAAGGCTTGCGCCGTTTTTATTAAGCAAACCAAAAAATAAAATAAAATATTTTAAACAAAAAACCACTTGCTCACAGAGCAAAATAAAAGAGTAAACAAACACAAATCTCGAACACAAAAATACTTAAACAAAGGTCAGGCTGGGCAGATTGCCTTCACTGTTCCTATGTTTCTTTTATTAAGTTTCGTTTTCGTTTTTACTCGCCGTCTCTCTGCTCTCTCGTTCCTCCTCTGAACTCCCACCTCGAGCTAGAGCTCTGCAGGCTTTTTATAACAGGTGACCATCTCCCGATTAGCAACAAATTAAATCACCTAATTAATTCGGGAGATGGCCACCTTCTGCACGAGTTTTAATTATGTTGTGGATGGGGCTACCCATCCACGCTTAAATAAAACAAATTGCCACGCCGTCAAAATACAAACAATAAAACATACGGCGCTCGCCGACATAAATACAATAAATCATAATAAACAAAAAACAATAATCTGCACAAGGGCGGAGAGGACTCCGTTCTAAAAATAAACAAAACAATGTACAGGGCTGCTCGCCCTGTTACAGTCCCATACACAAGAAGACACTACACTGGTGCTACTTACTGTCTCTACTGGAGTTAGCAAGGTGTACTGAAAGAGGAGAGATTTCAGGAGCAGGAAGCATGCCATATTCTGAAACATTCGCAAAGAGGAGAGATTTCAGGAGCAGGAAGCATGCCATATTGTGAAACATTCACAAAGAGGAGAGATTTCAAGAGCAGGAAGCATGCCATATTCTGAAACATTCGCAAAGAGGAGAGATTTCAGGAGCAGGAAGCATGCCATATTCTGAAACATTCACAAAGAGGAGAGATTTCAGGAGCAGGAAGCATGCCATATTGTGAAACATTCACAAAGAGGAGAGATTTCAGGAGCAGGAAGCATGCCATATTCTGAAACATTCGCAAAGAGGAGAGATTTCAGGAGCAGGAAGCATGCCATATTCTGAAACATTCACAAAGAGGAGAGATTTCAGGAGCAGGAAGCATGCCATATTGTGAAACATTCACAAAGAGGAGAGATTTCAGGAGCAGGAAGCATGCCATATTCTGAAACATTCACAGAGGAGAGATTTCAGGAGCAGGAAGCATGCCATATTCAGGAAACATTCTGAAACATTCACAAGAGGAGAGATTTCAGGAGCAGGAAGCATGCCATATTCTGAAACATTCACAAAGAGGAGAGATTTCAGGAGCAGGAAGCATGCCATATTCTGAAACATTCACAAAGAGGAGAGATTTCAGGAGCAGGAAGCATGCCATATTCTGAAACATTCACAAAGAGGAGAGATTTCAGGAGCAGGAAGCATGCCATATTGTGAAACATTCACAAAGAGGAGAGATTTCAGGAGCAGGAAGCATGCCATATTCTGAAACATTCACAAGAGGAGAGATTTCAGGAGCAGGAAGCATGCCATATTGTGAAACATTCACAAAGAGGAGAGATTTCAGGAGCAGGAAGCATGCCATATTGTGAAACATTCACAAAGAGGAGAGATTTCAGGAGCAGGAAGCATGCCATATTCTGAAACATTCACAAAGAGGAGAGATTGGCGTAAGCACTTTTAACTGCGTCTTCTTTATTAGTACGCGTGAGTACTTTTAACTATATTCTTCTTCTTCTTCTTCATCTTCTTCATCTTCTTGTTCTGCTTCTTCTGTCAGGCTGGTGGGTTATCTGGGTGCAATGCAGGGAGCCCTGTGCTTCAGTTCTTCATTTGCCACCTTTACTGCACCTGGAACATTTTACAGACCCTTGCAAAGATAACAAATACACATATACAACAGGCTGGTCAGCTGTTTACCACAGTGAGAAGGGGATTCCAGAGGTCGTCTGGTCTCTTCCTTCTGATCTGCCAGCTGTACTGAGATGCAAAGTCATGCGGCTGGTTGTTCTGATACGCCTTGAGGTTTGTTTGTGTTGTTGAGGGGCTTCATCATTGATCTGAGCATGAAGAGTATTATCCTTGAGGTGGGTCTGGACTGAGTGCCAACTGGCAGCAGTGCCAGGGTTTTGTGAATGAGCAGAGATAAGTTTTCAGTCTAAAAGACTGCCTCCACAAAAACGCCGATAAGGTATTTTAAGGCTTCCTTTGTGTAAAAAATGCAAGAGCGTGTTTCCATTGTGGTTCATGTTTTGCTCTGCTTTCTGATGAAGCCTGCATCAGATCCCGTTTACAGGATAATTTATGGCTTGGAGTCTATACATACAACCTTTGTTTCTTGCAGTCCAAGATGTCTTGTGGCATGGTGCTGTTAGCGGGATGGATGACAAGAGACATTGTTAAGCTTCTCTAAATGTATAGATTCAATTTATAGATTTTAAAATGCATAGGCAGGAAAGTAGACATGCTAACCTTGGCATCTGTGCTGGATTAAAAAAAAAAAAAAAGAAAATCATAAAAAAAACTTTTAAAGTTATTTTATTTTATTAAAAAAAAGTACCTGTACTTCCCAATCGTTTCAAAAGTGGGGGGGCAGATCCCTGACAATCAGAAGCCAGAAGCTTCCCTGGACAGGAATGATCAAAGGAGCTGGTCGTGGAGGTGTGTATAATATAGTGATGCATAAAGCTGTCAAACCCTTATATCATGTATACATTCACTGCAAGGCAGGAGAGATGTTACCTTCATCAGTTTAGTTGTGACAAGTTTTTACAACACTAACATGTGTTTGTTGATTGAATTTCCTACCCTTACATGTGTAATGTGTGTTGATAGAATTGCTAAACCCCTGTAACCTGCATGGTCAGGCTGTGTTTTTGTTACATTAAAGAGCTGTGCAGGTGTTGTGCAGGCAGCCATAGTATTACTGTGCTCTACAGTTAATCTTTCTGTGTGAGCATGGTAAAGCATATTTAAAAAAACATGGCAAACCATGGCAAACTGTGGTAAATACATAGTATAACCATGACAAACTGTGGTAAATACATAGTATAACCATGACAAACTGTGGTAAATACATAGTATAACCATGGGGATAAAAATGGGGAATTACCGCATGGAATTACTGTACTGTGGTAAACGTTTATAAAGGATGTAAAAAGCAAATCAGCAATTTTGTTCTTGGTTGTGTCGCTTCAACAGCAGATTTGAAAAGTGGCATTGATCTGAACAGAATGAGGACGGCTGCTCAGAACCAGCACAGAGGATAGTCCAGATGAGCTCGAAGCAGCCAGCTAAAGAGAGTCAGAGAAAACGAGATCAATCAATGTGGAAGCACAGAACACAGAACCAGCACAGAGGATAGTCCAGAAGAGCTCGAAGCAGCCAGCTAAAGAGATTCAGAGAAAACGAGATCAATCAATGTGGAAGCACAGAACACAGAACCAGAACAGAGGATAGTCCAGATGAGCTCGAAGCAGCCAGCTGAAGAGATTCAGAGAAAACAAGATCAATCAATATGGAAGCACAGAACACAAAACCAGCACAGAGGATAGTCTCAAAGCAGCCAGCTAAAGATGAAAACGAGATCAATCAATGTGGAAGCACAGAACACAGCCAGCACAGAAAGAGATTCAAAGCAGCCAGCTAAAGAGATTCAGAGAAAACGAGATCAATCAATGTGGAAGCACAGAACACAGAACCAGCACAGAGGATAGTCCAGATGAGCTCGAAGCAGCCAGCTAAAGAGATTCAGAGAAAACGAGATCAATCAATGTGGAAGCACAGAACACAGAACCAGAACAGAGGATAGTTCAGATGAGCTCGAAGCAGCCAGCTAAAGAGAGTCAGAGAAAACGAGATCAATCAATGTGGAAGCACAGAACACAGAACCAGCACAGAGGATAGTCCAGATGAGCTCAAAGCAGCCAGATAAAGAGATTCAGAGAAAACAAGATCAATCAATGTGGAAGAACAGAACACAGAACCAGCACAGAGGATAGTCCAGATGAGCTCAAAGCAGCCAGCTAAAGAGATTCAGAGAAAACAGAGATCAATCAATAAAGAGATTGGAAGCAACAGAACACAGAACCAGAACCACAGAGGATAGTCCAGATGAGCTCAAAGCAGCCAGATAAAACGAGATCAATCAGAAAAACAAGGAGTCCAGAAGCTCAAGCTAAAGAGATTGGAAGCACAGAACACAGAACCAGCACAGAGGACAGAGAAGTCCAGATGAGCTCAAAGCAGCCAGCTGAAGAGATTCAGAGAAAACGAGATCAATCAATGTGGAAGCACAGAACACAGAACCAGAACAGAGGATAGTCCAGATGAGCTCGAAGCAGCCAGCTAAAGAGATTCAGAGAAAACGAGATCAATCAATGTGGAAGCACAGAACACAGAACCAGAAAAGAGGATAGTCCAGATGAGCTCGAAGCAGCCAGCTAAAGAGATTCAGAGAAAACAAGATCAATCAATGTGGAAGCACAGAACACAGAACCAGCACAGAGGATAGTCCAGATGAGCTCAAAGCAGCCAGCTGAAGAGATTCAGAGAAAACAAGATCAATCAATGTGGAAGCACAGAACACAGAACCAGAACAGAGGATAGTCCAGATGAGCTCGAAGCAGCCAGCTAAAGAGATTCAGAGAAAACGAGATCAATCAATGTGGAAGCACAGAATACAGAACCAGCACAGAGGATAGTCCAGATGAGCTCAAAGCAGCCAGAACTAAAGAGATTCAGAGAAAAGAGATTCAGAGATCAATCAATCAATGGAAGCACAGAACACAGAACCAGCCAGAATAATTGCAAACACCACAGAATAGTAACCCTGAATGCAAACCTGCAGGAACACAGAGGTATATAGCAGATGGTTCGAAGCAGCCAGCTAAAGAGATTCAGAGAAAACGAGATCCCTGTGGAATGCAAACCCAAAGCAGTATATGCAGGGTTTCAATCAATGTGGAAGCACAGAACACAGAACCAGCCAGAATAATTAACCCTGAATGCAAAACGCAGTATATGCAGGGTTTACACAGTAACCCTGAATGCAATATGCAGGGTTTACACGAGTAACCCTGAATGCAAAACCCGCAGTATATGCAGGGTTTACACGAGTAACCCTGAATGCAAACCCAGGGCAGTATGAATGCAGGGTTTACACGAGTAACCCTGAATGCAAACCCGCAGTATATGCAGGGTTTAGTAACCCTGAATGCAAACCCTGAATGCAAACCCGCAGTATATGCAGGGTTTACACGAGCAACCCTGAATGCAAACCCGCAGTATATGCAGGGTTTACACGAGCAACCCTGAATGCAAACCCGCAGTATATGCAGGGTTTACACGAGCAACCCTGAATGCAAACCCGCGTATAAACCGCGGTATGAATGCAGGGTTTACATAACCCTGAATGCAAACCCTGAATGCAGGGCAAACCCTGAATGCAAACCGCAGTATATGCAGGGTTTACACGATGCAGGGCAACCCTGAATGCAAACCCGCAGTATATGCAGGGTTTACACGAGCAACCCTGAATGCAAACCCCGCAGTATATGCAGGGGTTTACAACCCTGAATGCAAACCCTGCAGGGAATGCAACCCTGAATGCAAACCCAGTATATGCAGGGTTTACACGAGCAATATGCAGGGTTTACACGAGCAACCCTGAATGCAAACCCGTAGTATATGCAGGGTTTACACGAGTAACCCTGAATGCAAACCAACCCTGAAGTATATACAGGGTTTACAACCCTGAATGCAAACCGCAGTATATGCAGGGAATGTAACCCTGAATGCAAACCCTGAATGCAAAGTATATACAGGGGTTTGCAAAAATATACTTTTATTGTATTGCCCCTTTAAACTTAAAGTAAAGCAAAACAAGGAGCTGATTTCATAGCACTGACACCCCCCAACCCCCACCCCCTGACCTGCCAGGAGTCTGAAAGCAGACAGACAAAAAACAGGTTGCTAGGTGACAAGCACTGTTGGTATTGGATTAATTATCGCTAATTGAGAATGAGAACTGGCTGCAATGTAGTGAGAGCATTGAAATGTGTATACCTTCCCAAGGAAACCGGCAGAAAAGGAGGCAGGATAAAGGAATGAATGGCATAAACCCAGTATTATTATTATTGTCACCAAGCAACTTCTGTTGTTCTGTCAGTTCTGAGTTGTAGTCATCTTTTTAGAATGTCTTAATAAGAAACGCTTCTAGTTTTCTCGTGCTACTCTTTTCCCATCCTTGTAAAGTAGGGGTGCGCAACTCACGTTTCCCCTAGAACAAGGAAGAATTAAGGGGAACATAAAAAGAGTTGACAAGTTAACCTAACCAACACTATACAAGACACAGTTCATATACTTAGGACAGAGGGAAGTAGACAGTTCTTCACTCAGATAGTGAGAGGGTATGGAATGGGTTACACAGTCATGCTGTTGAGGCAGAATCACTGGGATCCTTTAAGACCCAACTTGATAAAGGATATTCTTGTAAAGTGTCTGCAGCCTCCGAGGGGTCCGATCCTGGTGAAGGAACAGATAAATAAACCTCACAATTAGTAACAAATATGTTTTTTTTATTGTATTTTTTTAAGGTCAGAGTCAAGCCGATGGTTTGGAAATTCCATAGCGGTGTTTCTGCTTGTGAATGTTAATGGTGGTGATCAGTGAAAGCTGTCTTTTGATCAGATACGGTTTGTTTTGCTGCCTGCCTGCCTGCCCACGTGTTCCGGAGTGATTCCATCTCTGGCAGTGCAGATGACAGGCCCCCATCACCAGGCTCTCCAGGTACTTGAGCGTCCATCACAGGAGGCGCGTTGCTGTGGGTGTTGAAAGCTGCTTCATGCTGAGGATGAGGGCGAGGGAGTGCGGGGAGGGCTCTGAAGAAAGAGGAGATGACTCTGTGAGAGTGGCACACCAGATAGAACAGTCAATCCCAACTCAAGATCCTCAAGGTCCGTTCCAGTCCAGAGCCACAGCATTTTGTCTAACCTGGTCCTAAATTAGATCATTTACATGGCTAAGAGTTAATTAACTGATTTGGGACTGGAAGGACCCTCAGGGAGTTTGGCTTGACATTGTGTGTGGAGTACTTTTCAATTAGTGTAAATATTCAATTAAACCAGCGCTGTAGTGTTTAATAGCATTGGCAGAAACGAGCTCTATACAGTAAAATGGCTAGCTGCCCTTTTAACTCTTCACTCATACAACTGAGTGGAAGAGGTGACCTGTGGGTCCGCCGATGGGAAGCCAGTCACGGTTACCATAGCAACTCCTTTTCCCAGGCTGGACAAGCTTCTAGAATACGGTAGGAGTGGGTGGCGCTACAATCCTCCTTTTCATGGCAGGTTGCCAAATCGTTTGTGGAAGGAGAAGCAGGTAGCAGCTATAAGGTACTGGAGTCCATGAATTACAGGTTGAGAATGAGAGTGCAGGCATTGAAGAATTCCTAAGTATCTCGGTCACAATGAACTTAAGTTAACCATTCATGCCATGTGCTGAATTACATTTCCTGCCTCTTTTAAGATCATAGTCCTGTGAAGTGTATGTTTTTTCCTTGGACAGAACACTAAGCATTTTGAAACATGGTATTGCTTACTATGCATGATAAAGTGTGTGTGTTTCTAAGAAATTGTCAAGAATTCAACAGGAAAGCCTTCAGTGCCCCTCTTATGTCACCGGTCCCCTAACAAACTTCCCCTAAATGCAAAAATAGGAGGCTGTGTGGTCCAGTGGTTAAAGAAAAGGGCTTGTAACTAGGAGGTCCCTGGTTCAAATCCCACCTCAGCCACTGACTCATTGTGTGACCCTGAGCAAGTCACTTAACCTCCTTGTGCTCTGTCTTTCGGGTGAGACGTAATTGTAAGTGACTCTACAGCTGATGCATAGTTCACACACCCGAGTCTCTGTAAGTCACCTTGGATAAAGGTGTCTGCTAAATAAACAAATAATAATAATAATAAAAAAACAGACATTACAGAACTGCTATTTTTGCATGGTATTTTTGGTAGCTTTCCCATGCTTTTCCTATGGCTATACTATGCATGTGCCATAGTTTACCCTGGTTTGCCATGTTTATTAATATGCTTTACCATACCTCGCTATTCTTTCCTATGCTTACCTATGCTTTACCCTGCTATCACTATGCTTTATTATGCTTTGATATGCTTTTACTACGGGAAACTTTCATAAGGGAAGTACCCATATTTCTTTTTATGTTTTGCACCTCTATAAATCTTTAGTTGCAGACAGTAATAACTGGAAGTTTGGATAACCCTTTTCATATTATGATATTAGTTTGAATATCTTATCAGAGCCACTGACTTGTCCTGCCTCCTGACTGACTTTTGAAACTGAAAATGTTTTGCTTTGTTGAAGCTTTGTACTTTGAACTTTCAGGTGCTTTGAAAACTTTGTTCGATTCTTCTCACTGACGCTTGCTGGTTTGTGATAGGTGCTGACCCGGCGATTAACCTTCTCTGTGCTTCTGGAAAAACAAAGCTGGTCAAAGGTCAAACAGGGGCTAATGGGCAAAAGCCTATTGGAAGCTGCACTATAGCCAATCTCTTTGGTAAATATTTGCTTGGACTTGACAGTGGTATCCATAGCTGAACAAACGCTAATTTTGATCCAAAACAGGATGATGCAAGTCTGCTTACTGCAAGTTTGTGGGAAAGTGGGTACAGTTATACAGATTATTGTGTTCATGAAACTTTTCAGGACCATTATTAGTAAAGCCAACAACATCCTGGAAAGATTTCTAGATAAATAATAATATAAATTAAAGAAACAGCAATGTGAAAGGGCCAAGTAGTTGAGTTGTATAACAAGACTGTACAAGAGTCTTATTGAGTTACTGGTATTTAGTAATTATTCCTGGTTATTTTGCCAGGATACCCTTGTAAAGTGTCTGCAGCCTGAGGGGGCTCCAATCCTGGCAAAGGAACAGGTAAATAAACCTAATGGGCTTGTGGTTTGCTCAGACCACATTATTGCCAACTCACGCCTTGTTCCTTCTTCTCCCCTTTCAGCTTGTTTTGAGTGTCCCTGCATTCTCCCCTCTCAGCTTGTTTTGAGTGTCCCTGCATTCTCCCCTCTCAGCTTGTTTTGAGTGTCCCTGCATTCTCCCTCTCCTTGTTTTGAGTGTCCCTGCATTCTCCCCTCTCAGCTTGTTTTGAGTGTCCCTGCAGTCTCCCCTCTCAGCTTGTTTTGAGTGTCCCTGCATTCTCCCCTCTCAGCTTGTTTTGAGTGTCCCCCTGCATTCTCCCATTTTCAGCTTGTTTTGAGTGTCCCTGCATTCTCCCTCTCAGCTTGTTTTGAGTGTCCCTGCATTCTGCCCTCTCAGCTTGTTTTGAGTGTCCCTGCATTCTCCCCTCTCAGCTTGTTTTGAGTGTCCCTGCATTCTCCCCTCTCAGCTTGTTTTGAGTGTCCCTGCATTCTCCCCTCTCAGCTTGTTTTGAGTGTCCCTGCATTCTCCCTCTCAGCTTGTTTTGAGTGCATTCTCCCCTCTCAGCTTGTTTTGAGTGTCCCTGCATTCTCCCCTCTCAGCTTGTTTTGAGTGTCCCCCAGCATTCTCCCCTCTCAGCTTGTTTTGAGTGTCCCTGCATTCTCCCCTCTCAGCTTGTTTTGAGTGTCCCTGCATTCTCCCCTCTCAGCTTGTTTTGAGTGTCCCTGCATTCTCCCCTCTCAGCTTGTTTTGAGTGTCCCTGCATTCTCCCCTCTCAGCTTGTTTTGAGTGTCCCTGCATTCTCCCCTCTCAGCTTGTTTTGAGTGTCCCTGCATTCTGCCCTCTCAGCTTGTTTTGAGTGTCCCTGCAGTCTCCCCTCTCAGCTTGTTTTGAGTGTCCCTGCAGTCTCCCCTCTCAGCTTGTTTTGAGTGTCCCTGCAGTCTCCCCTCTCAGCTTGTTTTGAGTGTCCCTGCATTCTGCCCTCTCAGCTTGTTTTGAGTGTCCCTGCAGTCTCCCCTCTCAGCTTGTTTTGAGTGTCCCTGCATTCTCCCCTCTCAGCTTGTTTTGAGTGTCCCTGCATTCTCCCCTCTCAGCTTGTTTTTGAGTGTCCCTGCATTAGCTTGTTTTGAGTGTCCCTCATTCTCCTCTCAGCTTGTTTTGAGTGTCCCTGCATTCTCCCCTCTCAGCTTGTTTTGAGTGTCCCTGCATTCTCCCCTCTCAGCTTGTTTTGAGTGTCCCTGCATTCTCCCCCTCAGCTTGTTTGTTTTTTTGAGTGTCCCTGCATTCTGCCCTCTCAGCTTGTTTTGAGTGTCCCTGCATTCTCCCCTCTCAGCTTGTTTTGAGTGTCCCTGCATTCTCCCCTCAGCTTGTTTTTGTTTTGAGTGTCCCTTGTTTTCTGTCCCTCTCAGCTCAGCTTGTTTTGAGTGTCCCTGCATTCTCCCCTCTCAGCTTGTTTTTTGTGTGTCCCTGCATTCTCCCCCATTCTCCCTCTCAGCTTGTTTTGAGTGTCCCTGCATTCTCCCCTCTCAGCTTGTTTTGAGTGTCCCTGCATTCTCCCCTCTCAGCTTGTTTTGAGTGTCCCTGCATTCTCCCTCTAAGCTTGTTTTGAGTGTCCCTGCATTCTCCCCTCTCAGCTTGTTTTGAGTGTCCCTGCATTCTCCCCTCTCAGCTTGTTTTGAGTGTCCCTGCATTCTCCCCTCTCAGCTTGTTTTGAGTGTCCTGCATTCTCCCTCTCAGCTTGTTTTGAGTGTCCCTGCATTCTCCCCTCTCAGCTTGTTTTGAGTGTCCCTGCATTCTCCCCTCTCAGCTTGTTTTGAGTGTCCCTGCATTCTCCCTCTCAGCTTGTTTTGAGTGTCCCTGCATTCTGCCCTCTCAGCTTGTTTTGTGTCCCTGCATTCTCCCCCTCTCAGCTTGTTTTAAGTGTCCCTGCATTCTCCCCTCTCAGCTTGTTTTGTGTCCCTGCATTCTCCCTCTCAGCTTGTTTTGAGTGTCCCTGCATTCTCCCCTCTCAGCTTGTTTTTGTGTCCCTTGTTTTGCATTCTGCCCCTCTCAGCTTGTTTTGAGTGTCCCTGCATTCTCCCCTCTCAGCTTGTTTTAAGTGTCCCTGCATTCTCCCCTCTCAGCTTGTTTTGAGTGTCCCTGCATTCTCCCCTCTCAGCTTGTTTTGAGTGTCCCTGCATTCTCCCCTCTCAGCTTGTTTTGAGTGTCCCTGCAGTCTCCCCTCTCAGCTTGTTTTGAGTGTCCCTGCATTCTGCCCTCTCAGCTCGTTTTGAGTGTCCCTGCATTCTTTACACTTTATTGTATCACTCTGTTGTAGTTTCTACTTAGACGTGCTTACAGACTAAATACATGCTTCTGAAAAGACTCCTCGTGCTGATTGTGGGTCGTGAGGCGGGGAAACACTGAAGCCTTGAGGACTTGTTTCAGAGTGGCAGCAGCAGCACAAGTGCGAAGACAATGCTATGTATGAGCCTCTGGTAGAATGCTTAATATTAACAAATAAATGTTCCACATCAATTGTGATGTCATTGCTGCTATTCTTCTGCCATTTCCTGACAGAATCTCTCTTCTTGCAGCTTGTAGCTGTTAAGTGTTCATATTGCTATCAGACTGTGGCATTCCTTTCTTAGTGATGTTTGCACTGCATGTTTGTTAAAAGCCTGCTTGTGTGACCCGGCCTGCTTGTGATTCTTTTATCAATCTCTGCACTGCATGTTGGAGAGCACTCTGATAAAAGGCATTTTACAAGGTCAAAATTTTATTGGATTGCGTTGTTTAGCTGTAGTGGTGGCGGTATATCAGTAATTGCGTGATTAACAGGGCGAACCCAGCACTTAACCTTAAACCCCTGGTCCCGTCTGTAAGGGAACCCTACACCTGAGCTCCGCTCTGCTGTTTCCCACAGCCGCGAGCCACTCTCATAGCGTCAGACAGCTGTCACGCCTGGGAGATGAAAAGGCTCCTCTCTCTCTGTCTCCCAGCCGGCGAGGGTCCTGTTCTCATGTCACAGTGACAGGTTTGGGATCGCGTGCGATAGAGTCCGGTATCATCTTTCACAGTCCCTCCCCTGAAGTGCGAGGGGAGGGGAGAGGGAAGAGGGAAGAGGCAAGAGAGGAGAGGGGAGAGAGGAGAGAGGAGAGAGGAGAAGGGAGAAGGGAGAGGGGTGAGGGGTGAGGATCGAGGTGGCAGAGGGGAGAGGGAAGGGGAGAGGGAAGAGGGGAGAGGGGTGAGGGTAGAGGAAAGGAGAGGGGGAGGGGTGAGGGGAGAGGTGGCAGAGGGAGAGGGAAGGAGAGAGGGGAGGGGAGAAGTGAGAGGGGAGGGAGGGGTGAGGGTAGAGGGAAGGGAGAGGGGGAGGGAGAGGGGAGAGGGGAGAGGGGTGAGGGTAGAGGTGGCAGAGGGGAGAGGGAAGGAGAGAGGGGAGAAGGGAGAGGTGGCAGAGGGAAGAGGGAAGGGGAGAGGGAAGAGGGGAGAGGGGAGAAGGGAGAGGGGTGAGGGTAGAGGGGTGGGGGGAGAGGTGGCAGAGGGGGGAGGGAAGGGGAGAGAGAAGAGGGGAGAGGGTAGAGGGGATAGGGGTGAGGAGTTAGGTGTGAGGGTAGAGGTGGCAGAGGGAAGAAGATGGAGGCTCCTGTCTTCAAGGTTCATCTATCTGTTTATTTGTTTTATTTTAAAAATAGTTTTAACTCCTAGTAGTCTAGTTTTAAAAGTCATGTCAATGCTTTACCACACTTGCCTGGGGTTTGCCATGTTTTACTCCATTACCACGGTATACCACAGTAGAAAGGATAAAACTGTATATTTGATTAAACCATACAAGCTCTCAAGACCTGTCGCCAGGTGAAAGTGGATTTGAGAAGAAGCAGTTCACCTTATTTAATAAGCGCTCCTGCAGAACCTCGCTGGCGGTGTGCGGGGTGTCCAGTTTGCACCCAGCCTCCACCCTGTTACATTGCTGCCTTGACTCAAAGCTCATAGATTGGCTGAAAAGTGAAGAGTGTAACGGGCAGCGTCGTGTGATGCACTGCTGTTACGGATTCTGTCCCCTGTCAGTGAGATGAGATTAAAAGCTCTATAACCACGAGTGCTGTGACATAAAGACTGAGTGATCGATCGAATGATTGATTGGAGGGTGGATCCAAGACCACTGTAGAAATCTTGAGTTGCAGATTCCATTGGTTCTTTAAACAAATAGTGGAAGTGAGTTGAAGAAAACTGCACTGGGTGTGATCAGTGTGGGTGTGATCAGTGTGATCAGTGTGGGTGTGATCAGTGTGATCAGTGTGGGTGTGATCAGTGTGGGTGTGATCAGTGTGATCAGTGTGGGTGTGATCAGTGTGGGTGTGTGCGGGTGTGATCAGTGGGTGGTGATCAGTGTGGGTGTGTGTGGGTGTGATGGGTGTGTGCGGGTGTGATGTGTGGGTGTGATCAGTGTGGGTGTGATCAGTGTGATCAGTGTGGGTGTGTGCGGGTGTGATCAGTGTGGGTGTGTGCGGGTGTGATCAGTGTGGGTGTGATCAGTGTGGGTGTGATCAGTGTGGTGTGTGCGGGTGTGGTGGTGGTGTGTGCGGGTGTGATCAGTGTGGGTGTGATCAGTGTGGGTGTGATCAGTGTGATCAGTGTGGGTGTGTGCGGGTGTGATCAGTGTGGGTGTGTGCGGGTGTGATCGGTGTGGGTGTGGGGTGTGATCAGTGTGTGGGTGTGATGGGTGTGATGTGGGTGTGGGTGTGGGTGTGCGGGTGTGATCAGTGTGGGTGTGTGTGGGTGTGATCAGTGTGGGTGTGTGCGGGTGTGATCAGTGTGGGTGTGTGCGGGTGTGATCAGTGTGGGTGTGATCAGTGTGGGTGTGTGTGGGTGTGATCAGTGTGGGTGTGTGCGGGTGTGATCAGTGTGGGTGTGATCAGTGTGGGTGTGTGCGGGTGTGATCAGTGTGGGTGTGTGTGGGTGTGATCAGTGTGGGTGTGTGCGGGTGTGATCAGTGTGGGTGTGTGTGGGTGGACAGGAGATTCAACATGCCCCCCCCCCCTCCGCCCACCACTAATCTGTATCAAGTTGCACGCTGTGTTGTCAAACACAGTCTATTTACTGCTTAGAAAGAGGAGGGGGAGGGTGATTGAGTGACAGCAATCAGACAGAATGGGAAAGTGAGAAAGTGTGAAAATAGGGGAGCCTTGGTCTGCCGGGTGGGGGGGGGAGGGGGGGGAGAGGGGAGAGAGAGAGAGAGAGAGAGAGAGAGAGAGAGAGAGAGAGAGAGAGAGAGAGAGAGAGAGGCTCAATCTTTTTTCTGAAAGGTGTATGCGCCAATAAAAATTCTAACAAATATAATATCTGAGTTGTATATTCCTTGTGTGTAAAACTTTTAACACAATTTGGTGTAAAGAGCTTTGATAGTTAAGCCCTTTATTTTGTTATCCGCAACTTAACTGCACTTTTAACAGGTTTTTTTTTGTGTACGTTTTTCCTTCCTGGCCATGTTTTCTTCTTCCTTCAGTTTTCATTCACTGAGTTGCCAGTGGAAGTGGTTTTCTGGCTTGCATTCATGTCTCTGTTTTATTTGTGTCCCTGTCTGCAGTCAGAGCAGCAGCTCTCCAGCACGACACAGACCCTGGTCCTGTTTGAGTTGAGAGCAGAGACTGACCCTGGAGACCCTACTGGCCCGCCAGCCTCCCGAGAGCAGCACAGACTGCATCACACGTGCAGAAAAGTGAGAAAATCCAATGTGGACCCCATTATAACCCCATTACATTACCCTAAAGAAAGCCAATCAGCATTGCTGGCAGTGTGGTGCCACTCATTATAGCTGTCATTGTGCTATGCCTCTCTGTACAGGACTGTTGCAGTGCTGCTGTTCACACCACTGAATTGCCATTGCAGGTCAGTTGATTGTACAGATGCATGCTTCACTTGTATGCTGTCACCTGCACAGAACTGCATTGTAAATGCATGTTGAACCCGAGCTTTAAGATTCAATAATGCCTACAGACCAGCGGCCCCTGCATGCAACCAGCCAGGGGAAACACTGCTGACAACAAGCATGATTACACTGGAGCAGCCAAGCTCATAACACAGCTACTGGTTTCAATCGAAACACTTCTATTACAGTTATCCACAGAGGCCACTGGAGCAGCCAGGCTCATAACACAGCTACTGGTTCAATCGAAACACTTCTATTACAGTTATCCACAGAGGCCACTGGAGCAGCCAAGCTCATAACACAGCTACTGTTTCAATCGAAACACTTCTATTACAGTTATCCACAGAGGCCACTGGAGCAGCCAGGCTCATAACACAGCTACTGGTTCAATCGAAACACTTCTATTACAGTTATCCACAGAGGCCACTGGAGCAGCCAGGCTCATAACACAGCTACTGGTTCAATCGAAACACTTCTATTACAGTTATCCACAGAGGCCACTGGAGCAGCCAGGCTCATAACACAGCTACTGGTTCAATCGAAACACTTCTATTACAGTTATCCACAGAGGCCACTGGAGCAGCCAGGCTCATAACACAGCTACTAGTTCAATCGAAACACTTCTATTACAGTTATCCACAGAGGCCACTGGAGCAGCCAGGCTCATAACACAGCTACTGGTTCAATCGAAACACTTCTATTACAGTTATCCACAGAGGCCACTGGAGCAGCCAGGCTCATAACACAGCTACTGGTTCAATCGAAACACTTCTATTACAGTTATCCACAGAGGCCACTGGAGCAGCCAGGCTCATAACACAGCTACTGGTTCAATCGAAACACTTCTATTACAGTTATCCACAGAGGCCACTGGAGCAGCCAGGCTCATAACACAGCTACTGGTTCAATCGAAACACTTCTATTACAGTTATCCACAGAAGCTGCAGATCAGCTGTGACATTCCTCAGTGTACAGAAGGGCTGGTATCTCCTCGCCGGGGTCACACAACACCGCAGCGGTTGAGAGTGATCTCCGGACACATTTAGCGTGGAATATGAGGTTTCAGCCATGTCCAGTTCTGTGAGCCCATGTGACCTGCAGGAGCTGACCTTTAAGCACAGGCCAGGAACATGATAAGGTATGAAGGGCCAAAGAGTGACACGTGACACACACAGAGGGGTTGAAGGGCTGGATTTCTTTCTTTCTTTAGAGCATTTTGCAGTGCCACTTAAGTGAACAAAATTGGTATGCCAGCTTAGAGTTGCAGCAGCTAAAATAACAAGACAGGTACAGAGTACAACTGAGACAATAGCTGCTGAGTGAATTGGGGGTGTATTTAAGAAACGTACAGGCTTTTTTTGCTGATCCTGTAAGCCGTGTTTAGACATGTTTAATTCAGTATTGGATGTGCATCAGTAAGTTAATTAAGAGCTCAAGGAGGCTGAAATGGTCTTAATTGCTTTTCCAGCACTAGGCTATATATTAAGAGCCACTGCAAGAACAGTAGCAGCTTGAATGGACAAAGGATAACACTGGCAGTCTTAAACTCGCTGTCCCATTAACAACGCATGAACATGTGCACGCACAAAGGCAATGCTTCATATTTTGTTTTTTTAGTCTATCATTTGGTTCTTTTTTTGAACAGAAACATGGGCTTCACATATAATATAATTGCATTACATAAAACAAAATCTGTGAGAGCTGTAAACTGCAACTGAATGGTTGCTGCTTGCAACCTACAGTGAGTGTCTCCAGAATTTCTATCTCACAGCTCAGATCCTGGATGAAGAACGTGCCTTACACTGCAAGATAATATCCCCGCAGCATTCCCAGGGAATAGAAGCTAAAACAGGAGGAAGTGTAACACATTGGCACGATTCACTGCCTGTGTCCCAGAGAGAGAGTGTGTTTTGTGGAAAGTGCAGTCCTGAGTTCAGTGAAGCACGACAGCATCAGAACACTGCAGCCCCCCCCCCACTCAATGGTTCCCCATGTTTTTCCCCTTGGTTTTCCATAGTTTCCAGTGACTCACCGCTCTTACATGAGCTTTATCATGAGCTTTACTACACTTTGCTGCCCTTTTACCACATTTTACAGCAGTGAGCTTTTTAAGGGTCACTTCTGCATTGCTAGGAGTCTAATTAGACACATGCAAGCCTAAGTTGTAATGTAACTCTGAAGGTGGGCCTAATTATTCTCATAGTCAATCTTGAAATTGCTCAAGCTTTAATGCAGAAGAGTCTTGTTTCCATCCCTATAATTTCTCATACTTTCAAGTCCATATCCTGATTATTCAAGTCAAGACAGACTCAGAAGTTCCAAACTTAAATGCTATTAATTGGCACTGCAGTGACACTGCAGTAGCAATGCCATGGTTCTGTGCTAAGGCCAGTGGTAGTAGTTACAATGGTAAGACCAATTGGCACCATGGATCAGAATCACTGTGCAATATTGTCTTCACTGGTACACTAGTATTCATAGTATTCCAATGGTGTTTTCTGGAAGGTGTATTGGACTCAAGTAACCTGAAGTTAATTATTCTAAACAAAAAACATAGCAGAACCACAAGCAGAGCACAGCCCACATGGAATAGTGGTCCTAATGAGGTACCATGGTACTGCAATGCTTCACTGTAGTACCATTCTACCATTGCAGGTACAGAACAGTTGCATTCCCCCGGTCCACTTGGCTGCCCTGCAACCTAATAAAGCCCCAAGCACGCCATGGTAATGCAGACTGGATTGTCTTTGTTGCATGTGTACTTAAAACTCAAACAAACAAACAAAATTGAAGGACAGACTAAACCCACTGCTCCTAAATCCATTTGCATGTCCCAATGTTTAACCACAGCTCTCTGCTTCACTGCCAACCTCCTACAGACTCCTAATGAGAGACCCTCAGGCTACATATGTACAAAATAAATGAGGGGTACTCTGAAACCCGGGCTTACAGCACTGTCAATACTGATCTCTTCAATATGAATGAGGGGCGCTCTGAAACTCACAGCACTGTCAATACTGATCTCTTCAATATGAATGAGGGTGCTCTGGGCTCTGAAACTCACAGCACTGTCAATACTGATCTCTTCAATATGAATGAACGGGTGCTCTGAAACTGACAGCACTGTCAATACTGATCTCTTCAATATGAATGAGGGGTGCTCTGAAACTCACAGCACTGTCAATACTGAACTCTTCAATATGAATGAGGGGCGCTCTGAAACTCACAGCACTGTCAATACTGATCTCTTCAATATGAATGAGTGTCAATACTGATCTCTTCTGAAACTCACAGCACTGTCAATACTGAAATCTCTTCAATATGAATGAGCACTGGGATCTCTTCAATATGAATCTGAAACTCACAGCACTGTCAATACTGATCTCTTCAATATGAATGAGGGGCGCTCTGAAACTCACAGCACTGTCAATACTGATCTCTTCAATATGAATGAGGGGTGCTCTGAAACTCAGGCTCACAGCACTGTCAATACTGATCTCTTCAATATGAATGAGGGGCGCTCTGAAACTCACAGCACTGTCAATACTGATCTCTTCAATATGAATGAGGGGCGCTCTGAAACTCAGGCTCACAGCACTGTCAATACTGAACTCTTCAATATGAATGAGGGGTGCTCTGAAAGTCACAGCACTGTCAATACTGATCTCTTCAATATGAATGAGGGGTGCTCTGAAACTCAGGCTCACAGCACTGTCAATACTGATCTCTTCAATATGAATGAGGGGCGCTCTGAAAGTCACAGCACTGTCACTACTGATCTCTTCAATATGAATGAGGGGCACTCTGAAATTCACAGCACTGATCTCTTCAATATGAATTGTCAGTGTATCAGAGCAGGGGCTGGCAGTGAACAAACAACCCAGCACTCTCCAAGCTAGTAGAGGAGCAATCAGCAATAGGGCACCAAATAGGACAGCAAGACAAGTCATGTGTTAATGAAGGTTTAATTGAGACTCGGAAAATAAAAACAGTGGTGATTAATAATGAATTCATGGATTACTTGTCGCTTCTCTCCAGGCTAGTATCTTACCCATTGTAGAAAGCACTCAATATTGACAGTGCTGTCAGTTAGTTGAGTCCTAAGTGTCCCAGCCGCAGTTTGCTACAGTTCAGCAAAGCACCAAATAGGACACCCCAGGAGACAGATGGAAAATAAAAAAAAACAGCCTTACTTGTCGCTTCTCTCCAGGCTAGTAACCCATTGTAGAAAGCACTCAATATTGACTGCTGTCAGTTAAGCTGAACTGCCCTCTCATGACCGCGTGCACTCACGCTGTTACGAGCGGTGTTTCAAATTCTTCACCCAGATCCAGCACATTCACTTAAATAACACGCACACAGAGCCGATTTCAAATCACTAGCACCCAGGCTTATTCATAAACTCCATTAGAAAAGACACATGGTCATCAGTGTGCCAGTCCCATTGAATTACCAGGGAGATCAAAACTCAAAAGCAGGCACAGATTTAATCAGGGACTTCTTGAACCGGATCCAGGGCAAATGAATTGAATTGCTGAAAGAAATGTGACTTCATTCTCTGGAAAGAGCTTCTGTGTTTAACATCTGACACTTGCACTGTAACCCCTGGTCTGAATAGGATGGGGGCTGTCAATGGAGTTCATGGATGCGTTGATTTGCTCAGTCGCCAGTGTGTGGTGCCCTGGAACAGTTTAAGGGAACAGTGACGCTTGTTTAAGCACAGTTCTGATTCACAGCAAGGTACATTTATAAATACAAATAAATAAACAGAAGGACAGGTCAGCAAACTGTGTTATTCCAAGAACTCATGGCAGACATCTGGGGATACAGGTTACAAGGCAGCATGGTCATGACTCCCATCTGCTCCAGAATACATTTCAATTCTTGCAAAGGCGTAACACAAATAGCATGGTCCCTTAGCTAGAACTCACACCCATGTGTTTTATATATATATATATATATATATGTATTTTTTTTTTAATACAGATTTTTATAAATAAAGCACATGCACTCTTAAAATACAAATATATTCTCAAATGTACAACTTTGACATTCATACATGTATAAATCTAAACTCACAACCCACACTCATGACCCTCAGTGATAGTATGATAACAAACATTACAATATTTGTAAAAGTCACTGCAGTGAGCCAACAGTAATATTTATATATATATATATATATATATATATATATATATATATATATATATATATATATATATATATATCAGATATCTACTTCTGTAATTCATTTATAAATGAGCCCCACATTGTAAGAAAGTAATTTAATGCCCCGTTCTCTGTCTGGTAGAGCCTCTCCAGCTGTAATACATACAGCAGGAGATGTTTCCATTGTGTGAAAGTAGGAGTATCAGATACTGCTGTGTTTTAAAGGGGGAGCACTACATATGTTAAGGCTTTTATTTAAATCTTTAAAACAGGTTATTTTCTGACCTTTTCCATATTTTTACAGACAGAATTATACTAAAGAGCCCCACGTGCATGACCAGGTGTGTAGCATTTTAATTTGGATCGGTATTTAAACCTGCAGCTGTCTGGATCAATGGAACAGAGCCCACAGTCTGTGGAACGTTAAGAGTTAACGGAACATTCCGGATGAACAAAGGAAGGGTTCTGTGATTCCGCTCGCACTGGCTCCAGATCCAGCCCTGCCCAGCTGGGGACAGCGATAGCCTCTGGAATGCACAGCCAGATGTGTGCTTTTTCACATGAGGAATGTTGTCTGTGAAACTGTGCATCTGTAAAATGCAAATAATCTGTTTCCTAGCCTTGCCCTGCAGGAATGGGTGTCTGTAGATATTAGTGGGGTTTATTTCTTTATCTGTTTTCTAACTGGAACACACTTCACCACATTGCACTAAACACACCGCCCAGGGTTTTAGCTACCCTCTAATAATAATATACAAAGTTTCCCATGTGCACATGTGCATGTGTAAATTGGAAAACCAGAAACACCTGTCATATGTGTGTCATGTGTGCATTTCTCGTGTGTACAGTCTGTCTGTCTTCTGATGAATTTGTTATGCATCCCTGACGTGCATTCTGTAATAGATGCAAGCTGCATCTCTCAGCTTTGAGAAGCATGTGCACCTCTTATCAGCCTCGATTTGACCTTGAAAATAATCAGAGGGCAGCTCAGTCTCAAAGGTAGTGGTGAGATTTGTTTTATACTGCTGGATTGGAACATTGTACCATTGTAATTTTAGATGTGATGGTAGATGACAACTCAGAGTCAGTCTGATACTCTAACTGAATTGATTCAGTCCCCTGGTTGTTCACTCAACCCCAATAAATGAAAGGACTGTCCTTGAGATTGTGATGAACCTCTGTCTAATGCATAGCCGACACCTTTAAGAGTCAATATTCCAAATTAAGCTAATTTGCATATCTCCGAAGTAGCGGATAGAGTACAAGGCCTGGTGTGTGGCTGTGGGCAGTGGATGAGAAGGAGAGTCAGTGAGCGCCAGTGCTCTGTCTGCGCGGAGCACGGATTTTTTTTTCTTTACTTGTATTCTCTCTGACTGTTTGCAGAGTTGTATTTTGAAAGCATTTGTCTGACTTTGTCATGTTTGCAGAGTTGCACTGAGATCATCTTGTGCTTGCTGATCAGCACCTACAGATAAAACGGGGGGGCTCTTATTTTACTTGCAAGAGTCTTGTGGATTTATTATTTTCAGCAGTGAGTTGCATGCCAATCGGACCAAAACCATTTATTTAGAAAATCAGTTAAAGGGAAACACATTAGTTAAAACAGTGTTCACTAAGATGCATGTTTTGCTTCATTTTCAGCAGATTCAGAGAAAGTGAGATCACTGTTTATATTTTCTTGGCTAGAGTTCCCCCAACTCTACCGCCCCCCCCCCACAAACACACTGATACACACACAGAGCGACACATAGACACATAAGACACGCACACACAGAGTGACACACACTGACACACACACACATACACACACACTCAGACACACACTGGCACACACACACGGTTTTATTTTAAGGAAATCTCTCGTAATCAGAGAAGGGTCTGGAAATCATTGACCGCTCGCTCTGTAGTGGTTTGACTGAGGGCCAGACGTTTTTTAAACAATCAGAGACCAGACTTCTGAACAGCCAGTCAGCACGAAATTCCAGAATAGCTCAGGGGCTAAAAATAGAGAAGGGCGAGCGGAGAGATTTTTCCTGAGAAAGGCTCTGCTCATTCACAATGTTATCATGAGGACTCTCCTGAGAAAAGCTCTACTCATTCACAATGTTATCATGAGGACTCTCCTGAGAAAGGCTGTACTCATTCACAATGTTATCATGAGGACTCTCCTGAGAAAGGCTCACAATGTATCATATGAGGATCATGAGGACCTCTACTCATTCACAATGTTATCATGAGGACTGCACTCCTGAGAAAGGCTCTGCTCATTCATGAGGACAATGTTATCAATGAGGACCACTCCTGAGAAAGGCTCTGCTCATTCACAATGTTATCATGAGGACAATGTTATCATGAGGACCGCTCCTGAGAAAGGCTCTGCTCATTCATAATGTTATCATGAGGACCTGAGAAAGGCTCTGCTCATTCCTCATGAGAAAGGCTCTGCTCATTCACAATGTTATCATGAGGACCGCGCTCCTGAGAAAGGCTCTGCTCATTCACGATGTTATCATGAGGACTTCCTGAGAAAGGCTCTGAGAAACTCATTCACAATGTTATCATGAGGACTCTCCTGAGAAAGGCTCTGCATTCATTCACAATGTTATTCAATGTTATCATGAGGACTGCACTCCTGAGAAAGGCTCTGCTCATTCACAATGTTATCATGAGGACTCTCCTGAGAAAGGCTCTGCTCATTCACAATGTTATCATGAGGACTGCACTCCTGAGAAAGGCTCTGCTCATTCACAATGTTATCATGGGGAACGTACTCCTGAGAAAGGCTCTGCTCATTCACAATGTTATCATGTGGACCTGAGAAAGGCTCTACTCATTCCTCAGACTCCTGAGAAAGGCTCTGCTCATTCACAATGTTATCATGAGGGACCAATGTTATCTCCCTCAGAAAGGCTCTATTGTGAGTCTGTCGTCTTAGCTGTTAAAGATCCTCTGATCTCTACCTTCCATCACAGCCCTCCCCAGATCCCACATTGCCCAGGAGTGAGCCCTGTTTGCAATGTGGAGGAGTGGGAGTGGAGAGCTGCAGGATCCTCAGCCTCTGCTACCCTTCAGCACATCTGCAATCTGCTGGAGGAAAGACCCTGGAGTAACTCGAATTAGATATCGTGGTGTCTGCAGCCTTCACTGTACACAGGAAGCGTCTTCATAGCATCTGCAGGGAAAGCCGTCGGCCACGACCCCCTCCTGCTTCACCAATTTCATTGAAATGATCAGAACCGACTTTGAAACCGATTGGGTCTTTGTCAACAACTGCATACAGTTTTATACAAGAAGTGTGAAGAGCTAGTGTTGAAAAACGTTCTAGTAGTCAACACTACAGAGTGAATAGTCTATCTTGTGTTAATTCAAATCCAACAACTGAATGACCAGAGCGAATTGCAAATGTACCCTAGCTTACCTGTGTGACAGTGACCTCCATGAGGGACGGGCATATAGAAATGTAACCTAGCTTACCTGTGTGACAGTGACCTCCATGAGGGACAGACACATAGAAATGTAACCTAGCTTACCTGTGTGACAGTGACCTCCATGAGGGACGGACACATAGAAATGTAACCTAGCTTACCTGTGTGACAGTGACCTCCATGAGGGACGGACACATAGAAATGTAACCTAGCTTACCTGTGTGACAGTGACCTCCATGAGGGACGGACACATAGAAATGTAACCTAGCTTACCTGTGTGACAGTGACCTCCATGAGGGACGGACACATAGAAATGTAACCTAGCTTACCTGTGTGACAGTGACCTCCATGAGGGACGGACACATAGAAATGTATCCTAGCTTATCTGTGTGACAGTGACCTCCATGAGGGACGGACACATAGAAATGTACCCTAGCTTACCTGTGTGACATTGACCTCCATGAGGGACGGGCATATAGAAATGTAACCTAGCTTACCTGTGTGACAGTGACCTCCATGAGGGACGGACACATAGAAATGTAACCTAGCTTACCTGTGTGACAGTGACCTCCATGAGGGACAGGCACATAGAAATGTAACCTAGCTTACCTGTGTGACAGTGACCTCCATGAGGGACGGACACATAGAAATGTAACCTAGCTTACCTGTGTGACAGTGACCTCCATGAGGGACGGACACATAGAAATGTAACCTAGCTTACCTGTGTGACAGTGACCTCCATGAGGGACGGGCATATAGAAATGTAACCTAGCTTACCTGTGTGACAGTGACCTCCATGAGGGACGGGCATATAGAAATGTTACCTAGCTTACCTGTGTGACAGTGACCTCCATGAGGGACGGACACATAGAAATGTAACCTAGCTTACCTGTGTGACAGTGACCTCCATGAGGGACGGACACATAGAAATGTAACCTAGCTTACCTGTGTGACAGTGACCTCCATGAGGGACGGACACATAGAAATGTAACCTAGCTTACCTGTGTGACAGTGACCTCCATGAGGGACGGACACATAGAAATGTATCCTAGCTTATCTGTGTGACAGTGACCTCCATGAGGGACGGACACATAGAAATGTACCCCTAGCTTACCTGTGTGACATTGACCTCCATGAGGGACCTCCATGAGGGCACACATAGAAATGTAACCTAGCTTACCTGTGTGACAGTGACCTCCATGAGGGACGGACACATAGAAATGTAACCTAGCTTACCTGTGTGACACTGACCTCCGTGAGGGACAGTGACCTCCATGAGGGACTGTGGCAAAGTGCCCCCCCTGTGTATGTTATATGTTACGTGTTGTGTGTAAATGTTGGTGTTTAGGCATTGGTACACGGGATATAAGCGGTCTGTGTTTCACGTGTGTGTAAATTGTATATTTGTATTTAGGCACGGGGATGGCACATCACATCACGTGCATTTAAAATATAATATGTGAACACGGGGTTTCACGTAATGAATTCACGTGCTGGGATTCAAGTGAATAATTAAGTAGTAATTGAATCCCAGCACAAACAGTATAAATAGATGCACATTTTCACAAAAAAAAAAAAAAAAAAAAAAACTGCGGTTCCGCTCTGGCCTGAGCCCTGGAGACGCTGTCATTCCACTTCTGACACCACGTGTGACAGCGATGACGAGTGGTCTGACGTCAGGGCAAAAACAGGAACACAAACGACAGAGAGAGGTGGAGTTTGGTGGAGCTGAGCGAATGCTTTCGCTCAGCATTTAATGAATAAACAGAAAGAAAAATAAAAGGTTGGAATACAAACACAAAAAAACAGGACACGGCACTTGAGCCAAAATAAACAGACAAACAAAACGAACTACACAGACAAACACGGTGAGCTTCTTTTACTACTTATTTTACTTTTACAATACCCTCCGTCTCCTAACCCGTTCTCCACTCACCGAACACCAACCCCTAGTGAGTGAAAACATGCAGCTTTTATGCAGTTGTACCGAGATTCGATTGCTAGTCAATCATTCAATTGGAATCTCGGTACAACTGCACGTGAATTAATTAAAGTGCAATTCCCCGTGCTCACATATTACTTTTTACTTGCACGTGATGTGATGTGCCATCCCCGTGCCTAAATACAAATATACAATTTACACACACGTGAAACACAGACCGCTTATATCCCGTGTACCAATGCCTAAACACCAACATTTACACACAACACGTAACATATAACATACACAGGGGGGCACTTTGCCACATATACCCCCCCCTTGTGCAACGCACACATGGCCTCAATGGCCACCTCCCCCTCAGTCCCAAAGTCCCGGAAGAGGGGAAGAAAGTTGTTTGGGGGTGGCCATGGTGGAATGTCTGGCACCCCAATTCTTCGTAGGGCTGGCAGCTCCCTCTTCCGGGGCTTCAGCCACATTATCTCCTGCCCTTGAGAAGAGCAGCTGGGGAGCTGGTCTCCTGACCTCCCCCCTTCTTCATGGCCGGCAGTTCCCCTCCGTGGGGCTCCGGCCACCCCATTTCCAGCAGCGAAACTGCTGGGGGAGCTGGTCTCCTGACCCCCCCTTCTTTGTGGCCGCCAGCTCCCCTCCGTGGGGCTCGCCACCCCGTGTTTCCTGCCACGGAAATGCGGCTGGGGAAGCTGGTCTCCTGACCTCCCCTCTTTCTTTATGGCCGGCAGCTCCCCTTCATGGAGCTCCGGCCACAGTGTAGCGACCCGAGGCAAAGCAGAGGCCCCGGCGACCCCAGGCGAAGCAGGACCCTCGACGACCTCAGGCGGAAGCAGGATCCTGGCGACCCCAGGCGACGGCAGCAGCAGCGGCCCTCGGGAGGAGGCGGCAGCAGCAGCTGGCCCCTCGGGAGGCGACGGCAGCAGCAGCGCCCCTCGGGAGGCGACGGCAGCAGTAAGCGCCCCTCGGGAGGGAGCAGCAGCAGGCCCCTCGGGAGGCGACGGCAGCAGCAGGGGACCCGGGAGGGAGGCGACGGCAGCAGCAGCGACCCTCGGGAGGCGACGGCAGCAGCAGCGGACCCTCGGGAGGCGACGGCAGCAGCAGCGGACCCTCGGGAGGCGACGGCAGCAGCAGCGGACCCCGGGAGGCGACGGCAGCAGCAGCGACCCGGGAGGCGACGGCAGCAGCAGCGGACCCTCGGGAGGCGAACTTGGGAGGGGAGCCCCTGGCCATAGAGGCAGCAGGGAGCTCCACTTCTCCCTCGCACCCTGCACCCTGTGTGGAGCAAAAAGGCAGCCCCAGGCGACATGCGGAACAGGCAGCCCCAGGCGACGCGGAGCGGCTGGCAACCCCAGGCTTACGCGGAGCGGCTGGCAACCCCAGGCGATCGCGGAGCGGCTGGCAACCCCAGGCGATCGCGGAGCTGCTGGCAACCCCAGGGCGATGCAGAGCGGCTGGCAACCCCAGGCGATGCGGAGCGGCTGGCAACCCCAGGCGATGCCAGACAGACATCCTTGGGCTAAGCGTGGCGGGCATCCTGGGGCGAAGCGGCGGGGCATCCTTGCGAAGCGAGGCGGGCATCCTTGGGCGAGGGCGAGGCAGAGTCAGGACAAACTGGGGTGCGGGTGTTGGCCCGCCCGTCCCTCTGCGGCCGGGCGGTTCTTCCCCATGCTTCCTCAGCAGCCTATGCAAGGGCTGCTGAGGACCGCCAGCATCTAGTCCTGGTTTTTTGGTTTTCTCGTGAAGGAGAGGTAGCTCCTGCTCCTCTCCTCGTGGACGGTGGGGAAGTGCTACCAGCAGGCATTCATCCTCTACTGGTGGGGAAGTGATACCAGCAGGCATTCATCCTCTGCTGGTGGGGAAAGTGATACCAGCAGGCATTCATCCTCTGCTGGTGGGGGAAGTGATACCAGCAGGCATTCATCCTCTGCTGGTGGGGGAAGTGATACCAGCAGGCACTCACCCTCTGCTGGTGGACAGGGACCCAGCAGGCATTCACCCTCTGCTGGTGGACATGGCGGAGGCAGAGGCAGCTCCTGCTCCTCTGCTCTTGGCGGTGGTGGAGGCAGAGGCAGCTCCTGCTCCTCTGCTCCTGGCGGTGGTGGAGGCAGAGGCAGCTCCTGCTCCTCTGCTCCTGGCGGTGGTGGAGGCAGAGGCAGCTCCTGCTGCTCTGCTCCTGGCGGTGGTGGAGGCAGAGGCAGCTCCTGCTGCCTGCTCCTGGCGGTGGTGGAGGCAGAGGCAGCTCCCTGCTGCCTGCTCCTAGTGGAGGAAGCGGTGGAGGTGGCGGAGGCAGAGGCAGCTCCTGCTGCTCTGCTCCGTCCGGTGGAGGTGGCGGAGGCAGAGGCAGCTCCTGCTGCCTGTTCCTGCCGGTGGAGGTGGCGGAGGCAGAGGCAGCTCCCGCTGCTCTGCTCCTGCTGGTGAAGGTGGGAGCAGCATGTAGTCTCCTGCCGATGGAGGTGGGAGCAGCGTGTAGTCTCCCCCTTTTTTCAGGGGACTGGTGCTGCTCTGCCTCTCTTGCAGGGGACTGGTGCGGCTCCGCCTTTGGGAAACCAGCAGACATTCTCCCTCTGCTGGCAGCTTGGGTCCTGGAGCTGTGGAAGCCCCGACTTCCCTCTCTTGGGCTGTGGACGCACCGACTCCTCCCTTTTGGGCTGTGGGCCTAACCGACTCCTCCCTTTTGAGCTGTGGGGACCGACTCCTCCCTTTTGGGCTGTGGGCCGCACCGACTCCCCCTCTTGGGCTGTGGGCCGCACCGACTCCCCCCCCTCTTGGGCTGTGGACGTTGGACTCCCCCCACTCAGGCGTGGGACGTTCGGGCTCCCTCCCACTCAGGCGTGGGGGACGTTCGGGCTCCTCCCACTCAGGCGTGGGACGTTCGGGCTCCTCCCGCTTGGGCTGTGGGCGCTCAGGCTCCTCCCGCTTGGGCTGTGGAAGCTCAGGCTCCTCCCACTTGGGCTGTGGACGCTCAGGCTCCTCCCACTTGGGCTGTGGACGCTCAGGCTCCTCCCACTTGGGCTGTGGACGCTCAGGCTCCTCCCACTTGGGCTGTGGACGCTCAGGCTCCTCCCACTTGGGCTGTGGACGCTCAGGCTCCTCCCACTTGGGCTGTGGACGCTCAGGCTCCTCCCCTTCAGGCATAGGGACGTGGCAACAAGGGCTCCTCTTCTTCATCCTGCATGGGGCATAGGGCCACCGTGTGCCCATATGCCCCACAGCCAGGGCACCCTCCCCCCATCCCAGTCTTTGGGCCATTGCCTGTAGGGTCCTGTGGACGGAGCAGGGGTATGGTGGTGTGGCTAGTTTGGCCACAGTCGAAACACCACAGCCCTGCTTCCGCCTTTCTCCCTTTTGCCCTCCTGTGCTCTTCTCCAGCCTCTTCTCCCCATTTCTTCTCCTTTTTTTGTTTTTTTTTTTTTTGTTTTCCAAAAAAAAAAAAAACTGCCCCGCTCTGGCCTGAGCCCTGAGGCGCTTGTCGTCCCGGTTCTGACACCACGTGTCACAAAGACGGCCAGAGTGGGTTGCGTCAGACCAGAAAGGAATTCAAACACAGACAGTTGTTGTGATGAGCTGAGTGCAATGGCTGCACTCAGCGTTTATTAACAAATAAAAGGTTGGAATACAAACACAAAAAACAGGACACGGCACTTGAGCCAAAATAAACAGACAAACAAAACGAACTACACAGACAAACACGGTGAGCTTCTTTTACTACTTATTTTACTTTTACAATACCCTCCGTCTCCTAACCCGTTCTCCACTCACGAACACCAACCCCTAGTGAGTGAAAACATGCAGCTTTTATGCAGTTGTGCGAGATTCGATTGCTAGTCAATCATTCAATTGGAATCTCGGTACAACTGCACGTGAATTAATTAAAGTGCAATTCCCGTGCTCACATATTACTTTTTTTACTTGCACGTGATGTGATGTGCCATCCCGTGCCTAAATACAAATATACAATTTACACACACGTGAAAACACAGACCGCTTATATCCCGTGTACCAATGCCTAAACACCAACATTTACACACAACACGTAACATATAACATACACAGGGGGGGCACTTTGCCACAGGGACAGACACACAGAAATGTAACCTAGCTTACTTGTGTGACATTGACCTCCATGAGGGACGGACACACAGAAATGTAACCTAGCTTACCTGTGTGACACTGACCTCCATGAGGGACAGTGACCTCCATGAGGGACAGTGACCTCCATGAGGGACGGACACATAGAAATGTAACCTAGCTTACCTGTGTGACAGTGACCTCCATGAGGGACGGGCACATAGAAATGTAACCTAGCTTACCTGTGTGACACTGACCTCCGTGACGGACAGTGACCTCCATGAGGGACAGACACACAGAAATGTAACCTAGCTTACTTGTGTGACATTGACCTCCATGAGGGACGGACACACAGAAATGTAACCTAGCTTACCTGTGTGACACTGACCTCCATGAGGGACAGTGACCTCCATGAGGAACGGGCACACAGAAAGCACAGTAACTCAAGAACAGTGGAAGCTTCTCAGACCACGTTCCTTCAAGAGAACGATGATGCTGCAGATACACACCCCTTATCAGTTTAATGTGGTGTACCCTGGGAAAGGAAAAGCTAAAGGAGCACAGTTAAGCTTGATAAAGCACAGACACACACAGGTAAGTAGCAATGTCCGGTAGCAGACAGAGCCCGAGCAGTAACTACATAGCCATGCTGGAAGGGGCTGAATTCCGTATGCTGCACAGCAGAGTGCAGGCTCCTCGTTCTGCAGCACCTGGTCCCAATCACACAGAACAGGAACTGTCTGAGGGAACAATGGGGAGCATTGAAGTCCCTCTCCTACAGAACGGTGCCCCTCCCTGGCTGAAATGTTCAAAACAACTACCATTCAGATAATACCCTGAAGAAATCCTAGCCCAACCATCAGCCAAACACAGCAGCGCCAGCGACAGCAAAACAGCGGGTCTGGAGTGAGTGTTGCACTGGGACCCTGGCATCCTGGGACATTGCTGCTGATTGAACTGGAAGTGCACTAGACGGTTCGAACCGTTGTGATACTATTGAGAATTATTACAAACCAGCATGCTAGCAACACCCCTGCTGTGACTGATGTTCCTTCATTTCTCATTGGAAATATGCACATAAGAAAACAAGTTAATGTTGATTACATTAAAGAGTAAGTAGCGCGGTTGCAAAAAATATAGCTTTACACGTCCCAACGTGTTCCTACAATAATGTACCTGTCATTCTTCTTTTCATTGTTAACATCCTGACAACTTTTTACACTCATAACTTTAAAGTGTGTTTCAAAGCTCCTTTCAAAATGTCCGCTGTAGTACACTGATAGTGTAAGGATTATTGCCCACATTGTCAAACAGGTAAACACAGCAATAATGATCAATGATGTGGTACGGAACAGAAAAGCCAGAGCACTTGCTATGTTTTTTGTTTTTTTTTAATCGCTCTTCCTTCAGTGATTTACAGGACGGATCTCAAACCCCAGTGCACTAGAGTGGACATTTTGAAAAGAGCTTTGAAAGAGACTTTGTCAGGATGTTAACAATGAAAATAAAAATGACAGGTACGTTATTTAAACAGCTGTAGCAGCACGTGGGGACGTGTGATGCTAGATTTTAAAATGACAGGTATGTTATTTAAACAGTTGTAGCAGCACGCAGGGACGTGTGATGCTAGATTTTAAAATGACAGGTATGTTATTTAAACAGTTGTAGCAGCACGCAGGGACGTGTGATGCTAGATTTTAAAATGACAGGTATGTTATTTAAACAGTTGTAGCAGCACATGGGGACGTGTGACGCTAGATTTTAAAATGACAGGTATGTTATTTAAACAGCTGTAGCAGCACGCAGGGACGTGTGATGCTAGATTTTAAAATGACAGGTATGTTATTTAAACAGTTGTAGCAGCACGGGGACGTGTGACGCTAGATTTTAAAATGACAGGTATGTTATTTAAACAGTTGTAGCAGCACGCAGGGACGTGTGATGCTAGATTTTAAAATGACAGGTATGTTATTTAAACAGTTGTAGCAGCACATGAGAACGCAGCGTGATGCTAGATTTTAAAATGACAGGTATGTTATTTAAACAGTTGTAGCAGCACGTGGGGATGTGTGATGCTAGATTTTAAAATGACAGGTATGTTATTTAAACAGTTGTAGCAGCACATGAGAACGCGTGATGCTAGATTTTAAAATGACAGGTATGTTATTTAAACAGCTGTAGCAGCACGCAGGGACGTGTGATGCTAGATTTTAAAATGACAGGTATGTTATTTAAACAGTTGTAGCAGCACGCAGGGACGTGTGACGCTAGATTTTAAAATGACAGGTATGTTATTTAAACAGCTGTAGCAGCACGTTGGGACGTGTGACGCTGTATTTATCAGGAACCCTGCTACACACTCTATAAGCAGTTGATTCTGTATTTCTTGAAGAAACAAGGAGGTGTAAAAACAAAAAAAATGGTCAGGATGAAGCTGTTTCTATTACGAATAGAAAGTTATTTTTCTGTGTTGGTAAGTGGATGTTGTGCCTCGTTGTTTGCAGCTTATCTCTGTGCTCAAGTAGATAAGCGTTATCACTGAGTGCACTGCTTTCTTTAATTCTTTTTTTCACTAACACTGTGTGTGCTGAGAACAATTGCATTAATACATGTGTGTGTTACAGGTAGAATGAGATCTGGGGTAATCGGATAGCGTGGTAACTCCAAATGAATCACACAGGCACAATTTCAGCATTTATCGATTTCCCTAATCTTAGATTTTCCTATAACATAAAAAACAGAACTATTAAAGCACTATTAATCACAGTTTTAAAATAAAATAAGACACCAGCCAAAGAAAGAATGGAAGCAAACCAAGGGTTATACAACTTCCTGTATTTAAAATGCCCGTTTACAACATTCTCTTAATCAATCATTTAAAAAGAAAGGCCACAGCAGATCATTATTGACGTTTTACTTTTTTACTAATTCAAAACATGTTCTTTATCTTCCAGCTCTGTTGGTCAAGTCTGGTAGTACAGTCAGTAGCCACAATGTGGAACAGGTAAGAAAGTTGGTAGCTGGTACACAATAGAGAGGGGACCCAAAATATGTAGCAATTACACAGTACAGAGGAGACCCAAAATGTGTCGCAATTACACAGTACTCACAGAGAGGAGGCACAGCCAGTAACTGTCCCGAATCTCTACAGCCCCTCAGTTTGGTGTGACAGGGGGTTCTATAGCCAGGATCACATTGTGGAGCACAATGACCCCCAAGCATGGCTGCTGTATATACATATACCGTCCAGCAGGTGGCACTTGTGTATATACTTTTTAATATCCACTGCTAATTCATACAGGAATGTATAGTGAAAATGATTCAGTACATACTGCATTAGCGCACTGGGCCAATGCTTTGCAGTCCTCTGCATTAATCTGTGTGGGAAATGCCTTATGAATACAGCCTTGATGTTGGATTGATCAGGGGCTCTTTCCAACATTACCCTCCCCCTTAACCCCAAGCCTGCTTTCTAACAGCCAGGCCGTGCCGCTCCTCTGACATCTGTCACATCTGCACAGCTTGGCACACTGAAATCAGAACAGAGCGTAGCAGTACACCAAACCCAATGGCTTTAAGACCAATAAATACAATTATTAAAAAACAACCATTATTATAACAGTAATCCGTCGCGTATCCGCCCGTCACATAGCCGCCCTAACCGTTTATCCGCCATGATAAACCTCGTCAGCCACGTTAGTTTATTATTGAACAGCGAAGATTAGTTCAGAGCTTGTAGATCCTACCAAAGTTTTCTTACACTGCATTGTATATGCGCCGTGCGCTGCCATTGCTGGTAGTGTCACGTGAGCTGTTGAGTGTGTTGATATGTAAATAAATCCTGTTCGCCTGCAGGGGGCGTATCACCTTCAACCTCTGTCTCAATCTCCTGCCTGCCCCTCAGCAGCAAATGCACACACCCACACGGCAGACAGCTGCTCTGTCACAAGCATTAATACCCTGTATCTTTCTACACAAGGGATTTAGGGGAGCTCCCTAATAAAAGATGAATCTCAAACAATAATTGTTTGAATATAGCAATTGTTATAGCTGTGTATAATGGTATTTAAAACAGGATTCATTCATCCGACTTTTTACATATCCGCCCTTACTCTGGTCCCATCTCAATCGGATATGTGACAGATTACTGTAATAATAATAATAATAATAATAATAATAATAATAATAATAATAATAACACGGCAAAGAAAAAACAACAACAATAATAATAATAATAATAATAATAATAATAATAATAATAATAATAATTAAATAACATATTATAATAATACTATAATAACAATATCCAGTAAACTTTTCCATTTCTTTTTTCTTTTTTACTTTTTCTAGTTATTTCCAGTTTGGCAGAAAGCACAGTTTAGTTGTTCGCTGTTTGTTCGTGTGCTCGTTGATCGTTTGTTTGTTTGTTTGTTTGTAGGTAAGGTGTGCAGTGGATGTTACTTGTCATACACGATTAAGAGTTGCAGTGAGAATATAGGTAGGAACAAGACTAATCAGATGCATACGCTTATAAAGGTTTACTGCTGTATTTTTGCACTGTATTTTCTGCAGTTTTGCCATGCTTTTCCTATGGTTATACTATGCATTTACCATGGTTTGACATGTTTTTATTATGCTTTACCACACCTCACTATAATTTACAATGTGTGCCTATTCTTTACTATGCTTTATTACACTTTGTTATGCTTTTACTATGAGAAACCTTTATAAGGGTATGTGTGGATTTGCTCTTAAACTGATGATTACTTCATTAGAATTCAGTAGCTAATGACCTTTTACTTCCTCACCAGTGAATGGTTGCCCGTGTTCTATCGTGTTACCCAGTTGTCTGCACTGTGTTACACAAGGTGCACACCTGCATTGAAACTGTAACCAGTGATGCTGCCCATTCGGGTCCCATTCAGTAAACTTGAACTCCTGTCTTATTTAAAGAAGGCTGTGTTTCAGCTCCCATGCAACAGCACCACAATGTATTATTGTTATACCAGTGCCCTTTAGCTTGCTGTGCAATGGCCTACAGAATATCAAATTGGCATGATTTTAAAAGATCTCTTACTAAATTCAAAAACAACACCTGGTATTGACAGGACTCAATCTGCTCCCCACATAATGCTCCCAGCACAAGCCCACATGCTTCAATCTACACAAGGCTACCTAGGATAATACGGGTTACTTGGTATAAATATTGTGCACATACATTACTTCCACCCCGCCACTACTCTGGCAGCAACAATGGCTGGATTACGTAGTCTAAATATCACTGCAGACTTTCATTAAATCAAGTAGAACCAAGTCCCCAAGCCTGAAGATCCCAACAGCTCACAGAGTATATAGGAACTGCCTGACTTTGGTAATACAGTCCTCCATCTACAGGACTTAGTAGCTTTTCTTTGGTAGCTCTGCTTCTTCACTAACACAACAACAAACCTACTGCATACCTGCTCAATCCTTCTACCATATCACTGCTCTGCTCCGTACTTTACTACATTACTCAATCCTGTCTGCTCCACAACTCTCCTCCAACAACCTCGCCTGCAGCGGGAGAGGCACTCGGGGGAACAGAAGAGGCATGGCAAGAGTGTGTCACGCGTGTGTGGGAGGGGTTATGCAAAGGGGAGGGGCTATGTACAGGGGGAGGGGCTATGTCAGTATATGCATGGGTTGAGTTATGAATGAGTGGGAAAGGCGATTCGCTGAATGCAAGAATGGGAGGAGCTGTGTAATAGTGGAAGGGGTTGTATACATGCAATGGGTATGTAAGCAGCGAGGGAAGAGGGATAAAAGATAAATAGTGGTGAGTAAGAAGAGTCCTCATGCCCTCTCCCAGATAAGACAGCAGCTTTCCTTCAACATATCCACAACCCTTCTACTAAGCAGCTAACTCTAATTCAATCCCCAGCTTTCCTATCTTTTTATCTATTACACTCTGATGTAAAGGACTCATCTATGCTGTCCAGTCCAGGCCACAGAGTCTCCGCCCTGCTGTTTCTGAAGCATGTCTTGCTCTGCAAGGTGATACATATTGAGAGAGCAGACAGCCAGACGGAAGGGAGGAACACAAATGCCTCCGACAGCACAAAAGCCACACACGTGGAATTCAAGGTTGCAGTGTTACAGCACTTAGATTACACGGTTTTAAATGACATTCATCAAGGAAAGAGCTGTCTAGACCAGCAGCACACTAATGCTGGCTGGGGTTCCCAACCAGCGAAGTCATGTGATCCCTGACCTGAACCAGATTCCAACATGACATCTACAGATTAGGAGCCGGGGGCAGGGGGGTCTCAGCCACTTCTCATCCATCTCCCTGGTCAGAAGACTTCAGCCCCCAACTGATCCAAACTTTTTGGCTGACTTCCTAATCTCCCCTTTCTTCCCTGCTTTCTTCATATCCCTTTATCCTGCTCTCTTTACAGAAAGTAAAAGCCTCTCTTCAACTACTCACTGCTTCATTGTCCTTCCCTAGTAACTTCTAAATGGGACATGGAAGGAATGACAGAGGAATAGTATAATAGAAACTACTCCCTACTGTTTTAATTAGCTAGTACCCTTGGTTGCAATCACGTGTTTCTGTGGAGTCAACCATTTGTTTTTCCTGTTTAAACAGAAAACCAAAAAAGCACCCTTTTCATCTTTAGCGGTTTAATAATAACTATGTCGCTTCTGTACAGCTATGGCCAAAAGTTTTGCATCACCCTACAGAACTGTATTATGAACAGAAAGTATGTTCAAATAGTTTTTTCTTTTAATTCAGTCTCAATCTTAACATTCTAGGGTGATGCAAAACTTTTGGTCACAGTTGTAGTTTCAACCTGCAACCTTCAGAACAGATTTCAAACTGTGAGTTGCAGATGAAACACTGGCTCGATGCGCTACGAAACAAAGAAAATCCCAGCTATCTACCGGTCGTCATTCTACCCCCCCAGCCCACCCAGGTGCTCGGCTGCATGGCTAGGTCAGATTGCCAGTGATCTCCAGGGCTTGCTGGTAGACCTGCGTCATGTCGTCCATGTCCACCAGCAAGGAGAAGCTGCCGCTGTCCCCCTCCAGCTGCCGGCCGCCCCGGTAGAACTTCCCCCTGTGCTGCTGCGGTGCGGCCTGGAGTCGCCCAAAATCCCCCACCTGGAGCAGGTTATCTGCTGAGACGCAGCTCCTGATCCTGGCCCTCTCCCCACTTGCTCCAGAGCCCACGCCGGCAGGCCAGTCCAGCAGGTCGAAGGACTCGTTGGACAGGATGCTGTCGTCGCTCACCACGCTGGAGGGGCGGCTCAAGCTCCGGGACAGCCCGGGAGAGCTAGGGCCTTCAGCAGAGGACTCTCCCACTCCAGCCATGGCTGGCAGGGTGCCGGTGGTGGAGTATTTCCCGTTCCGCTTCAGAATCCCTTTCCTCCCCAGAGCTCTCTTGGCGGCAGAGTTAGTTCGGGGAGACTCTCGGCCGCCCCCTAGCTGCTCGGAGGACTCGCTGCCTTCGGGGGAGGAGTAATACCCCGACTCCCGCTGCTGCTGGGTCTTTTTGAGGATGCCCTTTTTGGGCATGGTGGTCGATTTCCCAGCCACCATCTTCGGCGGCGAGGCCCCGCTGGCTTTGTCCTGCTCCAGAGTCAAGCTGGAGTCGAGTTCCTGACAGGAAACGGCAGCCTCCGTGGCTCCGGTGCTGTGGGAGCTCTGCTCTCCGGGGGTCCTGGTCTTCAGGATGCCTTTGGGTCTCTTCAGGCCCGGCTTGTCCTCATCGTCCAGAGAGCGAGCCATGTCATTCTCCTTCTTGGACTTGCGCACAGAGCGCTGGCGAGAGGCCGCGAGTGGTTTGCCCGGCTTGTTCTCGAGCTCGGGCTGCAGGCCGGAGGAGCGGTGCTGCCAGTCGATGAAGCGTGCCAGCAGAGGGGAGCCGGCCTCCCGCAGGGAATCGCAGTCGCACACGCTGCGACTGCAGCCCCAGTTCACCCACCAGTGGTTGGCGATATCCTCCACCGTGGCCCTCCTATCCGGGTTCACCATCAGCATCCATCGGATCAGACCACGCGCATCTGGACAGGGAATGGGAGGGTATAGGGAGAGAGAGAGAGAGAGAGAGAGAGAGAGAGAGAGAGAGAGAGAGAGAGAGAGAGAGAGACAAGTTAACACTGGGGGGTTTCATCAATGTATCTATTTATTTTACCAAGAACCCCTGAGATAACAGACCTCACTCCCAAGATTGCAACAGTCACAGACTGTGAGTTACAATTACAGTTCAGAAAAATACAATCTGCAGAGGCTGGGCACAAACCAGCGACCTTGCACACCGCAAGAGAGCATCTTAACCACTATACAAAAGAGCGTGGAGCTTTTAACCTCATCTCATCATGGGGGTCAGAATACTGACATACCTGAAAACAAACATGTTTCCTAATAGATTTAAACATTATTAAGTCTCTAACGTGAACGCATGATGAGATATGGAGGATGGGAGATGAGAGAAAGGGTGGAAGGGGAGAAAACAGAGCAGGAAGACAGCAAGTGGGGAAGGGAGGGCAGAGAGAGCAGGAGAGCAAAACCAAAAAAGAATGGAAAAGTCAACCAGTATTATGTTGCAGCAATACTATCTAAAACATAAAGGGAGAGCGAGAGAGCAAGAATAGTATGGCAGTGAGTGGAATGAATTCAAGCCTTGTGAAAACACGGTGAAGCACAAGCAAGCGTTGCTCAGCACAGCGCTCTGTGGTACAGCGCTCCATGGTACAGCTCTCTGTGGTACAGCGCTGTGTGGTACAGTGCTCTGTGGTACAGCGCTCTGTGGTACAGTGCTCTGTGGTACAGCGCTCCGTGGTACAGCTCTCTGTGGTACAGCGCTGTGTGGTACAGTGCTCTGTGGTACAGTGCTCTGTGGTACAGTGCTCTGTGGTACAGCGCTCCGTGGTACAGCTCTCTGTGGTACAGCTCTCTGTGGTACAGCGCTCCGTGGTACAGCTCTCTGTGGTACAGCGCTCTGTGGTACAGCGCTCCGTGGTACAGCTCTCTGTGGTACAGCGCTGTGTGGTACAGTCCTCGTGGTACAGCGCTCTGTGGTACGCTGGTACTGAGATGTGGTACAGCTCTGTGGTACTGTGGGGTACGGCATGGTAAAGCACAGTCCACAGTACCTGATGACTGCGTGGGCTCACGGTACTCCCCGCTGCTGATCTGTCGGATGAGGTTCTTGTGGTCGCCGCCGTCAAAAGGCATGGTGCCGTAGACCAGTGTGTACAGAAGCACGCCCAGGGCCCAGCTGTCCACCTGCAATCACCACAGCACAGACAGGATGTGAGCACATCTAGTAGTGTTTAAAGCACTCTATTTATACTCAAAGAGCAGCAGCACTGTGAGCCTCCCTGCTCCAATGTGCCTCAACAACCACCCCTGCAGGGAGACTGCCTGCAAAGGTACCCACAGTGAATGTCAAGGGAAAAAAGAAAGATTGGGAGAAGAAGGACAAAAAGACAAAACTACCCCTGCAGGGAGACGGTCTGCCAGCACAGCCCTGCAGGGAAAATGAAAGGTCTCCAGCACAGCCCTGCACAAAACTAAATAGCGGTCTCCAGCACAGCCCTGCAGGGACCATGCGGTCTCCAGCACAGCCCTGCAGGGACCATGCGGTCTCCAGCACAGCCCTGCAGGGACCATGCGGTCTCCAGCACAGCCCTGCAGGGACCATGTGGTCTCCAGCACAGCCCTGCAGGGACCATGTGGTCTCCAGCATAGCCCTGCCGCGTCTGCTAAGAAATAAATAATAATAATAACCTTGTATTTATGCAAGCAATATTAAATGTCAAAAATAAAAAATTATGTTTTGGGCAGCAGTGTGGACTAGTGGTTAGGGCTCTGGACTCTTGACCGGAGGGTCGTGGGTTCAATCCCAGGTAGGGACACTGCTGCCGTACCCTTGAGCAAGGTACTTTACCTAGATTGATCCAGTAAAAACCCAACTGTATAAATGGGTAATTGTATGTAAAAATAATGTGATATCTTGTAACAATTGTATAAGATATCACATTATTTAAGGGCGTCTGCTAAGAAATAAATAATAATAATAATAATAATAATAATAATAATAAGGGGTATTGTTGGGTGGTTTTGTTTCAGCAGTTGCTTTTCATTATATTTTAGTGTGTTTGGACGTGTCTTATTTTTTTTTTTTAACTGCAGTACCCACGGGTATAAGTGGAATATGTGACGCAATACTGTGAAATATGAAGGGTGTTCAGCGTGACCCACTTTGTTTTGCCTGTGTGATTTTTGAGTGAGCTGTCTGAAAGCCTAAAAGCAGAAGACAATCTGTAAATATTTCAGCAGATCAGTTGAGGTGTGGAGCCCAGCTGCCAGCAGATTGTGATCAGTGTGCATTCCAGCCTGCCCTAGCCCTCTGCTGTAGGTGAAGCTTTCTTCAGTGGGACTGGGCTTGTTTACCTGAGATATTGCATTCCCCTCGTAGCCCTGCCAGCATACTGTATATCATAAATGGGAAGCGTGTTGCACTAGTGAAGCTAACCTTCCTATTGTTTTACTAAGTGCCTGTCACTGCCTACGACATTTTAGAGCTTACATGCACACAAATAATTCTGGTATTTTTCAGAGAAAAAACCTGAAAAGTTATTCAAACCTATTTATCAGAAAACATATCGGAGCGTTGTCATTGGATTAACTGTTCCTTTCCATGAAAACATTATTTCAGTGTTGTGTGCTCCCCTCTTTCCTGCTGATCCCCTGCTGTAACCCAAACTGTGGCTGCTGTTTTTATGTTATTATTCACAAGCACAATAAACCTCCTGTCTGTTTAAAAAGTCTTTAGAAAGTAAATGTTTTCTGAACAGTCTCCCTCCCATAAACATGCACTAAAAACGGAACCTGCAAACGGAAGTGTGTTGCCTTCCAAGTGCTTTGTGTACCATGTTCTAGAATTCCTGTTTTTAAATAAAAAGTATTTAAAATAATATGATTTTTTTTAATATGGAGTATCAGTGAATCCCTTGCAAGGTGCTATATTGTTGCCATGGTGACGCACCTCGGGCCCGCGGTAGGGCCGGCCATTGACGATCTCCGGGGAGGCGTAGAGGGGGCTGCCGCAGAACGTCTGCAGGAGCCGGTCCTTGTGGTAGAGATTGGAGAGGCCGAAATCTGCGATCTGAAACGGACAGGACAGCTGGTTAGGCACCTCCACACAGGCAAGCAGCGTCTACTGATCAGTGCTGCTGTGTACACTCATAGCTTTCTAATGACATCATGGTCAATGTGTTCATTGGGGGTATATATATATATATATATATATATATATATATATATATATATATATATATATATATATATATATATATATATATAGTTTTTGCTCAAAAAAGCCAACTTCCCAACATTTCGGTATGTTTACATACCTTTGTCAAGGAAAAGTGGAGGTACTTTACATATACACTGCTGTGCAAGAGTCTTAGACATGTTGCATTTTTCTACTCTGGTGCATTAGGAGCATCAACAATTTATTCAAAGCCTCCACTAGTGTTTTCTTGCATAAAGAAGGAAAAACACTGAGTGAAACAGCTTGCATCACTTGAGTTTCAAGGTGTGTTATCCGAAGCATAATCAACAAGTACAGAGAAACATCATCTGTAATTGAGGAGGCTGTGTGGTACAGTGGTTAAAGAAAAGGGCTTGTAACCAGAAGGTCCCCGGTTCAAATCCCAGCTTAGCCACTGACTCATTGTGTGACCCTGAGCAAGTCACTTAACCTCCTTGTGCTCCGTCTTTCGGGTGAGACGTAATTGTAAGTGACTCTGCAGCTGATGCATAGTTCACACACCCTAGACTCTGTAAGTCGCCTTGGATAAAGGCGTCTGCTAAATAAACAAATAATAATAATAATAATAATAATAATAATAATAATAATAATAATAATAATAATAATAATAATAATTGACAAACCCAGGACTGGAAGACCCAAAAAGCTGTCTAACAAAGATGAGCAATACTTGAAGAGAATATCCTTAAGGAACAGAAAGAAGACAAGCATTGAATTGACAACAGAACAGGCAGAAGGCACAGGTGTCGTTGTCCATCCATAAACAGTCCAAAGCACCTTTGACCATTGTTCCATAGTCCAATTGCTGTGTTCTTGTGCATATTTTAACCTTTTAGTCTTGTTCCCCTTTCTTAACAGAGGTATTCTTACTGCAACACATCCTTTAAGTCCTGATTTCAAGAGTGATCTTCGTACTGTTGATTTGATGGACAACGCCACCTGTGCCTTCTGCCGGTTCTGTTGTCGATTCAACGCTCGTCTTCTTTCTAATCCTTAAGGATATTATCTTCAGGTATTGCTCATTCTTGTTTTTCCATCTTTATGCAAAGTCAAGTTTGTTATAACAGTAGAAAACACTAGTGGAGGCTTTGAGTAAATTGTTGATGCTCATAATGCATCAGAGTAGAAAAATGCAACATGTCTAAGACTTTTGCACAGCAGTGTATATGCACACAGTGAAAAAAATTAAAAGGTTGTTTTTGGATGTACACAAAAAGTTTAAATGATAAGAAACGTAAGATCCCACTCCCTCTCCAAAACAAGCTGTGCTTCACATTAGTGTGTGTTCTGTTTGCTCTTTGTTTTTCTTTTCTTCTCCTCCTGTAGGATTATGAGTCAGAGGTTTTGAATTCAGAGAATGTCCTCACATCATACATTGTGTGTATTTATATAATATTCCATTTCAAACTAATTCTTTTTTTCCTGGAAGTGCAGCAAGCCGTAATTGTAAAAACCTTCCATGATCCTAATTGAATCATAAACAGTATCCTCCAGGGAGCTTTTCCTTTCAATGGGAGGGCGATTAAAGCAGAGGGCTGAGGTCTTTGCCTACGACTTGAAGAATGGAGAGTCAGGAAGGGAAGTCCTCTGCCTTCTCTCTCCCCTTCTCGTTCTCTTTCCCTGCCTGCCTGGAGGCCTGCCTCCGTGTCTCCCTTTATTTCAGGCTCTACCTGAGTGCCTCTCTGTCTGCATTGCACTGCATGGACCGGTGAATGAGGTCCTCATGGACTGCACAGTGAAAAACAGGGACTTCAAACAGTACGATGAAGCATGGCCAACTGAAAGAGAGCAGGCCAGCAGCTCTCACCAGCTAGCCACCATCATCTCTCAGCATATGGTAAAGGACCAAGATTTGGGGTGCAGTAATAGCCGCTTCCCACGAAAGTGCATAAGACCCTCCTATTTCAGCAGAACAGCTCCTCCACTCCGGGGAGCCTGTCCTTCCTCTCAGATCCCTCTCTGCTGTGAAGAGTGCACGCCCCTGAGTGACACCCGCATTCAGATCCCAAGCAGCAGGACGCCCCCCCACACACACACACCCCCTCCATCCCTCACTCTCTCCCTCCTCCCTCCTCCCTTGCCTTGCCATCGCTCAGGAAGAGCCTCATTTACAGCGGGGTCCCTCCCTTCCTCACAGACTGATGCTTATCGCTACTCCCATTAAATCTTCCTGCAGGGAGATGAATGCGAGCTGCGATTGCTTCACCTCCCTGGCACTCCGCTGCTGGTTCAGATGCTTTCCAAGTTCAGTCTGGGATTGAGAGTGGCTGAGTCCCTGCCTGTGCTATGCCCAGCTCTTCCTGTCTTTCTTTCTGGGCTGCTTGTCGAAGGTATTATTCATACAGGAAGGGCACGTCCTTTCGGATTCAATATCACAGATGTTTTGGGGATTATGGCATTTGGGGGGATTAACTTGGGCAGCAGTGTGGAGTAGTGGTTAGGGCTCTGGACTCTTGACCGGAGGGTCATGGGTTCAATCCCAGGTGGGGACACTGCTGCTGTACCCTTGAGCAAGGTACTTTACCTACATTGCTCCAATAAAAACCCAACTGTATAAATGGGTAATTGTATGTAAAAATAATGTATAAAAAATAATGTAATTGTATGTAAAAAATAATGTGATATCTTGTCACAATTGTAAGTCGCCCTGGATAAGGGCGTCTGCCAAGAAATAAATAATAATAATAATAATAACTTCATCAGGACAGAGTGCAAGAACTTTTTGATCCATATAGGAATTTAAAGGAGTGATCATCTATTTTTGACCCCCTTATAACAAGCACTAGCCACTAACAACTGCTCCTCCTTTTCTGGTGCTGAAGACATTTTCGAAAGATATTTCTTTTTTATTAACGCACAGCTCTGCTCGCAATTTCAATGTTAGAATCGTGTGCAGTGGATTTATTTGGCAAGTCGATGAGCAATTTTGAAACTTTAATGAAAGACCTCCACTTTGTATCTTTTTATAGAGCAATGGGTTGATAACATATTTACCCCCATTAGCTCAATCCTCTACTCAGAAGATGGACAGTAGTAGTACAAAAGAAATTGAGTCATAAAATTAGACAGAGGTTTTTAGTTTTTTTCAGTGTCTTGCATGTTATAATGAGTTGCCTCTCGCTTTCAGTATGTTGAGACAAATCCTATACAGGGTTAGCCTCTATTAACAGCGCACCATGGTAAAATCATAGCAGTAAAGCACAGTAAGGAATAGTAAGTGCATGATAAAGTCCTGGCAACCTTTTTAACAAGTCTCTTACCTTAATGTTACAGTTTTCATCCAGAAGTACATTTTCCAGTTTCAGATCCCTGTGAACCACTCCATTCTGAAACACAGAAGAAGCAAAACACATTAGTGCACATACATACATACACACACACACACACACACACACACACACACGCACATATGTGCATACATTAGATTGCTATTTGAAGTTCTGTAGTCCAGGAATGGTGGTAAAGTATTACGATTAACCGAACTTGAATCTGAAATTCCTCAGGCACTATGATGCAGGCATGTGGAAAAAACAGGGATGTTTTGCGACAGTATCTTGACGGTGTTATTGATTGCCTTTGTTTCTTATCAGCTTTTAAATGAACATGCAAGGGTGGCGACTGACTGACCCAATAAGATGCTCAAAGGGAGTCATTAGTTGCCTGTTCTGTTCTTTTACTCACATTGATCCTGCTGTAGAGATAACTGATCCAATTGCATGCCAGTTAAAGAATCAAATTAGAATCAAAGTGAATCAGTAACACCTAGATAGGGAGGACCGTATTCATTTTTATTTGCATGATAACAGGATAACAGATCTTGTTGCATGCTCATTAGGATTGAATTCAAGTCTGTGGTCATCACTCACATCTCCAAGGGGAGGACGAGTGAGCACTGAGTGAGCAGCAGTCCCAGGCCGGCTCAGCAATGATGGATGTCTCTCACACGCTCAGCAATTCATGGAATGTCTTCCCAGGATGAGGGCTTGGAGTTCCAGAAGGAACTTTGCACACACACTTCTACACTCACACACACACGCCCACACACACGCTCACTCCCCCCTCCCCCTCTGCTGGAGTCTGGATTCCACGCATTCCTTCGGCATGGTGAGAGCTTCCTGTGTCACCAATGGGTCCTCGCCATGGAGACACTAGAGTCCTCATGATGGCCCTCAGCTCTCTGATTAGCAGCAGTCAGCACAATGGTTCCCATCCGGGCCAGTGACATCACCACCCCTTCCAGCTGTGCAGACAATAGGGCAGTCCAGCCTGTGCATGTTTAACTGGGTTCAATAAATAACTTGAATACAGAGCTGGGATAACTACTGAAAAGGTCTACTTTCTTTCTTACATTCTTTCAAGATCATAACGTAACAAATAGTTGTACAAATTTGTAATGGGACTTACGATCCTGCCTCATTTGTCCATCTTTCTGGTTTTCTTCCATATGTCTTCCTCCCTTTCTTAACAGTGACGGGAATGCTTAGCTTATTGCAATGGTGAAGGGTAGCAGGAGTGAGTGGAGCACTTACCTTGTGGCAGTAGTGGACAGCGGAGACAATCTGCCTGAAGAAGTGGCGCGTCTCCCTCTCACTCAGGCTCCTGCGCTCGCTGATGTAATCGTAGAGCTCTCCCTTACTGGCGTACTCCATCACGATCACAATCTTGTCTTTGTTCTCGAACACTGCAGCGGAGAGAAACAGGTCAAACCCACCTTTCCAGCACATCCATCTGGAAACTAACATGCCCTACTGTCTTCAAATCCATAACTTCAAGCTCTCAATCATACTTCTCATGAGTAGATACAAAGGGGTTGATTAGATTAGTCTATACCCAGCCAGGATAAGGAACGTGTTTTTTAGAGCATTTTACTGCACTTGGGGAAATCACCCTGGCATGCATCAACCTCTTACCCCTGGTAATCACAGGATTACCTGTAAAAACCTGTGTTTGATGCAGTCCAGGTGGATCCCCTGGAACCATAGAATTACATGAAACAATCCAGGTATAGGTTGATGAAATCTACCCCCAGCAGCTGGAGGTCGCTGGCAGTGTCACCAGGGCTGAGGCCTGGCAGTGTCACCAGGGCTGAGGCCTGGCAGGGTCACCAGGGCTGAGGCCTGGCAGTGTCACCAGGGCAGAGGCCTGGCAGTGTCACCAGGGCTGTGAGAAGAGGCCTGGCACTGTCACCAGGGCTGAGGTCTGGCAGTGTCACCAGGGCTGTGAGAAGAGGCCTGGCAGTGTCCTGGGGCAGGGCTGAGGTCTGGCTGAGTGTCACCAGGGCTGAGGTCCAGGGCTGAGGCAGTGTCACCAGGGCTGAGGCCTGGCAGTGTCACCAGGGCTGTGAGAAGGGCTGAGGTCTGACAGGGTCACCAGGGCTGAGGCCTGGCAGTGTCACCAGGGCTGAGGCCTGGCAGGGTCACCAGGGCTGAGGCCTGGCAGTGTCACCAGGGCTGTGAGAAGAGGCCTGGCAGGGTCACCAGGGCTGAGGTCTGGCAGTGTCACCAGGGCTGAGGTCTGGCAGTGTCACCAGGGCTGAGGCCTGGCAGTGTCACCAGGGCTGAGGTCTGGCAGTGTCACCAGGGCTGAGGTCTGGCAGTGTCACCAGGGCTGAGGTCTGGCAGTGTCACTGGGGCTGTGAGAAGAGGCCTGGCAGGGTCACCAGGGCTGAGGCCTGGCAGTGTCACCAGGGCTGAGGCCTGGCAGTGTCACCAGGGCTGTGAGAAGAGGCCTGGCAGTGTCACCAGGGCTGAGGTCTGGCAGTGTCACCAGGGCTGAGGTCTGGCAGTGTCACCAGGGCTGAGGCCTGGCAGTGTCACCAGGGCTGTGAGAAGAGGCCTGACAGGGTCACCAGGGCTGAGGCCTGGCAGTGTCACCAGGGCTGAGGCCTGGCAGTGTCACCAGGGCTGAGGTCTGGCAGTGTCACCAGGGCTGAGGCCTGGCAGTGTCACCAGGGCTGTGAGAAGAGGCCTGGCAGGGTCACCAGGGCTGAGGCCTGGCAAGGTCACCAGGGCTGAGGCCTGGCAGTGTCACCAGGGCTGAGGCCTGGCAGTGTCACCAGGGCTGAGGCCTGGCAGTGTCACCAGGGCTGTGAGAAGAGATCTGGCAGTGTCACCAGGGCTGTGAGAAGAGGCCTGGCAGTGTCACCAGGGCTGAGGCCTGGCAGGGTCACCAGGGCTGAGGCCTGGCAGTGTCACCAGGGCTGAGGCCTGGCAGTGTCACCAGGGCTGTGAGAAGAGGCCTGGCAGTGTCACCAGGGCTGAGGCCTGGCAGTGTCACAGGGCTGAGGCCTGGCAGTGTCAGGGCTGTGAGAAGAGGCCTGGCAGTGTCACCAGGGCTGTGAGAAGAGGCCTGGCAGTGTCACCAGGGCTGAGGCCTGGCAGTGTCACCAGGGCTGTGAGAAGAGGTCTGGCAGTGTTACCAGGGCTGTGAGAAGAGGTCTGGCAGTGTCACCAGGGCTGTGAGAAGAGGTCTGGCAGTGTGTGACACCAGAGTGTGCAGAAACTTGGGTTTGACATTTTCCCCTATTTGCCTATTTACACGTCTATACTCTGCGGTACAGGCTTACAAAACTTGGTTCAAGGTGTGCACCAGTTCTCTTGAAAGAAAAACAGCTACAGTACTGCATACGTCAATTCTTAAAGGACGTTGACAAAATGAACCCTAGCAATACTGCAGGCATAGCACAGAAACCATGGCCAGAGGGCACAGCTGAAAATTAGAGAGTAATAGACCCTTATTTTCATAGCGTGGTGAGGATATGGAATTGATGCTGAGAACCAGATGAGCATTGAGGGGCTTTCTAACACATACATTGTCTTATGTTGTTACTATACAAACAATTTGACTGCATGTGGATGTTGCTTATTTCCACTTGTGAAACAATAACATTGCTTGTGCTGGGTAAATCTGGCCAGGTTTCAATAGTCACTGTTTTAAGTGTCTGTAATTTCATTATTACAACTTTCCTTGTTGCCTCAAGGAATTGAAGAACCGTGATTCTAATCTAAGATCTTAGTCTGCTCAGGGCTGGTGGAGCTGAGGAGAGGCAGGGCCTTACATCTGCTTACAAACCTCCCTCTGTCCCATAGCTTGAACACAATGTGACCTGATTCTGAGGGACCCAATTAAACACAAATTAGAAAATGTTAAGAAATGACTTGGGATCCTGTAAAATCCCTTGCTAATTTTTCTAGTTCTTAATTTAATTTAAATTAATTTGTATCACGGTTCTGTAAATATCAGCATTAAAAAAACTGCCGCAGATTGTCATTGACCAAGCGTACAGCGCACATCAGAAATGATAGCTTCAGCTCCGCAAAGAGCAGCGATGATATCACAACTAAAGAAAAAATGGTTTCAGGAATACATCTTTAAAGTAGTGATTCCAATGCTTTCATATGTACCTTCTTACTTCTTAGCACTAACAACATTATAACTGGCTCCCCCTAACTTCTGTGGAAGATCTTTTGTTCCTTTGCTGCTTTATCACAAGCAGATTTTTCAATACAACCATGTATAATAAAAGGTGCTGCTGCTTGTCGGTGTCTAGTCCCATCCTGTGATGTTGCTCACTTGCACTCCAGTGGTCTAGCAGCAGTCACGTGATATTGAGAATGCGTGCTATTAAGAATTAAGAAATTCGATTAGAATGCCTTGCTTAGCTAGCTGTCTTTTAATAATGAAATGTAGAATCTGTTCCAGAATGCAAAATCTTAAGCTGACCCAAATGTGTTAAATGTGCAGGCGGCGCCGTGCTGGTAATACACGGTGATACAGGCTTCAAGGGATAAGGCATTCTTCCCAGATGGTCCCAAAAGTAAAAACACGTCTCAGTAAACAGTCGTTTACAAACACAGCGCCGTACACTTGGAACGACTCGCTGCCAGGAAGGCAGACACGGGGCCAGCGTTCAGGGTGTTAACACAAACCCTGGCTTCCAGTCCAGTTACACAAACCCTGGCTTCCAGTCCAGTTTCACAAACCCTGGCTTTCAGTGCTTCAGTTATACAAACCCTGGCTCCCAGTCCAGTTACACAAACCCTGGCTCCCAGTCCAGTTACACAAACCCTGGCTTCCAGTCCAGTTTCACAAACCCTGGCTTTCAGTGCTTCAGTTACACAAACCCTGGCTTCCAGTCCAGTTACACAAACCCTGGCTTCCAGTCCAGTTACACAAACCCTGGCTTCCAGTCTAGTTACACAAACCCTGGCTTCCAGTCCAGTTACACAAACCCTGGCTTCCAGTCCAGTTTCACAAACCCTGGCTTTCAGTGCTTCAGTTATACAAACCCTGGCTTCCAGTGCTTCAGTTACACAAACTATGGCTTCCAGTCTAGTTACACAAACCCTGGCTACCAGTCCAGTTACATAAACCCTGGCTTTCAGTGCTTCAGTTACACAAACTATGGCTTTCAATGCTTCAGTTACACAAACCCTGGCTCCCAGTCCAGTTTCACAAACCCTGGCTTCCAGTCCAGTTACACAAACCCTGGCTTCCAGTCCAGTTACACAAACCCTGGCTTCCAGTGCTTCAAGATCCATTTGCAATGAGACGAGAATGCCCCATTTGGCGATTTTGAGAAAACAAACAAGTTAAATGTGATTGTTTAAACATTGTTAAATTAATGACAGAGCGAGAAAAAAACCCACAGCTGAATTAAAGCAGACAACCTCTTGGATGCAGACCACCCAAACATAAGTGTAATAAACAGCCTGGGAGAAAAAGCGCGTGCCTCTCACACCTCGTCACCGAATCCTGCACCCTTCTGCACCCAGTTCTACCATGACTTCCTGCCAACCCTCGAACTCTGACCCCAGTAAGTGTGGCATCCGGGGAAAAAGAAAACAACAAGTGTGCCAGTAGCAATGTCTGAGTGTCTGACCCCCTGCTCTGTGAACGGGAACACACCCTGTCTCTCTGTCACTTTCCTCCTGGGCAGACAGCAGCTCACATCACTACAGTGCAATGTACTCAGGTACATAACCAGACCAAGCACAGGAACTTTTAAATCAAAACTCCCATAAGACTCCCCATTTTTAGGAGGCACACGATTACTGTACAGGTCTTCCTATTTTTCTTGCTGTCTGACTTACACATCAGCAAAATTGTGAAAAAAACAGTGAATTAGTGAAGAGCCCTTATACAGTGTAGTACTTTTACAATGTACTGTCAGCGTGTACTAACTGTGCATTAACCACATTCGTGAATCGTTAAATATGGAGGGAGCCCGGTACAGTAGAATCATGAAGATAAAAATACTTTACTGAAAACAAACCCGATCGTGTGCCTTCAGATTGAACTCCATTCCACTGACATGATCAGAGTTGAGAGTCAGTACTGAAAACAAACCCGATCGTGTGCCTTCAGATTGAACTCCATTCCACTGACATGATCGGAGTTGAGAGTCAGAACTGAACAAACCCGATCGTGTGCCTTCAGATTGAACTCCATTCCACTGACATGATCGGAGCTGAGAGTCAGTACTGAACAAACCCGATCGTGTGCCTTCAGATTGAACTCCATTCCACTGACATGATCGGAGCTGAGAGTCAGAACTGAACAAACCCGATCGTGTGCCTTCAGATTGAACTCCATTCCACTGACATGATCGGAGTTGAGAGTCAGTACTGAAAACAAACCCGATCGTCTGCCTTCAACTGATTGAACTCCATTCCACTGACATGATCGGAGTTGAGTCAGAACTGAACAAAGATCGTGTGCCTTCAGATTGAACTCCATTCCACTGACATGATCGAGTTGAGAGTCAGAACTGAACAAACCCCGTGTGCCTTCAGATTGAACTCCATTCCACTGACATGATCGGAGCTGAGAGTCAGTACTGAACAAACCCTTCAGATTGAACTCCATTCCACTGACATGATCGGAGCTGAGAGTCAGAACTGAACAAACCCGATCGTGTGCCTTCAGATTGAACTCCATTCCACTGACAAACCTGAACAAATCGTGTGCCTTCAGATTGAACTCCATTCCACTGACATGATCGGAGCTGAGTCAGTACTGAACAAACCCGATCGTGTGCCTTCAGATTGAACTCCATTCCACTGACATGATCGGAGCTGAGAGTCAGTACTGAACAAACCCGATCGTGTGCCTTCAGATTGAACTCCATTCCACTGACATGATCGGAGCTGAGAGTCAGAACTGAACAAACCCGATCGTGTGCCTTCAGATTGAACTCCATTCCACTGACATGATCGGAGCTGAGAGTCAGTACTGAACAAAACAGATTGAACTCCATTCCACTGACATGATCGGAGTTGAGAGTCAGAACTGAACAAACCCCGTGTGCCTTCAGATTGAACTCCATTCCACTGACATGATGTTCAGTACTGAACAAATCTGCCTTCAGATTGAACTCCATTCCACTGACATGATGAGCTGAGAGTCAGAACTGTTGCCCTCAGATTGGACATGATCGGAGCTGTCAGTACTGGACTGGCCTTCAGATTGAACTCCATTCCACTGACATGATCGGAGCTGAGAGTCAGTACTGAACAAACCCGATCGTGTGCCTTCAGATTGAAACATTCCACTGACATGATCGGAGCTGAGAGTCAGTACTGAACAAACCCGATCGTGTGCCTTCAGATTGAACTCCATTCCACTGACATGATCGGAGCTGAGAGTCAGTACTGAACAAACCCGATCGTGTGCCTTCAGATTGAACTCCATTCCACTGACATGATCGGAGCTGAGAGTCAGTACTGAACAAACCTCGTGTGCCTTCAGATTGAACTCCATTCCACTGACATGATTTGAAGTCAGAACTGAACAAATCTGAGATTGAACTCCATTCCACTGAGCCTGAGAGAACTGAACAAACCCCAGCCTTCAGATTGAATCCATTCCACTGACATGATAAGGGCAGTACTGAACAAACCCACAGATGCCTTCAGATTGAACTCCATGTTCAATCTGTGCCTTCAGATTGAACATGTTCCTAAGGCTGTGAGCTGTGGACTGGCAGCCACTGCGGCTCACAGACCCACCACGAATCAGAGCCCTGGAGAACACTGCAGAACCACCACAGCCTGTCCACGGGATGCCCGTACCAACCTCGTCTGACTTTGCCTTTAAGACAAATCTGAAGATACAGCCTGAAAACAAGCCAGCCTAGATAGGAGAACGTTAAGGGCACTACACAGATTCTTCTATGCTTAATATCCAGTTTCATTGCAATTGGATGTGCAGTTCACAAGATATAGCCAAAAATGTAACCGTGACCAAAGCACTGACGTTCGGACAAACAGATATACAGGCTATGTCCCCGTAGCTGGCAAACTTCATCCTACCAATTATATTTAGTTCTAGTAGAGACAACTAGTGAATCATGCTGTCTTCAAGATGCTCTCCCTAACAGATTCCACATGCAATATTCCACGGGGCCTAATGACATCCCTGGGTCTGTGTGTTACTGCTGTTTTGTTCTGTAAACACCCTTCAGTGAAACTGAAGAAAGACAGATCATATATCATGTAAACTTGGGTGGTTCTTGCAGTAAAAAACTTGATAATTATGCACCATTACTAACATGTCTTAGATCCCAGTGCTGCTGCCCTAAATAGCAGAAGAGCATCGTGTTTTATAGTGGCCCGGGAGAATAACAGTCAGTAAATCACCCGTGTTTGGGGGGGACACCGTTGCAGTGGAAATATTCAGACACTGCGCTGTTCAGTTCAAACAGCCCCCGTGGTGTGCTGCTGGACTGGGGAGATGTCCTGGAATGGGTTAGCTGGGTTCTTCAATAGAAGCAGCTGCAGGAGCCTGTGTTTCATCTACAGAGATCCCATCTCCCCCAGCCCTGGGATTTACAGCTGCAGAGTAATAAGAAGCAGATGTTTAGCGGTGGGGGGGGGGGGGGGTCAGTGGACCAGTCTTGATAAAGCAGCTTGTAAACCCCATCCGAAACCTGACTCCTCTGATGTGGGACACCCCTCTTCCAGAGTCAGAGCCTGCCTTCAGTCCCACAAGACCCGCGCTGGCTGAGACCTGGGGGAGGGGATTGATTTCAGCTGCCCTGCGTGTGACCTGTGTAGCGCACTCACACACACACACACACACACACACACACACACACACACACACACACACACACACAGACAGACTGCAGAAAACCAAAAGGATTCCACTAGCAGATTTATCTACTCTGCAGAATGCAGCAGGATGTGTTTTAAGGGAGCAGCGTCTCGTTTGCGCTCCACAGGGTGACCCTCTTCGTGTTCTTGTGTCATTCTCAAGTACCAGCTCCCACTCAGAATCAATTGTAGAGGCTGTGTGGGCCAGTGGTTAAAGAAAAGGGCTTGGAACCAGGAGGTCCCCGGTTCAAATCCCACCTCAGCCACTGACTCATTGTGTGACCCTGAGCAAGTCACTTAACCTCCTTGTGCGCCGTCTTTCGGGTGAGACGTAGTTGTAAGTGACTCTGCAGCTGATGCAGAGTTCACACACCCTAGTCTCTGTAAGTCGCCTTGGATAAAAGCGTCTGCTAAACAAACAAATAATAATAAAATAATAATAGCTACTGTTATTCAACCACACTTCCATCTGACCTGCGATACCTGCTCACAAGAGGCATGAGCGCAAACGGAGTACATGTATATTGCATTGATCATCATTGCACTGAACTGCAATACTAAACCACTAGCTTGTCAACACCCAGTGCTGTGGTCCCAGGGGCCCGGTGAGCATGGAGCCAGGCTGGAGCTATCGACTCTGAAGCCAGGAACACCCCTCCTCGACGTGGCTCAGCTACCGCATCCCCCAATTAATCCCAGTGTGTTGACATTCCTTCCACTGGTGTCTCGGAGTTCAAAAGCACCTTTAGAACCAACCCCCCCCCCCCCCTTCTCCTGGACTCCAGATTCCAGCTCTATCTAACAGCAGCTTCACTGCCTGCCAGAGCTATATTTAGAACATTGTACTCTCCTAGACAGCTAGGAAGCAGAGAGGCATAGGGCATAAACACAGAAAATACTGGGAGAGATAGACAGATGGGTTTGAAGAGACAGAGAGGGAGGGTTAGTGTTAGGGTTAGGGTTAGACAGAGAGGGAGGGTTAGGGTTAGGGTTAGGGTTAGACAGAGAGGGAGGGTTAGGGTTAGACAGAGAGGGAGGGTTAGGGTTAGGGTTAGACAGGGAGGGAGGGAGGTGGGTGAAAGCACAGCTAGCCCTGTTCTGGGTCTCTTGTTTGCAGTGTTACCTTCGTAGATGCTGATGATGTGCGGGTGCCGCAGCGAGGACATGATCTCAATCTCCCTCCTGATGTGCACCATGTCCTGCTCGTCCTTGATTTTGTCCTTCCGGATCAACTTGATTGCCACCTGGAAGCACACAGAGCGCAGAGAGGCGGTTATACTGTGCATTTACCATAGGTTACCCTGGTTTGCCATGTTTATTAATATGCTTAGTATTCTTTACAATGCTTCCCTGCACTTTACCGTGCTTTCACTATGCTTATTACACTTTGCTGTACTTTTACTAGAGTAAACGTTTATAAGGATTCCCATATTTTGAGTGCGGGGTGGGGACTCCGATAGGCATAGCTGGAACTGGGATGTTCACAATATAAAAACCCTCTGGCTGCTGCAGGCCAGGACTCACAGACAGCACTGGAGCAAGTTCACAAGAAATGCCTCTGCTGATTAATGTCCCAAGATATTTAAATCAATCCCATCAATGGTGGTTAATATTGCATGATCCTTCATGCAGCGGCAGAGGAATCCTTTCCTGCTGGATTGGTTTCATTGACCTGTCATCATCAATTGATCTAAATGCTGCTGTTTTCTGTCACTAACACAGGCCTGCCACGATTATGAAGACAGCATCTCAAACCATGCCTGGGAGTCTCTCTATGGTGTATTTCTGTCTTCAAAAAAATATGTAAAATTGCAGGGAGGGTGATGTTTAGACTATTTACACTGTGACAATATTCTGATGAAATGAATATCTGTTGTATTTTCAGTTCCGATCATTCATTTCTATTTTGTGTTACTGGTCCAGTTAGACTTGTGACCCACTTCTGAGCTCCTTTCAGTCAGACTTGTGACCCACTTCTGAGCTCCTTTGAACAAAGTGATCTCTCCTCAGTCCGTATGTTGAGGTAGAGGCCACTATCTTATCTTTCCTCACAAGCCACATGCAGCCTTTTCTAGTGTTACTCAAATGAAATCATTGTGGGAAGAGATCAGTGCTGATTTCAACTTCCATTGTATTCAACAAGTTTATGAGAAATTATCTCACTTGGTATCCACACACATGGGAGAAGGGGTGTTCTGTTTCTAGGCCCAGCATTAAGTGTGTGTGTGTGTTTTTCTTTATAGGTGTAGCTAGCTGCTTTTTATTTATTTATTTTTCCTGAGGAAATGGTTTTCCTCTGTGAGTACACATTGTTTGATCTACTCGATAAACGCATGTAGGATTTTTTCACCATGGTAAGAGCTAACGGTAAGTGAGAACTGGAGTCCCCTGCAAGCTCTGATACGGTAAGAACTGGAGACCCCTGCAAGCTCTGATACGGTGAGAACTGGAGTCCCCTGCAAGCTCTGATACGATGAGAACTGGAGTCCCCTGCAAGCCCCTAAGAACTGGAGACCCTGCAAGCTCTGATACGGTGAGAACTGGAGTCCCCTGCAAGCTCTGATACGATGAGAACTGGAGTCCCCTGCAAGCTCTGATACGGTAAGTGAGAACTGGAGTCCCCTGCAAGCTCTGATACGGTGAGAACTGGAGACCCCTGCAAGCTCTGATACGGTGAGAACTGGAGTCCCCTGCAAGCTCTGATACGATGAGAACTGGAGTCCCCTGCAAGCTCTGATACAGTAAGTGAGAACTGGAGTCCCCTGCAAGCTCTGATACGGTGAGAACTGGAGGCCCCTGCAAGCTCTTATCACTCTGTGCTGCATTTCTGTGGAAATGACCCCCACGAGGTCAACAGCGAGAGGAACCATCGAGGAAAGGGGGGCGGAAAGAAAGCACCGCACCCTTCAATCGCTTCCCGTCGTCACGACAACCTTGCCCACACCCGAAGTGATGACAAAAATCCCTCGAATAAAGCTGCTGTACAGTACAGTACAAAAACAGCAGCTTCAGTAACCACGCAACTCGAATATCTGGTTAAACCCCCCTAAGAAACTGTGCAGATTCTCTGCTCCATCATTACAATATGCCACTGAGGAGGTATTTCTGGAACCACACATGCATCACCCTGCATACAGTTTAAAAAATATCACATCTGAAGTATTTCCTATAACAAGTTATGAGTGCAACAAAACAGTTAAACTTTAAAAAAATAAAAACATTTCCCCAGAGAAACAATGGACATCGCAGACAAACATTTAAACATCCTTGGTATTTATTTGCTGGTGCAGCAGCAGGCGCAAGCAATCTGAATGACGGACAATGCATCAGGGGTGTGAATACAGATAAAGGCCATCGGTTTAACATAATGGAAAGTGCTTGAGTCGACTCTCATGCATTTTAGAGAGAGAGCTGTGGGATGAGAGGCTGAGGTGGGGTGAGAGTTGACAGTAAAGGGCAGAGATCAATTAATGGCTCTCAAAGCTGGCAGGCTACTTGTACTCCCTTCACAATGGGTCCTGGGGTGTGTGTGTCCCCCACCACAGTCACACACACATACTCCGGTTACCAGCCCTCACTAAGGATCACCATAGGTTGCCTCGTCGCCATAGCAACAGCTGGGTGGCGTTCTAATCAATTATTTATAAATTTAAAAGCATTAATTAGATTCGGAGAGGAGAGAGGACAATGGAGCTGCAGACAAACATTTGCTGGGCTGGGTGTTTGATTCTGGTGCAGCACTATCGCTGAAGGACTCATCTGCTAAATGAACGGACAGTTTCACACTTCAGCAGCAATACAGATAAAACGAATCGGTTTACCTTAAGTGCCACTGGTGTCATTTTCAGTCCCTACCCATGCATTATTTATTGTATTATTACTATTATCATTGATGGGAATTGTCCGAGCCATTCAACCAGGGAATAGATCAAATGGTGCCACAGCTGGTAACATGTGGATATTCTTTGGTAACCAAGAAAAAATATATATAATCAATAACAAAATAATTCAAAATATTTTAATAAGCGACTTATTTATCATTAGCACCTTTTTACAGAACTATAAATAAACAACTAGAAGATATGGAAAGGCACTGTGGAGAAACGGCTTCGCCTGCACTGATGAAAACTCAAGTGGTACAGAGGGAAGCAGAGAGGTCTAAACCTGCCTTCCTCCACGCTGCCTGAGATCACTGCAGGCTGATCAGAGAGAGATACTGTCCCTGCTGTGTCTACAGACCAGGGTGTGTCAGGGGTCCATTCAGCTTTCAATACACCCACTGACTCTCAGACACTACAATACTGAATGAGCTGGCTCTCAGATCCAAAGTACTGACTTCTCTATACTAGACAGTATTGAATGTGCTGGCTGTCAGATCCACAGTACTGAGTTCTCTATACTGTACTGTATTGATTGATGGGAACTCTCAGATCCACAGTACCTGAGTTCTCTATACTGTACTGTATTGAATGTGCTAACTCTCAGATCCACAGGTAACCGAGTTCTCTATACTGTACTGTATTGAATGTATTTTAATCTCAGATCCACAGTACTGAGATCTCTATACTGTACTGTACTGAAACAACTAGAAGATCTCAGATCCACAGTACTGAGTTCTCTATACTGTACTGTATTGAATGTGCTGGCTCTCAGATCCACAGTACTGAGATCTCTATACTGTACTGTACTGAATGAGCTGGCTCTCAGATCCACAGTACTGAGTTCTCTATGTTGTACTGTATTGAATGAGCTGGCTCTCAGATTCACAGTATTGAGTTCTCTATACTGTATTGAATGAGCTGGCTCTCAGATTCACAGTATTGAGTTCTCTATACTGTATTGAATGAGCTGGCTCTCAGATCCACAGTATTGAGTTCTCTATACTGTACTGTACTGAATGAGCTGGCTCTCAGATCCACAGTACTGAGATCTCTATACTGTACTGTATTGAATGTGCTGGCTGTCAGATCCACAGTACTGAGTTCTCTATACTGTACTGTATTGAATGTGCTGGCTCTCAGATCCAAAGTACTGACTTCTCTATACTAGACAGTATTGAATGTGCTGGCTCTCAGATCCCCAGTACTGAGTTCTCTATACTGTACTGTATTGAATGTGCTGGCTCTCAGATCCACAGTACTGAGTTCTCTATACTGTACTGTATTGAATGTGCTGGCTCTCAGATCCACAGTACTGAGTTCTCTATACTGTACTGTATTGAATGTGCTGGCTCTCAGATCCACAGTACTGAGTTCTCTATACTGTACTGTATTGAATGTGCTGGCTCTCAGATCCACAGTACTGAGTTCTCTATACTGTACTGTATTGAATGTGCTGGCTCTCAGATCCACAGTACTGAGTTCTCTATACTGTACTGTATTGAATGAGTTGGCTCTCAGATTCACAGTATTGAGTTCTCTATACTGTATTGAATGAGCTGGCTCTCAGATCCACAGTATTGAGTTCTCTATACTGTACTGTACTGAATGAGCTGCTGGCTCTCAGATTCACAGTATTGAGATCTCTCTATACTGTATTGAATGAGCTAGCTGTCAGATCCACAGTACTGAGTTCTCTATACTGTACTGTATTGAATGTGCTGGCTCTCAGATCCCCAGTACTGAGTTCTCTATACTGTACTGTATTGAATGTGCTGGCTCTCAGATCCACAGTACTGAGTTCTCTATACTGTACTGTATTGAATGTGCTGGCTCTCAGATCCACAGTACTGAGTTCTCTATACTGTACAGTATTGAATGTGCTGGCTCTCAGATCCACAGTACTGAGTTCTCTATACTGTACTGTATTGAATGTGCTGGCTCTCAGATCCACAGTACTGAGTTCTCTATACTGTACTGTATTGAATGAGCTGGCTCTCAGATCCCACAGTACTGAGTTCTCTATACTGTACTGTATTGAATGTGCTGGCTCTCAGATCCACAGTACTGAGTTCTCTATACTGTACTGTATTGAATGTGCTGGCTCTCAGATCCACAGTACTGAGTTCTCTATACTGTACTGTATTGAATGTGCTGGCTCTCAGATCCACAGTACTGAGTTCTCTATACTGTACTGTATTGAATGTGCTGGCTCTCAGATCCACAGTACTGAGTTCTCTATACTGTACTGTATTGAATGTGCTGGCTCTCAGATCCACAGTACTGAGTTCTCTATACTGTACTGTATTGAATGTGCTGGCTCTCAGATCCACAGTACTGAGTTCTCTATACTGTACTGTATTGAATGTGCTGGCTCTCAGATCCACAGTACTGAGTTCTCTATACTGTACAGTATTGAATGTGCTGGCTCTCAGATCCACAGTACTGAGTTCTCTATACTGTACTGTATTGAATGTGCTGGCTCTCAGATCCACAGTATTGAGTTCTCTATACTGTACAGTATTGAATGTGCTGGCTCTCAGATCCACAGTACTGAGTTCTCTATACTGTACTGTATTGAATGTGCTGGCTCTCAGATCCACAGTACTGAGTTCTCTATACTGTACAGTATTGAATGTGCTGGCTCTCAGATCCACAGTACTGAGTTCTCTATACTGTACTGTATTGAATGTGCTGGCTCTCAGATCCACAGTACTGAGTTCTCTATACTGTACAGTATTGAATGTGCTGGCTCTCAGATCCACAGTACTGAGTTCTCTATACTGTACTGTATTGAATGTGCTGGCTCTCAGATCCACAGTACTGAGTTCTCTAGATTACACTGATTTGAATTAGCTGGCTCTCAGATCCACAGTACTGAGTTCTCTATACTGTACTGTATTGAATGTGCTGGCTCTCAGATCCACAGTACTGAGTTCTCTATACTGTACTGTATTGAATGTGCTGGCTCTCAGATCCACAGTACTGAGTTCTCTATACTGTACTGTATTGAATGTGCTGGCTCTCAGATCCACAGTACTGAGTTCTCTATGCTGTACTGTATTGAATGTGCTGGCTCTCAGATCCACAGTACTGAGTTCTCTATGCTGTACTGTATTGAATGTGCTGGCTGTCAGATCCACAGTACTGAGTTCTCTATACTGTACTGTATTGAATGTGCTGGCTCTCAGATCCACAGTACTGAGTTCTCTATACTGTACTGTATTGAATGTGCTGGCTCTCAGATCCACAGTACTGAGTTCTCTATGCTGTACTGTACTGAATGAGCTGGCTCTCAGATCCACAGTACTGAGTTCTCTATACTGTACTGTACTGAATGTGCTGGCTCTCAGATCCACTGTACTGAGTTTATGCTGACTCAGAAATGTCTTCATCTAGACAATGTATGGAAGCTATGCTAAAAGAACTGAATCTATTCAGTCTTGAATAAAGAAGACTACGCGGCGATCTGATTCAAGCATTCCAAATTCTAAAAGGTATTGACAATGTTGACTCAAGGGACTTTTTCGACCTGAAGAGAGAAACAAGGACTAGGGGTCACAAATGGAGATTAGATAAAGGGGCATTCAAAACAGAAAATAGGAGGCACTTTTTTACACATAGAATTGTGGGAGTCAGGAACCAACTCCCCAGTAATGTTGTTGAAGCTGACACCCTGGGATCCTTCAAGAAGCTGCTTGATGAGATTCTGGCATAAATAAGCTACTAACAACCAAACGAGCAAAATGGGCCGAATGACCTCTTCTCTTTTGTAACCTTTCTTATGTTGTTATGTAACAGGAAAGTGCCAGAGTTGGCCTCAGTTTTAATATTAAAATGCTGACAGTATTTAGGTCCTCTGCCATTCCAGTCACATTGACCACAATGCTTTTAAATAAAGGAGCTGAGCCAAACCGACTCCTACAGAAGGGACGTCTGTTAACACGCCACACGCTTCAGGCACACAGCACCACTCTGCCTGCCGCTCTCCAGTTTCCTGGGATTCCAGTAAAGGGTGTCCCCGCAGGTCAGTGCTGTAATTGGTTTAAGAATGACTGTTCTGTCTGTTCCCAAAGTAATCCCTGCTCACTTACCATTTAAAAAGAGAACTGCAATGTTTTCAGTTCTAATTTGCTTGAATCAGCACAGAGCTAGACTAAATGCCCTCTATAAACATCACAGAACAAATGAAGTCTTTGTAAGATTTTCAGATAGAATACGTGTGCGTTGCTGTGTTGGGCGTGCTTTGCCTCCGATGGCACTCTGAGAAGGGCTGTTCAGCCCGTACACAGTATGGGCTGCTTGTTGCAGACAAATACACTGAATAAAAACAGGTAAACAATGCTTTTTAAAAAGCAGCAGACGGATATTTTGAATGCTTCGAATGCTAAGAATGTGTGGACTCCCCCTCACAGGTCAAGTAGCCTGTGCCTAGCTGCTATTTTTATCGAGCCATTATTTTCTGTCATGCATGTAGGCTAGAACAATGTCACAGCACTGGGGGGTGGGGGGTTGGACCGAGCTGCCCCCTGCAGAGTGAGGGGGGGGGGGGTGATTCAGTCACATTCCTGGAGCCCGATCAGGATCCCAGTCTCTGGGGAGGAGCACCGCAGACGGGCACTTACATATTAATGATTGATGACAGTACCTCTTTTACACTTTCAGCCTCACTGTATAAACACTTGTTTGGGTTTTAGTCAGCACATTCCTCTCTTGAACGAGTGCAGACTGGCTGCTCTGTCTGGTAAGTGTTGAGCTGGACTGCAGCACAGCCTGTGGTACACCCGAGTGTAACCATTAACCTGTCCCCCTGAAAGCCTCTTCCATCCGCTAGGGAAGAGGTTAACGGTTACACTCTGGTGTACCAGTTGTGCTTTATGAGGTTCGTCACCATTCTCAGAGCTCTATTGAGGGTGCTTTAAACGTGCTGAGATTTAGAAAGCTATGAGGATCTGATGACCGAAACAGAAAATGATACCAAGTGAATCCAGACATTGAGAAGCACACAGTCGGTACGATAGCTGTGTTAGTTCAACCCTAACCAGGCTGCCCATTCAGATTCCCTGGCACAGATTTCAAAGAAGAATATGGGTGAATAAGATGAAATCGCTGATAATAAACTTTGAAAAGTCTCCATTTCCTGATTAATGGCCGGGGTACTTCTTGAGACAGGTGACAGACAGACACTGCAGGGAGGAGGGTCTCAGTCCTGTATTTGCTTAAACACTGAACCTTTCTGTCTGCTAGAGAATCCCAACTGAGGAACTTCAGGAGACTATTATCACGTCACAAACAAGCACTTCTAAAGGATATTAACTTTCTCTCACGGCTTCATTTCCTGCTGGAGACGCTTTTTCATGTGCCATTCCCCATTCATGATGCCTCTGTCATCAGGACCTTTTCATTGTTAATCGCCATGTAGCCTAACTCTCCCTCACTCTGTCCCAGTTCAGAAATGCAACAGCAGTTCAAAAGTGTAATTGCTAGATGTCTCAAAATTATTTCACAGCCTTTTCATTAGTCAGCTCACTGTTTTACTGTGTGGTTGAAATGTCTCTTTTTGCGTCACACAGTTATTCCTCACTCAAGAGGGTGAAGTAGAAGTAGGCTGTGAAGTAAGTATAATAACATTTCACCAGTGCAGAGCAGAGGGAGGATGTTAAATAAGTATAATAGCCTTCCTGCATTTCACCAGTGCAGAGCAGAGGGGGGATGTTAAATAAGTATAATAGCCTTCCTGCATTTCACCAGTGCAGAGCAGAGGGGGATGTTAAATAAGTATAATAGCCTTCCTGCGTTTCACCAGTGCAGAGCAGAGGGGGGATGTTAAATAAGTATAATAGCCTTCCTGCATTTCACCAGTGCAGAGCAGAGGGGGGATGTTAAATAAGTATAATAGCCTTCCTGCATTTCACTAGTGCAGAGCAGAGGGGAGATGTTAAATAAGTATAATAGCCTTCCTGCATTTCACCAGTGCAGAGCAGAGGGGATGTTAAATCACCAGTGCAGAGCAGAGGGGGGATGTTAAATAAGTATAATAGCCTTCCTGCATTTCACCAGTGCAGAGCAGAGGGGGGATGTTAAATAAGTATAATAGCCTTCCTGCGTTTCACCAGTGCAGAGCAGAGGGGGGATGTTAAATAAGTATAATAGCCTTCCTGCATTTCACCAGTGCAGAGCAGAGGGGGGATGTTAAATAAGTATAATAGCCTTCCTGCGTTTCACCAGTGCAGAGCAGAGCAGGGGGGATGTTAAATAAGTATAATAGCCTTCCTGCGTTTCACCAGTGCAGAGCAGAGGGGGATGTTAAATAAGTATAATAGCCTTCCTGCATTTCACCAGTGCAGAGCAGAGGGGGGATGCAGCCTTCCTGCATTTCACCAGTGCAGAGCAGAGGGGGATGTTAAATAAGTATAATAGCCTTCCTGCGTTTCACCAGTGCAGAGCAGAGGGGGATGTTAAATAAGTATAATAGCCTTCCTGCATTTCACCAGTGCAGAGCAGCAGGGGGATGTTAAATAAGTATAATAGCCTTCCCGTTTCACCAGTGCAGAGCAGAGGGGATGTTAACTATAATAGCCTTCCTGCATTTCACCAGTGCAGAGCAGAGGGGATGTTAAATAAGTATAATAGCCTTCCTGCATTTCACCAGTGCAGAGCAGAGGGGGGATGTTAAATAAGTATAATAGCCTTCCTGCGTTTCACTAGTGCAGAGCAGAGGGGGGATGTTAAATAAGTATAATAGCCTTCCTGCATTTCACCAGTGCAGAGCAGAGGGGGATGTTAAATAAGTATAATAGCCTTCCTGAAAGAGCCGGACGAGAGTGAAACACTGCATCAGATTACTGCCGTGCCAGAACCCTCCGAAACATTCTCAGGGCTGATCCGTTTCAAAGAAAGCAAGAACAGAAATCAATATATCCCTGTGTGGGGCAGCTTGCTCTTCTAGTTAAACCAGAGCAAGGGACTGCATGCATGCTTCGAATTCTGTACTGGCTACTGAGAAGATAATCATTGACTGTCTGGCCTGCTTTAGAAATAATATAGCATGAGGCTGGTGCTGCTGCTTAATGGACTGCAACGTTGCTGAGGCTGGATTTATGAGGAGCGGATATGGATTACAGATACAGCTCTCTGTATCGCAGGAGTCTGCAACCAGGGGAATGGCGAGGGAATGGGAGAGACAGGAGCCCTGCGAGATCGATACGCTCAGTGTTAAAGCACGCTCCGTCTGCACACTTTTGCAGAAGTTATATGATGTGAAAGGAAAATGCCTCTGTCTAAAATGATTTGCCTGCATTATTAGTTATTCTGTGCAGTCCGGTTTGCCCTGTCTCTTAAGAAAACCCAGGCGGTGGTATTATTTGCAAAGGAAAGTCTGACTCTTTCATTTATTGCAGTTTTACCCAGCAGTTTGCACGTATCTTACTGAGGTCTACAGAGAAGTCTAGTAAAACACTAAGCATGGTAAAGTGCAAGTGTTGTAATGATTTGGCATCTCAGCCCATTGAACTGAATGGAAAGGCAAAGGCTGGATGCGAACCACAAACCATACAATTAAAAGAAGAACGGCTTACCATTCAACTAAAGAGCAAGCTGTGTAGTCAGGAGGTAAGTACGGGTCTTATGCTGATGTCAGTATTATTAGCTCATCAGCCCCTAGGAGGAAATCCATTACAGTGTGGTGAGGCAGGGAACAAACCATGGCAAAGGCTGACTATCTTTTCATTACTGCATACAGCAGGGCTTTCAATTTAAAAGTCTACAGGCGGTTTCTCCTAATTAACTACAGTACATTGCCAATACAGATTGCCCAAATAAAACTGCTTCTCCATTCTGCATTGCTATGAGTAATTTCATGCCAGTAATGGAGGACTTTTAGAGTTTGAATGAAACCCACATAATATTTTTTTAAGGTCAACACTGTATACCCCGGTATTAAACAATATGATAAATGTTTGTAATTTTATCCATGAGAACACAACTGAACCCAGCTCAGACTCTTTGAACACTCCATTCTTGCGGCTGGGCTGAACCAATGCCTGGCATGCAGCTCCCTGCTCTCCCCCTCTCCTCCATATGGTTGTGTTTGCTCTGTGTCAAGTATGCTAACAAAAGCAGCCGGAATGATAATTAAGGAAACATGTGTGCATGCGTGCGTGCCTGCGTGTGTGAGTGCAGTGTGTGTGTGTGTGTGTGTGCGTGCGTGTGCGTGCATGTGTGTGTGTGCAGTGTGCGTGCGTGCGTGTGTGTGTGCGTGTTTGCTCCAGCCCTAGTCTCCCTGCTGTCCCTTGTAGTTGAGAGATTCTTGTTTTTTTTTGTTCCCTCTTCCCACTGACATGTGTGTTCCACGCTGGGAGGGGGGGGTGTGGTGGAGCATTGTGACATCACAGGAAGGGCTAGAAGAGGGGGGGGTTGAAATTAAAACAAACACTTCTAACGGACCCACAGCACTGTTGTGGATCGCAATAATGACACCCTGCTGTAACCCTATAAATCCTTGTAAATCGTGGTTCCCTTTTAACTGTATGGCTGAGACACCCGCTGTTACACCCTGTAACCCTCCACTCTGCTACACTGGTGCTTGCTTAGCAGATGAGCAAATAAACCAGTCTCTCCCTTTCCTGCTTAGTGATTCACTGTGCTATATGCGATCCAAGGACGTCAGATATTCCGGGATGCACTGTCCTCAGTGCTAGGATGTCCGGCCTGTTTCAACTTATCATCCGCTGTCTTCCTGCCGTTAGAACCTCTGTGTTGTTAACTCTTTGTAGGCCAGCTTGGGAAGCCACGACTGGGGTGTGTGCCGTGTGTTGCATGCTTTCGTATTACACAGCATTGAACCATGATCACCCCTAAACCCCAAAAGGGTCATTGTAGACTCAAACAGAACCGGTATGAGGATGTGTCAGTGTAGTGTCTTCACAGTTGGCTTGCGTGCTAGTGCTAAGATTGAACTGCCATGGCGGAACACCACTTTCTAGAAAATATCTAGAATATACGTCACAGCTTATGACTACTTCAACGAGGGAATTCGAAATGAACGTCTTTTCGAAACAAGCATGCAAACTCTAAAGCTCCCAGAGTGAATACAAACACAGATATCCCAGGAAACATGCATAATCAGAGCAGAAAAAGTGCCTGGCCAGATTGTACAGGGTGCCTCTCTACAGGCATGCAGGGCTAGTCTGGCCTCTGAATTATATACTTCATATACAGCTGCAATTAGACTGAGAGAGGCAGGGATTGCACTAACATGAGCCCATTACTGAGCTGTCTCTACACAGTCTGGAGGAGCCCCTAATAGACTGCGCTGGTCATTACTCTCTGTGTGTGATTGGGATTCATCAGGGTTAATGTGCGTGTGAGTGTTCTACTGCTGTAGTAGGGAGCACTGGTGTATATGTGTGTGAGCAGGGAGGTCAATCTATTGCCTTTGCACTTGCTTGAAACATGGCACACCTTATCAAAACACATCAATACATAACAGGGTAATGACTGAGTGTTTAACGGGATCGGAGCTCAAAAAAGAATTCAGTGCTTTTTCCACACCATGCAGATCCATTAGCTATGCAGGTCTCAAATATGCAGTTTTTGAAATGTATTTCCATTTTAGAACCAGTTGTCATGTTTTAAAATGAGAATACATATTTGTGATAGCGTGTGTTTCTTTAAAAAGCACGCAACAGGGAAGACTAATTTTAGAAATAGTTTTGTTAGCTACACACACACTCCCTGCATATCTGTGCCGAGCCTTTCTAGAAGGATGACCCAACAGTGCCTCTCATAATAAATAGGTGTATTTATAAGGCAAAGGGATCTGGCTATAGTCCCAGAGTGATGCTGCTGTTAGTGAACGCAGCCCTGAGAGTAACTGTTACTGTAAACACTGCTGAGCAGAGGAGCACACTGACCAAACACAGCTAACCAAACACAGGGACCCCTCCCCACTCCCCTCCATGAACACACACACACTGCTCCCCTCCATTCCATCACAGCCCACTTCCCTCCATGAACACACACACACTGCTCCCCTCCATTCCATCACAGCCCACTCCCCACGATCACACACACACTGTAGAGGAGCCTCGGGTGTGATGAATGACGCTCACTAGGCTCAGCTGTAGAGGAGCCTCGGGTGTGATGAATGACGCTCACTAGGCTCAGCTGTAGAGGAGCCTCGGGTGTGATGAATGAAGCTCACTAGGCTCAGCTGTAGAGGAGCCTCGGGTGTGATGAATGAAGCTCACTAGGCTCAGCTGTAGAGGAGCCTCGGGTGTGATGAATGACGCTCACTAGGCTCAGCTGTAGAGGAGCCTCGGGGTGTGATGAATGACGCTCACTAGGCTCAGCTGTAGAGGAGCCTCGGGTGTGATGAATGATGCTCACTAGGCTCAGCTGTAGAGGAGCCTCGGGTGTGATGAATGAAGCTCACTAGGCTCAGCTGTAGAGGAGCCTCGGGTGTGATGAATGATGCTCACTAGGCTCAGCTGTAGAGGAGCCTCGGGTGTGATGAATGAAGTTCACTAGGCTCAGCTGTAGAGGAGCCTCGGGTGTGATGAATGAAGCTCACTAGGCTCAGCTGTAGAGGAGCCTCGGGTGTGATGAATGAAGCTCACTAGGCTCAGCTGTAGAGGAGCCTCGGGTGTGATGAATGAAGCTCACTAGGCTCATCTGTAGAGGAGCCTTGGGTGTGATGAATGAAGCTCACTAGGCTCAGCTGTAGAGGAGCCTCGGGTGTGATGAATGACGCTCACTAGGCTCAGCTGTAGAGGAGCCTCGGGTGTGATGAATGAAGCTCACTAGGCTCAGCTGTAGAGGAGCCCCGGGTGTGATGAATGAAGCTCACTAGGCTCAGCTGTAGAGGAGCCTCGGGTGTGATGAATGACGCTCACTAGGCTCAGCTGTAGAGGAGCCTCGGGCGTGATGAATGACGCTCACTAGGCCCAGTTGTACAGGAGCCTCGGGTGTGGTGAATGAAGCTCACTGTAAATCTCGGAGCGGCTCAACAGGCTGTGCACTGCTTGACATGTCTTTGATGTAAAATGAATTTGCTGCAGCTCCGAGTGGATATTAGTGTACTCCACATCACAGGATCAGCAACAGTTACACAATCCAGAACAACAGTGTCAGTCTGTCTGAGAGAGGCCTAGGACTGAATGGCAGGCAGGGGCTGAGGTGCATCCCTCTCTCTCAATTCCAAAATATCTCAAAATACCTCTACAAGTCAAGCCAAGAATAAGCAGTACTCCTGTGTATCACGGTACATGTAATACCTTGACTACAGGGCATGAATAACAATGTAACAGCGGATTCATTACCATTGGTTCTTATATAGTAATTACATGGTAAGTACTGTGTAATTACATGGCCAAAGTCTTGGGAACAATACCTTGTTACCTGGTGTAATTCCAAGGTAACACCATGGTTCAGGCCATTCTCATGTATTACACTCTTATTCCATCAGAAGTTACCATGTCCGAGCAGAACCCATGTTAGTTACCCAGTTATTACCATGTTATTACATGGTTAGAGTCCTATCTTTGTTGCAAATCTTTTTCACTGAGGGAGTCACTAATGTTCTAGGTTGCTCTTAAAAACTACTTACACTTGTTTTGTCTCCCTCAGCCCTCCAGCACTGTTAGCCTGAATCCCAATGAGCTAGATGACATCAGCACATTTCATACAGAGTGAGACCTCAGAGAGCCAACCAATCAGAGAGTGAATGAGATATCTGGGAACCAGTGTCAGTATCGATCAGAGAGTGAATGAGATCTCTGAGAACCAGTGTCAGTATCGATCAGAGAGCGAATGAGATCTCTGAGAACCAGTGTCAGTATCGATCAGAGAGCGAATGAGATCTCTGAGAACCAGTGTCAGTATCGATCAGAGAGCGAATGAGATCTCTGAGAACCAGTGTCAGTATTGATCAGAGAGCGAATGAGATCTCTGAGAACCAGTGTCAGTATGGATCAGAGAGCAAATGAGATCTCTGAGAACCAGTGTCAGTATCGATCAGAGAGAGGGGAGGAGGGAGAGAGAGAGAGAGAGAGAGAGAGAGAGAGAGAGAGAGATGAAGAAAGAAAAATACCTTTCCTGAGCTACCTTCTCCACACACTCACATTAACTACAGAAGCCCAAACAGATTTCATTGCAGCCATTCAACTTTCTCCCATGTGTGTGTTATTGTGGGCATGTTTATAGTGCTTATGGGGTCAAACATAAAAAAAACAAATTTAAAAGAAAAAATGTCAATGCAGGACTATTTACTATAGCCCCTTTTAGCACTCATGTTCATTTGTGTGGTGAGCCATGCTCCCTATGAAGTTTAGAATAGTATATATTCTTAGATAGATAGATAGATAGATAGATAGATAGATAGATAGATAGATAGATAGATAGATAGACAGACAGGCTGACTGATGACAGGAGCAGATAAGAAACACTACACAACACACACTAACATCAAAAGCACAAAGACTGATCCATATTACACACCACCCAGTGACCTCAGATGCCCTGCCTTATTTACTGTACAATACCCCCTAGTGGAAACAGGCGGTATTAAAACATATGCTTCAAACAACAAAGACAAATGTATTTATGCAGCCTCTAGCAGGGCTGCAGCCTCTGCTCATACAGTGGAGTTTATGCACTGGATGTGCCAGAGGCAAGCTAAAAAAAGACTATGTTTCAATTATAAAAAAAAAAAAAATAATGAACCCCAGAACCCCAGCCCGCACTGCCTCACTCCCTGGAAGGGGTTTTCAGAGCAGGATGAGGCAGTGTGAACCCCCAGCCCGCACTGCCTCACTCCCTGGAAGAGGGTTTTCAGAGCAGGATGAGGCAGTGTGAACCCCCAGCCCGCACTGCCTCACTCCCTGGAAGAGGGTTTTCAGAGCAGGATGAGGCAGTGTGAACCCCAGCCCGCACTTCCTGACTCCCCTGGAAGAGGGTTTTCAGAGCAGGATGAGGCACGTGTGAACCCCAGCCCGCACTCCCTGACTCCCTGGAAGAGGGTTTTCAGAGCAGGATGAGGCAGTGTGAACCCCAGCCCGCACTGCCTCACTCCCTGGAAGGGGTTTTCAGAGCAGGATGAGGCAGTGTGAACCCCAGCCCGCACTCCCTCACTCCCTGGAAGGGGTTTTCAGAGCAGGATGAGGCAGTGTGAACCCCAGCCCGCACTGCCTCACCCCTGGAAGAGGGTTTTCAGAGCAGGATGAGGCAGTGAACCCCCAGCCCGCACTGCCTCACTCCCTGGAAGAGGGTTTTCAGAGCAGGATGAGGCAGTGTGAACCCCCAGCCCGCACTCCCTCACTCCCTGGAAGGGGGTTTTCAGAGCAGGATGAGGCAGTGTGAACCCCCAGCCCGCACTGCCTCACTCCCTGGAAGAGGGTTTTCAGAGCAGGATGAGGCAGTGTGAACCCCCAGCCCGCACTGCCTCACTCCCTGGAAGAGGGTTTTCAGAGCAGGATGAGGCACGTGTGAACCCCCAGCCCGCACTGCCTCACTCCCTGGAAGAGGGTTTTCAGAGCAGGATGAGGCACGTGTGAACCCCCAGCCCACACTCCCTCACTCCCTGGAAGGGGTTTTCAGAGCAGGATGAGGCAGTGTGAACCCCAGCCCGCACTGCCTCACCCCTGGAAGGGGTTTTCAGAGCAGGATGAGGCAGTGTGAACCCCCAGCCCGCACTCCCTCACTCCCTGGAAGGGGGTTTTCAGAGCAGGATGAGGCAGTGTGAACCCCCAGCCCGCACTGCCTCACTCCCTGGAAGAGGGTTTTCAGAGCAGGATGAGGTAAACTGAACCCTCTATTTTTGCACTGCCTTCCTCCAACATGAAGAGGGCGGCAGGCTGGTGAGACCGAATATCTCTGTTTGTTCTGGCAGGTTCAGGGTTTTCAGGATGAGATTGAAACAGCGGCCGGGCCTCTTCAGAGATGGAAAGTTATCAGAGCAGGGAGGCAATGCCACCCCAGCAGCACAGTGGACACTCTGGAGTTTTGTGACTGGGATGAGGCACTGCCAACAAGCCCCTTCAGCCTCCTCCCCCAGAAGGGGGTTTCCAATCATGACCAATGAGAACCCCAGGAGCAATACACCCCTGGAAGGGGCGCCAGCTCCATGATAAAAAAAAAAACATTACCAGGCACACTGCTGCTGTATTTGGTGAATCGAATTGGTTGTTTGTTTGGCAAATATTGAAACAGCTAGCGGGCTCTTCAGAGATGGAAAGTGATCTGTGTGTGTGTGTGCAGCATGTGTGACACTGTGGAGCTTGTGTGGGTGTGTGGCACTGCCAACAAGCCCTTCAGCCTCCTCCAGACCGTGTCTCCAATCATCCCCAATTTGTGCAGTACTGTGTGTGTGTGTTTGATAAAAAAAACTGCATTACCAGGCACACTGCTGCTGTATTTGCACAATCTATTGGTTGTTTGTTTACAAATATTTACTGCTAGCGTGTGTGTGAGTGACTGTGTGTGTGTGTGTGCGCATGTGTGTTTGTGTGACTGCATGTGTGTGTGTGTGTGCATGTGTGACTGCATGTGTGTGTGTGTGTGTTTGTGTGACTGTGTGTGTGTGTGTGTGTGTTTGTGTGACTGCATGTGTGTGTGTGTGTGTTTGTGTGACTGTGTGTGCGTGTGTGTGTTTGTGTGTGCGCATGTGTGTTTGTGTGACTGCATGTGTGTGTGTGTGTGTGTTTGTGTGACTGCATGTGTGTGTGTGTGTGTGTGTGCGCATGTGTGTGTGCGCATGTGTGTTTGTGTGACTGCATGTGTGTGTGTGTGTGTTTGTGTGACTGCATGTGTGTGTGTGTGCGCGTGTGTGTGTGCATGTGTGTGTTTGTGTGTGTGTGTGTGTGTGTGTGTGTGTGACTGTGTGTGTGTGTGTGTGTGTGTGTGTGTGTGTGTGTGTGTGTGTGTGTGTGTGTGTGTGTGTGTGTGTGTGTGTGTATTCCTCTAATTGAAATCAGTAGTGCTTTCTGAACTCTGATCAGATAATCTCTGTATCTCTGGGAGTTCAAAACAGAACCATATCGCACTACAAATACAACGCATGTGATAATGGAACCCTTTGCTGTTCATAAAGTTCTGAATGGTTCTTTATAGAACCCTAAACAAAATAGCCATCCGTTCCAGCTGTTGCATTTACTGTAGGCAGCAGAATGCCAGTGTAATATAACTGATTCACTATCGCCGCTAGCAATAACGCCTGCCATACAGCCCCATCAACTACCTTGGGACTGGGGGGCTGCAAAGTCTGAAGCGGGTTTTATTGGCATTGTAGGCGGGGGTGGACCCATCATTCAGTGCATGTCAGAAATACAGAAAGCGGGTCGAATCGCTAATCAAGCGCGGCATTCAGCTCGTTAGGAGCGCTTAGAAAGCACATCTGTACTGACAACATGGGGAGTTAACGTGTACAGCAACACACAGCTGCAGTTATAGGCTATTCACTACGAGACTCCGAGGACACATTAACACACAAACTCTGGTCGCTAATTCAGAACTCGCGTAAATCTTATTAAATTGAACTGAAACCTTAAATACGCAGTTAAACACTTTTGTGAAAGAGTGAAAGTGCATGCTTACTGTAAACAAATCGCTCATATGTATTTTCTTATTGTTTTTTAAAAAACAACAACAACAACAACAACAACAACAACAACAACAACAACAAACAACAACATACTACTACTACTAATAATAATAATAATAATAATAATAATAATAATAATAATAATAATAACGTATTGCTTTCAGTAGACGTTGTAGTGGTAATAAGAATTGAAAAGGCCTGCTTAACAAATCACAGAAGAAAGAAGAAGAAGAAGAAGAAGAAGAAGAAGAAGAAGAAGAAGAAGAAGAAGAAGAAGAAGAAGAAGAAGAAGATCAAATTGCAGTCCGGCTGTACTATAAATCTCGTAACAGTTAAAGCCGCAGCCCGGTGGATACTCTGTACTCACCACTCTCCCCGAGAACCTCTCGATCCCTTTCTTCACTTTCCCGTACGTGCCCTTGCCCAGCGTCTCCAGCAGATCGTAGCGGTGTTTCAGGTTGTGGTTGTGGTGGTGCTTTTTCACGGGCACCTTCCTGGTCTCCGCGGCCGTCTCTCCCCTGGGAGACGAGGATGCAGGCAGCGGGGGTGACGCTAGGCACTCCTTCCGAACCATCCTCGGTCTATTTAGGGCGAACTCGGCACCAGAACGCGAAAGCAGGCGAGGGGTCATGCAGGTAGCATCCATATCCCGCACACCCCCCAGAAACAATCCGGGCAGCCTTCAGAATCTAGGATATTTCTCCCTAAAAAACGAGTGCGAGCATAATTGACTGTGCGATTTTCATTACAGGGCATTTAAGATTCTTAAGTCCCAAACGCGAGATTTACAGATAAAACGATGTGGATGAAAGCTTATTCTTGTTTTAAAAAAGAAAGCAGTCATCAGTTTTTGACAACTCAGCTTAATAAAGCAAGATGCATAAGAACTGCCTAAGGTACTCGTTCTGCAAAAAAAAAGATTACACCTCAGCACTAAACAGCGATCACCTCGGCATGACCACTAGCCACGGCGCCCCACGTATATACCCTGAAGAGAACCGCACAGCACAGTCATTCAGCGATTACTGCGAACAATTAAAGACGATCCCCCGCATACCAAGAATATTATTATGATGATGTTTTGTTCCGTTTTCTTTTTTCATGATGAGGTATCGTTACCCCCAGTCCGCCTGTGTAACGGTATAGTAATAATTTAGCTACTGCATTACATGGTACCGGTATAACAAATTATAAAGAAGAAATCAAAAAATCACTCGCGTCATTGTCTACCGCAAAAGATACGACTCGCCAGGCGCTCAGTAATACAAGCAAAGCGCTTCATTTCGTCCTGAAGCCCAACGTGCTGCCTCTGTGTATAATCCGCGCTGATTCGGTGCTCAGGGGTGCGCGGTGTACAGTTACAGGATGGTGAATCACGCTGTCTAATGCCATGATCCTTTTATTTCATTTGCCCTTTTCTTCCTCTCTCTCTCTGTGAATAAGGAATGCGAGCCGTATGAAGCCGGAGGCGGAGTAACAGACCTGTCTCCCCGCCTCCCTCCCCCTCGTTTTCCCTCTCTGTAACATTCCAGATGTCCTGCCAGACTCAGTACCGAGGGACCAGCAGAGCTGAGCAGAGAGTTTGCAAGAGGCGAGACGCGACCCCTGAACACGTTCTTAGAAAAGGCCGTGGCGTGCGGTTCAGAGCGCTCCTGTCTAGTCCCACACCAGCGGGACAGCTATAGTATACACGTTCACATCATCATCCTTTAGAGCCTAGCCTAGGTATACAGCAGTACAGTTACACAGGCTTTTTCTTTTGTACTGTCCCTTTACCTAAAATGTTCTTATGCCTAAGTTCAGAAGCTGCTCTTCAGTTTTCGTTGGCAGGCATCAGTGGGCAGCTGAAGGTCTTTGTGTGTGCCATTCCACTCAGCACCCTTGGTTTAACATCTCATCCACAGGATGGAGCACAAGGAGGTCAAGTGACTTGCTCAGGGTCACACAGTGAGTCAGTCAGTGGCAGAGGTGGGATTAGAACCGGTGACTTTGTGGGTACAAGCCCTGGACTTTAACCACTGGACCACACTGCCTCCTTGGCTGTATCTTCCTGCTGTAATGCTGTCAATGCAGAGTGGGTGTTCACTAGATGGCACAGATTCTACATTTAAGGAATGTTTTTTTAAGGACTCTTTTTTTAATGGTGCTAATATACATAGAGTGCTTCTAGGTTAAACAACACTTGAAAATAAGAATGAACTGATAAGCCCTCTTTGAAAGGGTTGGGTTGATGAATGAATCCCTGCGGGCTTTTGAAAACAGGTCCTTGTCATGTTTCCTCACAATCACACCAGCGGTTCTCAGGTCATGCTGAACGCCCCCCCAGCAGCTGAGTTGATAATATAAGGAAGCCTCTTTACAGGGATCCCAGTCTGAAGCTCTTGCTGTTCCCCTGTGTGTCTGGCTGTAGTCCAGCATGGTGCTGACAGTGCCAGGGTACAGCAGCACTGTGTGGATACAGACAATGTCAATTCCCTTTCACACTTCAGACAGCAGGAAGACTTGCCTGGCTTTATATAATGCATGGGGTTATATTGACGCTGTCATATTGAGCAGTGCTATATATCATCTATGTTGTCATATTATTTAATATAGAATCTGTTTAATATGCTTTTTTCACATAAACTGTAATCTGTTACCTCATTTGGTTACCTGTCTGAAAAGTGAACCATTACAGCTACACTGCTTACCAGCTATTCCTGCAAAACGTGCTTCTGAAATCACTCATCAGGCTGATTGTGGGGAAGCATGACAGTTTTAACAGGTAAGAAATGAAATATTAGAAACATGCAGAGGATCCATAGTATTGTAATAGAAAAGCAATAACCTTCAGTGTTGAAGTACAGGAGTGACCTTTGAAAGAACGGAAGAACATTACTGCCCTCTGGTGGTTAAATTAATTCAACCACTATCAAAGATTGAAGAGACAGGTCTGTGCCCCCTTGCCAAAACCAATGCAAGCCTGACACTGTCCCTACTACATTGTGTCTTCTTGTAAATAACACATTAGTATTTTCCTTCTGTTTTAGGAAATGTTAGATTCATAATAAAATAATAAACTGTTTATTGGGCATGTAACATACTGGGGTAGGCATGACCCTCAAAGAGACAGGCTTACAGCAGAATGGAAGTAACGTTTGGTCACTGAATGTGGCACAGGATGTGTAGAAACACCACTACAAAATGTGACGCACATTGTGAAAGAGGAAATTGAAAACAGCTTTGCATTCCTTATCATATCAGTGCCTGTGTCTCTGTAAACAACACAGGCAGACAGAATGCAGCCACTGAGATATAATCAAGTTATAAAAGATAATATTTTTGTTGGGTCATATTTTCCAGAATTTAGTCTGAGGCTCAATCTTTACCTGTGGGGTCTTTGAACCTCACAACCTCCCAAAACATCCCTGATCCTCCCTGCCTCCCTGCCTCCCTGCCTCCCTGCCTGCCTCTCTGCCTCCCTGCCTGCCTCTCTGCCTCCCTGCCTGCCCCCCTGCCTCCCTGCCTGCCTCCCTGCCCCCTGCCCCCTGCCTCCCTGCCTCCCTGCCTGCCTCCCTCCCTCCCTCCCTCCCTGCCTGCCCCCCTGCCTCCCTGCCTCCCTGTCTGCCTCCCTGCCTCTCTGCCTGCTTGGTTGTCCCTGCAGCTTGGCGTTAGTGACAGCTACATCAGCCTGGCTCAGAGTGGACAGGAGATGAAGCCAAGTGCCTTTATAAAGCAGGAATGGTGACAGGTCCAGTGGAAAAGACGCTGAGATAAATACTGTATATCGTTGGAATACAGCTCCTGTCTGCGTATGAAGGCTGTGCTGATTTGCTTGTGGAATCTGTTCTCAGGGGGATATTAATAAACATGGCAAGCCATTGGAAATCAATGCATACTGCGGTATGCTTTTAAAAGGGTTGTAACATTAATGTGGAGTGAAACTGAAAACTGGAGTAAACACTTTGAAAATTTGTCTCAGATTTATTTTATCACCTAGCAGACCATACTGGAATGGGACAAAGTGTTCCCCTTGCACTGCTGGATCTATAAATAGACTGCCCTGGAATAGACAAGAGTGTGCTCATTAGCATGGACCCACAACTGAGTCCTGTGCAGCAGGTATTAGGATCACACCTGACCACACACAGAAGTCACTAAACTAACTGTGGTAGGCATTCAAAGGGACGGGCTTTCCCTTATAAAAGTCTCTCATAGCAAAAGCATTGCAAGGTGTAATAAAGCACACTGAGGCATGGTAAATCACAGGGAAGCATTGTAAAGCACAGTGAGGAATGGTAAAACATTAAAACAAAACATGGCAAAATAGGGTAAACTATGGCAAATGCATAGTGTATGACCATCAGGAAAGCATGGGAAAACTGCAAAAATATCATACCAAAATAACATGGTACATTTTTAGAACGGGTTATAGTTTGGCTGCCCATATAAAATAATGCTACAGTGCCACCCAGAACACTCTGGCTCTGGTTTCCTGTAAAGTAGTAAGCTACCTACAGCAGTGTATTCGACCCATGGTTCCCAACCTGGGGTGCGCGGACCCCTTAGGGTAGCGCCAGAAAGCTCCTAACTATTTCATTGTATGATTCATCGCCATGCACTGGCAGGTAAACATCTCTTTGAGGACCTCAATGAAACGCTGAGCACAGTAGTTCCAATAAACTACATTAAAGGTCAGTACCTAGTAGACATTTTTAGTCTTTGCAATGAAACAAATCAAAGGTTACAAGGGGCCTAGACGAACATACTGCAATGCAAGGAAGCAAATGATGCCTTTACTCGAAAACTGGACTTACGAATTGCCAAACTTGAGAAAGGAGACCTCACTCAGTTTCATTGTGATGTTTGTCAACCACATGAAAGCGCTTCAAAAGGAACTCCAATCAAGGTTCTCAGACATGGAAGACCGTTTCTAAAGATACATGGGTGTTGGATCCTTTTCTAGCAAAAATAGAGGAAGTGGCATACCTGAATTGTGAAGATGAATTTACAGATCTCTAAGAAAATTCACAATGCAAACGATACTGTCAGGAGTATGGCTACCAAAGATTCTGGCTTGCTAAGGGAGCAAATGTTGCCCCCAAATAACTGCATGCAACCACTAGAATCCTTCTCCCGTTTGTAACCACATGCCTGTCCGAGACTGCATTCAGTGCCCTGGTGTGCATCAAAACCAAAAGCTCGCAACACAGTAGATGTGCACAGTGATTTTCGACTTGCTGTTACAAATGTAACGCCAGACATCATGACGCTTGTAAATATCTTCAAGCTCAGGGCTCTCAATAACGGCAACGGGACAGGTCTGTGTAACTTTCATGCATGCACTTCTACACTGTTGTTTATATTCTGTAGATATATATGTATATAATGTGTAATTTACAGTATATAACCTATACTGTAAGTAGGTTACTGCGTGTGTATATACAATGCGGGGGCAGAGTGTATGCAGTGTGCATAAGGGGGGGCTCCAGCCCAAAAAGGTTGAGAATCGCTGTACTAGACGACACTACACTATTTTTGAAAGGTACAATAGGATTTTGGGCTCTGGAGTTTGTAAACCTTTCTCTGCTTCACACCGCCCCCTAGCGTTCAATACAAAACAAGCAGGGGAGTGAGGACGGCTTGTTTTGTGTTGAATGAAGGATTTTGTATACAGGGCAGCTAGTGCTAGTTACCTCTAACTGCGTACCGGTATTTGAAATGAAAGAGCTCCGTGTACTTTTCATTGAATTTAAAATATCATTTAATTTGTAATTCCTTCCTGCAAAAAATAAAAATAAATAACATTTAACTTTTTAGAATTGACACCGTTTCACGGATACTGTCGACTGTGAATTAAGATTTATTGATTTATTGATAAAGTTATTATTATTATTATTATTATTATTATTATTATTATTATTATTATTATTATTATTATATATGTTTTAAAATAACTAAATTAATAAATACATGTCGAAATAAATAAATACATATAAGGACATTTATTTATTTTTATATATATATATATATATATATATATATATATATATATATATATATATATATATATATATATATATATTTATTTTTTTATTTTTCATGTTGGCACAGAATGTCCTCCATAAAAAAAGGCTACATTTAATACTTTCACTGTTTTGGGGGGGGGGGGGGTCAGTCTTTTGTTAATTGTCTTTAAAATATTATACTTGTTTTAATACATATTATTAAACGTTGTGTTTAAAACAATATAAACCGCCAGATTTCCAGGACAATCGATCTGGAAAAAACAAAAACTGCATCTCCCCGTCGGGGAATTGAACCCCGGTCTCCCGCGTGACAGGCGGGGATACTGACCACTATACTAACGAGGAGTACCTGTAAGACTACATTACTGTATGTCTTACATGCACTTGTTTATACCGTTAAACGGGTGTGGATTCTCGCAGATGGGTTGTAAGATATAATGTACTTCGCTTTTATAAATACGTGGTTTACCTTGTTCCGCGCTGGCGCCGGTGCTGTGCCGCTGTGTTGTAAAGTCCCCGCCGCACTCGTGTTCCTTTTTTAGCCGGCAGGTGGCGCGCCATACTACATTTCTGCATCACAGCTAAACAAGCGCACAAGAGCGAGCACGGAGCCATTTCATGGAGTGGCGTGAGCGGGTGTTGTTTCTTTTTACAAGTGTGAAGATGAAAGCACTTGTCTTATAATCGTTGTATTATTATTTGTAGTGTTCTTCCATATTTTATTTTTTATTCTAGTACCCTTCCTTTTTATACATTAATCTTACCCACGTTTACACATCAAGCTATTCTATAGATTGAGAAAGTCACTAGGGTAAGACCTCGTGGCGCAACGGTAGCGCGTCTGACTCCAGATCAGAAGGCTGCGTGTTCGAATCACGTCGGGGTCATCGCTTTTTCTTATCAGTAAAAAAAAAATACATATAACATTCCATTTTTATAATCTGGATGTTGTTTACATTTTGTTTTCATTATGTAAATTGAAAAAGTCTAGAGCTTAGTTTTATTAGTGTGTCAGCATACATGACTTATTTGTTACACCATACACTAACTAGTCAACCGTCACACACCTGGCCTCATCAGGAGACTGCAGGCAGTTTGGACGGGTGAGCGCTGAGGGCTGGGACTCGGGAGGGAGGCAGTGTGGTCTAGTGGTTAGAGCTGAGAGAGGCAGTGTGGTCTAGTGGTTAGAGCTGAGGGAGGGAGGCAGTGTGGTTTAGTGGTTAGAGTTGAGGGAGGCAGTGTGGTCTAGTGGTTAGAGCTGAGGGAGGCAGTGTGGTTTAGTGGTTAGAGCTGAGGGAGGCAGTGTGGTCTAGTGGTTAGAGCTGAGGGAAGCAGTGTGGTCTAGTGGTTAGAGCTGAGGGAGGCAGTGTGGTTTAGTGGTTAGAGCTGAGGGAGGCAGTGTGGTCTGGGGTGAGAGCTGAGGGAGGCAGTGTGGTCTGGGGTGAGAGCTGAGGGAGGCAGTGTGGTTTAGTGGTTAGAGCTGAGGGAGGCAGTGTGGTCTAGTGGTTAGAGTGGTTAGAGCTGAGGGAGGCAGTGTGGTCTGGGGTGGTGAGGGAGGAGCTGGGGTGAGGGAGGCAGTGTGGTCTGGGGTGAGAGCTGAGGGAGGCAGTGTGGTCTGGGGTGAGAGCTGAGGGAGGCAGTGTGGTCTGGGGTGAGAGCTGAGGGAGGCAGTGTGGTCTAGTGGTTAGAGCTGAGGGAGGCAGTGTGGTCTGGGGTGAGAGCTGAGGAGGCAGTGTGGTTTAGTGGTTAGAGCTGAGGAGGCAGTGTGGTCTAGTGGTTAGAGCTGAGGGAGGCAGTGTGGTCTGGGGTGAGAGCTGAGGGAGGCAGTGTGGTCTAGGGGTGAGAGCTGAGGGAGGCAGTGTGGTCTGAGGGAGGCAGTGTGGTGGTTAGAGCTGAGGGAGGCAGTGTGGTTTAGTGGTTAGAGCTGAGGGAGGCAGTGTGGTCTAGTGGTTAGAGCTGAGGGAGGCAGTGTGGTCTGGGGTGAGAGCTGAGGGAGGCAGTGGTCTGGGGTGAGAGCTGAGGGAGGCAGTGTGGTCTGGGGTGAGAGCTGAGGGAGGCAGTGTGGTCTAGTGGTTAGAGCTGAGGGAGGCAGTGTGGTCTAGTGGTTAGAGCTGAGGGAGGCAGTGTGGTCTGGGGTGAGAGCTGAGGGAGGCAGTGTGGTCTGGGGTGAGAGCTGAGGGAGGCAGTGTGGTCTAGTGGTTAGAGCTGAGGGAGGCAGTGTGGTCTGGGGTGAGAGCTGAGGGAGGCAGTGTGGTCTAGTGGTTAGAGCTGAGGGAGGCAGTGTGGTCTAGTGGTTAGAGCTGAGGGAGGCAGTGTGTTCTGGGGTGAGAGCTGAGGGAGGGTGTGCTGGGGTGTGGTCTAGTGGTTAGAGTTGAGGGAGGCAGTGTGGTCTGGGGTGAGAGCTGAGGGAGGCAGTGTGGTCTGGGGTGAGAGCTCAGGGTCTGACTTGAAATTCCTTCTTTTTTTTTACAGGAATCATTTCGAGTTGTTATCCAGATTAAAAGTTATTAACCCCCCCACCCTGGTGTCGGGTGGGGGGGTTAATAACTTTTAATCTGGATAACAGGATTTTTCATATTTTGTGTTCCAGATCTATTTTATCTGGATCGTTTTGACTGTTTTGTTGTTGTTTTTTTTTCAGAAAATGTCATTGTTGGATTACTTGTATCCACTTTACAAATAGTTACGCTTACAAAATTCGTTTTGTTTTTAAAGGAATCTCGGTCACAAAATCTAGGATTACAAAATCCGGATCACTTGATCCAGATTAGGTTTTGAAAGACCGGCCCCAGGTGACACTTTCTCTTTCAATCTCTTATCTACTTCTCCAATTTCTTGTATTCTCACGTCTCGTCTCCCTCCGTTTTTTTCTGCGGTACGGGCCAATAGTAAGTCTCCTTCAGCACCCGTGCCGCCCAATAGTGTTCGACTTTATTGTGCGGCGGGCCCCGGAGTCGGCCCCTTTCTCGTCGCGGTTGATGGTGGGCCGGGTCGTGTGTGGCTGTTGTTGATTGCTGGAGTGTTTTTTTTAATTCTACAAGACAACCTGCATACTATATTTACACTCCTCATCCTCGCAGTTTGAAAACAAAAAATCAACAACGCCAAAGCGCCAAAAGAAAAGGGGAAAAAAAAAAAACAAGAGCCAGCTTGTGGAGTGAAGTCCTAACAAAGCATTATTTTCTGTTGTGCATTTTGCTTTTTACAACAGAAGAGGCGCCGCTACACGTTGTTGTTGTTCGTGAACACGCATCGCTTGTAGGACGAGCTCGTCGTATTGTATTGTTCATAGCGCGGTAGTGTTGGAAATGTCGGAATTCCTTGAAGACCCGTCGGTGTTGACGAAAGACAAGCTGAAAAGCGAGCTGCTGGCCAACAACGTGATTCTGCCGTCCGGCGAGCACAGAAAGGATGTTTACGTCCAGCTTTACCTGCAAAACCTCACGACCAGGAACACAGTTATGAACAAGAGCACCCCGGAGGCATTTTCCAGCGACGAGGAGCAGGCAGCCCCCGTGGTGAGCAGCAGGAACCGGTCTGGACGGGTGGGTTTAAGTTCAGCTCAATGTTAATAGGTCCTGCTACTTACTGTATTGTTCCTGATGTCTTCACCGTTGCAGTGTTTTGTTGGAAAGCTATGAGTCGCTTGCAGCACACCTTGCTTAGGAACCGCGTAGTCGTGGTAATAACACTAAGATTAACACTCCTAGTAAGCACACAGCACCCAATCTTAATTTCAGTGTATTTGTTAACTTCTAAAACATTAGCTGCTGTTAAAACAAATTAAATGTGTATTGTGTAACGTAAAGATAGCCAGGAATATCACCATCTATCTGTGAGACTGCCTCTCCGTAGGACTGGAGGCAGCACGGTTGCTTTTCTCTATTAGTCAAGGCCAATTTCAGATGTGCGCGTTTTTGCTTTTGAATGTGCCGATTCGTTTTACATTCGTTTTTGTGTAAGTGTTTTAAGCTGTCTGTATTCGTATTTTTTCTTCTTTTTAATTGTCAGTATTTGAGAGGTGGTGGGGTGTTCTTATTTAGGTACAAAAGAAAACATCTTTGTTTTATTTTTGTTTGGATTTGCAGTGGTTATAGTTTTGATTATCGTTTTTTTGCATCAGGCATCTCCATTTCTTAACACTACATTGTGTACCGCCGGCATTGCTGCAGAAAACATATCCGTTGCGTAATTGCCTGTTGCAAATGAGCAGTCAGTTTTATTACGAATGGTTTAAACCCTGTGACTTGGGGTGCAGGATACTTAAATACTTAAAACCCTTATGACTTGCGGGGTTTTAAACAGTATCATTGTGACGTTTACTGTTCACTTTTAAATAGGTGTTGTCTAAATTAAAACAAACAATAGCACATATTCGTTGTGTATATATATATATTATATATGTTATGTAAAATATATATATTTTAAATATATATCATTGTGACGTTTACTACTGTGTTTAGGCATCAGGGGGACGGGGGGGTCATGATTTATTTTTAAATAGCGACATTATTTTACTTCTATCTTTGTGTATTAATTCTAATTAACACTACTTTATATAAACTTATATTTTTAAATCTAAAACAAACAATAGCACAACATTTAAATGAATTTTTCTTTTTTTGTGTGTGTGTGTATATATATATATATATATATATATATATATATATATATATATATATATATATATATATATATATATTAATTCTTTGTGTTGTATTTAATAATTCGGTGTATTACTTTTTATTAAATGATTTGTGACGTTATTTTTTCCCCTTCACAGCAGCGCGCTATATGCTGACAACAGACAGCCTTTCTAGATTTTATAGCGTCTCAGAGTCATAGGTAAGAACAGATCGTGGTGCCTTGGATTGAGCAGCGCACGTTTCAGTGAGTCCGTTTTAAAACATGTGATTAGGTTGATTTAAAATTAATTTATGTACACCGAAGCAGGCGCAGCGAACAACGCAAAAGTGTAATCAAGTACAGGCTTCTATTTTTCCCATTTGGTTTGAGTTTATCTGCATTGGAGTAAGTCATTTTTAATTGAATTGTATTGAAAAAATAGTATTGTTAACTTTAAAAACGGGTTGTGAAGTAAAACACACACACACACAAAAAAAACTTTTTCCACTCCAACAAAACAAATTATTGCGTTTTGTTTCTCTGTATTAGTCATCAGTCATTACGGTTAAAATACCTACAATAGGGAACTAATTGACTTACTTGCAACATTACAGCTAGCTTTTAATTTCTAAGCCTTTTAGCTGAAGATTTTCCAGTTGTAAAAGTCCTTTTGACATTCTGAAAGGCTGTTACTGTATTAATGTGGTAGCTTTGCTTACAGGGGGGAGGGGGCGACACAGTAAGTTTAGTCTCGTCTCAGAAATGTCTTCATCTAGACAATGTGGGGAAGCTATATAAAAGGCCAACAAGATGCTCGGATATATTGTGAGAAGTGTTGAATTTAAATCAAGGGAAGTAATGTTAAAACTTTACAATGCATTAGTAAGACCTCACCTAGAATACTGTGTTCAGTTCTGGTCACCTCGTTACAAAAAGGATATTGCTGCTCTAGAAAGAGTGCAAAGAAGAGCAACCAGAATTATCCCGGGTTTAAAAGGCATGTCATATAAAGACAAGCTAAAAGAATTTAATCTATTCAGTCTTGAACAAAAAAGACTACGCGGCGATCTGATTCAAACATTCAAAATCCTAAAAGGTATAGACAATGTCGACCCAGGTGACTTCTTTGACCTGAAAAAAGAAACAAGGACCAGGGTTCACAAATGGAGATGAGATAAAGGGGCATTCAAAACAGAAAACAGGAGTCACTTTTTTACACAGAGAATTGTGAGGGTCTGGAACCAACTCTCCAGTAATGTTGTTGAAGCTGACACCCTGGGATCCTTCAAGAAGCTGCTTGATGATATTCTGGGATCAATAAGCTACTAACAACCAAACGAGCAAGATGGGCTGAATGGCCGCCTCCTCGTTTGTAAACTTTCTTATGTTCTTAAGTTGCCATAGCAGCAACATATTTTTTTTAAGCTAAGACTCCCAGCCCTATAGTACTCTAGCATGCGTGACAATTCAAGTTTCACATTTTCCCTTCAAATATGTAATCTCAAACGTAATGCTCTACTGCCAAATGAAATGGCCTGTTCTTATTAGTAATTTCAATTTTTAGTTATGGCTACCCGTCGCAGTCTTTCTGTATAATCTAGCATGGCAAATGGAGTCTTAATCAGCCAATCAACTGCATTGTCCTGCATTTGACATTTGACCCCTTCACAAGACAAGCACCAAAATAAAACAATAACATGTAGTGTGTTTCTTACCACTGATGCGATGCAAAACGAAACGCAGCAATTTCAATACTCCTACATTAACAGCACACACAACTGCTTACAGCAGCGCTTTAGAAGGGGGCAGGAGGATGTGGGTCGCTCCTCCAATTAAAACCCGCGCTCAGATCACGCAATCTACTAGTGGGAGTGCTGTGTTTGACAGACAGGAGTTCGTCATCGGAGGCAAAGCCTCCTCTGGTTAAAAAAAAAAAAAAAAACTGGCCTCCTCCAATTAAAACCAGTGTGATCTGCCACTGCAAACACTGTGTTTAATGGAGAAGGGAGGATTGCCTCCCTTTGTTTAAAAAAAAAAACACTCCTCAAGGACCAGAACACCATCTGCCACTGAAAAGTTGAGGAGGCTCTGCCTCTGTTCCCTCCTCTAAGGACCCTCCACTGGCACGTTTCCATTCTGCGTTAGCATAGCAATTTCACTCATTCCAGGTTTTATGTCATGCGGGTCGGCCACGTGATTTCACACTCCTTTTGATAAAAGCGGGGTTGACCTGGGTGACAGACGCAAGTAAACAATACGCGTATCAAGGCCCCAGAAGCAGCTTGTTACGGACGCTTCCGTCCCAGCTTCTCTGGATTGAAGCATCGGCCTAGATGTTGATTAGAGCAAACGTTTCTTCATCCCTGCTGCAGTCTGGTTCATGGTGTGTCTTGAGCAAAAAAATATGGTTAAACAGAAATGTTCCTTGCGGGAGTGAAACCTTCACGCAGGCGTGGCTGTTTGTTATTTCGTCGATCCTGAGGAGGGTCGCTGGGACCCGGGTTAACCCGAGTACGACCCAGGTATGTGGTTTCACACTACGTGGGATTGTGACCCGCCAGTGTGAAAGGGGCTTTACTCAAAAGCTACGGAGCGCCAATTGCAAAGAGGTGAGGAGTGTCAGGATGGATTCAGGTTGAAATATCTCAGTACTGATGAAACTAGCAGTCTGTTGAATGTTTGTTATTTATTTTGTTGGTTAATCAAAATGAACCCTCATCAGTATTCTCAAAGAAAATATATTGTTTGAGGAAAAAAAAAAACTTCAGCAGTGCGTTTGAGTTCAAGGCAAGGTGGACAGGATAGAAGGTGGCAGCGGGCGAGTGGAAGACCCAGTTTCACCAGTACTGGAAAGTGAAAGCATAACACATTCCTGATTCAGACAGAACCTTTTCCAGCAGCAGTGTCTGAGCACTGCCATCTGGCAGATCAGAGTCAAAACATTGACTGCTTGCGCAGGGAAACTATTTCCTCAATAAGGAGAGAGAGCGCTTATCAAAACATTTAGTTCACAAAGGCCGATAAATGAACAAAGTTTGCGATTTAAGTTTGCCACAGAAATTATGTCTGTGTTCTGAATAGACTGAGTTCGGTTCTACTCAGTCACAGCGTTTCATACTTGCTGCATTCACACGTGTGTGTGTGTGTGTGTGTGTGTGTGTGTGTGTATATATATATATATATATATATATATATATATATATATATATATATATATATATATATATATATATATATATATATATATATATATATATATGGCTATATATATATATATATATATTATATAAATATGGCTTTAAATGAACATTTTCCTTTCAAAGAGCTGCTTTCATGTTTGTCTGGCCTTGCTGATGTATGTAATACTCTTATCGGTTAACTTCCATTGCTGCACAGCGTGTTTTTACTTTGTCTAGTCACACAAATCCACTCATGATCCAACACAAGGGTTGTCAAAATACTCTGCTTTCAAACTTGGCATATTGCAAATACTGTGGTTTCAAACTTGGCATATTGCAAATACTCTGGTTTCAAACTTGGCATATTGCAAATACTTTGGTTTCAAACTTGGCATATTGCAGTTCAGGAGCCTGAAGACATTATCGTTTGACTCCTCCATCCAGACTGTGGTGTAATTCAATCGATGTTTCTCATATGTTCTGCAGTCTGACAGCCACCAGGCCCCGCTGTGTGGCTTGAGCTGCCTTTGGATCTTGAACTGACCCCACGGAAACCGTTGTAGTTAAACAGCTATTAACCCTTTGCGGTGCATTTATTCAGCTCCTGTCGGGCGCGTCGGGTCTAATTTATTTTCACACGAGCTGTTTGTTACACGCGCTGTTTAAGTTATTTTATTCACAGTAAAACAGGTTTAAAAGGCACTGCATATCAAAAGGACACTCAGTACTGCATCTCCAGCCCTGCCCCACTCCTTGTTCACTGTATTTATCACATATCTCTTCATAGCAGTGCATATTGATAAATCATCTCCTGATCACTCGATTTATCTCCAAACTCCTCAATAATGCTATCCAAGTCATTATTTTATTACTGTAACATCTCAAAAAGCTTGGCAAATGTCCGCAATTTTCTTTGAGTGCTGGATGTGGTAGCAGCTATCTTGTTTGTTTATGATAGTGTTATGTATGTGGTGAAGGGACTATGCGTATTGCTTAGATCTGCCTCCCGTTTTTTTTTTCGGCCTCTCTCGGCCATTGAAAGCTTTTCTCTGCTTTTTCCGTAAAAATTGTGTTCACCCTGGTGAAAGGGTGAACACTAATCATTAAAGCACCAGGAAAGACTGAATTGAGAACCGTGTGATTTGTTTGGGAAAGTGTTGCGCTTAATCTCTTGTTTGCATGCGTCTTGTTTTTTATCTGCTGTACACTTGTCTAAGCAGATCCTTGAGCAAGTCAACGCTGCTCTAGGGAATAGCTGAAGTGAGATGGCAGTATATATTTAACAATATATGGCACATTACAAAGGGGCTGTACCCTTGGTGTACGGACTGGGCTTGTGCAGGGTTTCGCAATAGCTTAGGTTCATGTCCCAGACAGACGGTTGCAGCGTCCCTCGTGGTTTGCTGCAGAGCAGGTCTCCCCTCTTCGGAGTTCCTGTTTTTCTGGCAGGGTGGCTGGTTCATGCCAGTCATCCTCCTTCAGGTGTTGTGTGATTGTTAATAACCTTCAGGACTTCTTCAATCTGTACTGAGGGCGAGCGAATACAAAACGAAAGGTATAGTAACTACTTGGATCAAGCATTTTTTTTAGACAGTATAAAATAATAATAATAATAATAATAATAATAATAATAATAATAATAATACATTTGTTTTGCATTTCTATTGCAAACCTATGGCAGTTTTAGCCAGCCTAGTGATGCCAAAATACCCAAACCAGGTGCAGCCAGCCTCCAATCTGCCCTTAAAGGGTTAAAATATGCAAGTGGTGTCTTCCGTTTTCTGTTGTGCATCCCTCTTAACAAGGGCAGATTGAGCAATGGAAAGATAAAGGGCTAAGTTATACAGTGCAGAGGAGGTGGGCTAACTGGCAAATGATTTGTAAAGAATACAGTCAGGATTGTCTCCTATCCACCTGGTGTAATGCAGACCCTGGTTCAGAGAAGCGCTCAGTGGAGTTTCGGGGTGATTAGGATCTATCTGTTTAGTTCTGTACCCTGTGTGTGCTACACTCTGTCACTGCAAACAGCAAGGTTCGTCATTTCCCTTGATGAGAAGTGAATGTTTTGCCTCGTTGAACACCAAAGCTGTGCTTTTCAGTGTGGCGGTGCTCTTGCAAATACAGAAACGACCAGATTGAGCTGTCCCCTGGCTTCAGCTAGTAAACCCCAGAACAGTTTTGTTATTTCAATAGCTGTACATTAACCCTTTGCGGTCCATTTATTCAGCAGGTCTCGGGCGTGTCAGGTCCAATTTATTTTCACACACGCAGTTTGTTTTAGACGCGCTGTTTAAAAGTATTTTTTTCACAGTAAAACAAGTTTAAAAGGCACTGCATATCAACAGGACACTCAGTACTGCATCTCCAGCCCTGCCCCACCCCTTGTTCGCTGTATTTTTCACATACCTCTTCATAGTCGTGCATACGGATAAATCCTCTCCTGATCACTCATTTTATCACCAAACTCCTCAATAATGCAATCCAAGTCATTATTTTTACTGTAACATCTCAAAAAGCTCTGCAAATGTCTGTGATATTCTTTGAGCGCTGGATGCGGAAGCAGCTATCTTGTTTGTTTATGGTCATGTTATCTCTTGTGCCGGGGCTATGTGTTGCTCAGATCTGCCCCCTTTTTTTTCGGCTCATATTGGTCTCACTTGGCCATTGAATCGTTTTCTCGGCTTTTTCCGGAGAATAAATGAATAGAGACCTGTGTTTTGTCTTTTTGATGTCGGACAGGATCCGACATCGGACCGGAAAGGGAAAATTGTAATGTCGGACCTGGTCCGGACCGGAAAGGGAAAATTGTAATGTCGGACCTGGTCCGACATCGGACCGGAAAGGGTTAAAGCTATGCAAAGATATATTTTTAGTGGGGAATTTTCATTGCGCTTTTTCATAAATGGTCGAAGCCCCCTGAATAAGCAAACCACCTGTCTTGATGAAATGTTTAGTCAGGTTGGTGACTGGTTGGTTAATTCAGATTTCACTGTACCAGTCACTCCGCTGGTGGTGCTGTGCTAATGCAGCAACCCCACTGGAAGGGAGTGTAAAACAGCAGCAGCACCCAAGTGTTTCTCGTGTGACTGTTTGAATCAGGAGTGCCTGTACTGCAGGGCCCGTGCACGATCGGAACGGCGACCGGACAATCCAGGTGTTCCCGGATAGTGCCGGAAGCCAGAGGCAGCATCCTCTGTGGAATTCCAGGAATGCTGACGCCTGGTTGAACAAACATAGCCAACGCTGCCACGTTGTGTGTAGCTGCCAACAAAAAACAAAACCTAGACTCCATCAGATAATTGCTTTTTAAAATACATTGTTGAAATTTTTCTGACCGATAAGTACATTTTGTTAGCATTAAACTATCGTGCTATGCAACAAAATTGATTTACATTGTATACGCGAATCTGAAACAGAATCTCTCACTGCAAAAACCTCTTGTCTTTTAAAAAAGAAGAAATATGTTTTAGATATCATTAATTGTATTTAAAACACTTGCATTGTGTAATGTATAGGATTGTGCAACTGGCAGCCATTTAAGTAAACACTTAAAGCAGAGAAATAAGGCAATGTTATTGGCACTCGATTTAAAAGGGATGTTACTGACCTGTTTCAACAGCAAGGAAATGCACATTTTTAGACTGATCAGGTCAAGGGGTCAAAAGTCAAAATGTGGTTGATGGGTACCCTCCTTAATGTTAACCAACCTTTTACTGAAACAATTTGTGCTACAGACTTGTGGGAGATGTCATTTTATTGGAAGAAGTACTTTTGAAAGAAAACAAAAGGATGTTACACCTTAACAAAGTTTTTGACTTTGGGGTGAAACCCCAAATTGAAAATCTCAAAAAATGACCAAGAAAAGGTCATGGTCTCAGCTTCGTCTGTGCAAAATTTCAGGAAGGTAATATTTTTAGTTTGTTTTTTTGGATTTGCTGTGCGGTTTCCAATAAAATGACACCGCCACAAAAAAAGTCCACAGTCTGACCTTAGCGATAAGTATTGAGCGGGAATGATGAGTGTTATTGGCTTTCCTTCCACAGAAAGCCACAAAGAAGACTGACAAGCCCCGGCCGGAGGACCTGGACGTGACGCAGCTGACGACAGAGGAGATAAAGGACGAGCTGATGAAATATGGGTTCCAGCCAGGACCCATTGTGTGTAGGTATCTCCAACGCTGAGCCAGGACTCATTGTGTGTAGGTCTCCCCAACGCTGAGCCAGGACCCATTGTGTGCAGGTCTCCCCAACGCTGAGCCAGGACCTATTGTGTGTAGGTCTCCCCAACGCTGAGCCAGGACCCATTGTGTGTAGGTCTCCCCAACGCTGAGCCTGGACCCATTGTGTGTAGGTCTCCCCAACGCTGAGCCAGGACCCATTGTGTGCAGGTCTCCCCAACGCTGAGCCAGGACCCATTGTGTGCAGGTCTCCCCAACGCTGAGCCAGGACCCATTGTGTGCAGGTCTCCCCAACGCTGAGCCAGGACCCATTGTGTGTAGGTCTCCCCAACGCTGAGCCAGGACCCATTGTGTGCAGGTCTCCCCAACGCTGAGCCAGGACCCATTGTGTGCAGGTCTCCCCAACGCTGAGCCAGGACCCATTGTGTGCAGGTCTCCCCAACGCTGAGCCAGGACCCATTGTGTGCAGGTCTCCCCAACGCTGAGCCAGGACCCATTGTGTGTAGCTGCCAAAAAAAAAAAAATAGGCTGTATCCATCAGAGAATTTATTTTTAAAGTACATTGTTGGAATTTTTCTGACCTAAAAGTACATTTTGTCGATATTAAACTACCATGCTATGCAACAAAACTGATTTACGTTATATACGCTAATCTGAAACAGTCTCATACTGCAAAAATCTGTGTCTTTAAAAAAAAAAAAAAAAAAATTAAGTGTTTTAGATGCTTGCATTGTGTACTGCATAGGATTGTGCAACTGGCAGCCATTTAATATAATGCATAAAGCACATAGAGAAATAAGGCAATGTTATTGGTACTCGATTTAAAAGGTGTGTTACTGACCTGTTTCAACAGCAAGGAAATGCACGGTTACAGCCCTTTCAGTCATTGTTTGAATCGCTATTACAAATAGCAGCTGTGAATTGCACTGTATGGGTTTTGGTAAAGTGGGTGTTGGTTGTGTTTTAATGTTGTATTGCAAATCTACATTAATCTCGCTAGCACACTCAAATGCTGGACTTTGATTTGTTCATTATACTCCCAACTGACTTCCTGTATTTTGAAGCATTAATTAGATAGTTCTCAGAGTCCCTTTCACAGAGATCAAGACTTTCAGCTGCTGTCCTCTGACAGCTATTGCCAAGTGGAAAGTTACCAGCACTTGCTATATTTTATTTATAGTGAATTTTGGCGGGTGTATCCAACTACAAACGCAGTAACAATGTATCCGTTTATCAACCGTGATTAGTTTGCAGAAGTAATTTCCTGGTAAATTGTGTCATTGTTTATTAATGGTGTAAGCTGACATTGGCAGCGCAGCTCATTTGAGAGATGCAGTCGTAGAAAGGGCAGTAGTCTCCCTACTTGTGGAACGTGACTCAAGTTCTGTGCAGGTCAGTAGTAAAGGATGTGAACTCTCAGCTTCTTCCACATGCTGTTTAAGAAGTGGTGTTGAGTTAACACTGCCTTGGAATGTGGTGGCGAGACCTGGCATCCTGCCCAAGCCATTAATTGCAGTGCGGTTGTGGAGACAAGCAGGAGAATGCTTTTCACCTGGTTTCAGTTTAATGGGTAATTAAGAATGATATAATGACATGACAGATCTCTTTCAACCCAATTACAGTCCTGGAGGCTACAGGCCACGTTTAATAGGCTAATAGTCGGAACTAAGACCTAAACTGGAAGGGTCGGCTTTGCCCACCCCTGGGCAGCATCTATTACTGTAGGACTACCATCACAAAGCAGTGTAATTGCCTAGTGCTTTAACTCTTAACACGTGCAGTATAATCGCTGTCTCTCCCTTTTCTAGTGTTGGAGATCCATGAGATCAACAACAAAATAATAAAAAATCCAACACGCATTCACAATAATGGTGTTAGTAAAATGTGAGACCTGTAAAGCGATGGACCTGATGCACTTTGGGTAACGTTTACAATGAAATGAATAAAAGCTGATGTTTCTCATTGTAGCATCCACCAGGAAGCTGTATGAAAAGAAGCTGCAGAAGCTGCTGGACGAGGGCCCCCTGGAGTCACAGCCAACCCCTCCAGCACCGGCCCCCACTGCAGACAGCAACCAGAACGGCAACACAGACTCCGACCAGTACAGTGACAAGGAGCAAGGTACACCTCTGCGGGGAGCAGGACAGGAATATTAACATACCGACCACAGTCCACTGAAACCGAATACACACTAGTGCATTGCTCCCCCATTTTAGATTAACCTGCATTACATTACACAGGGCTGTTAGAGAGGCTGTTGCAGATTGTGCAGCATTTTGTTTTATTTATAGTTATTAATAATATTTGGCACTTCTGAATGTCCAAAACCCCCAGTACCTTCTCTGTTTGAAGAAGGCACACATTTACTATGTGACTCTGAACCAGCTCATCATAATTCCCTTATCAATAACGTGGTGCTCAGCAAGTTAAAAGACAAGCTGTTTAGGTATGCATAAATAGTACTAAGAGCAAGAGTGGATCGTGCTCAGGTTTTGTTTTCTGATGTAGAGGTACGGAAGACTACTGCAAAGCATTGTGATTGCCAAAATATCACATTAGACAGGATGTGTTGCAGGGTTTCTTCTTTGTTGCACAACGCATTTCAAATGTGTGTGTAGCAATCCATCTAGTAGAATGAAGCCCTGTACCCAACTGCATTACATTTGTTTTATCGTCAACACGGCAATGTTGAATATTGTCATTTTTATACCAGCACTTTTTTGGCGTCTCGTCTCATTCTCTGCTTTGCCGACTCGTTGCACCGCCACCCTGCAGCTGCTCCGATTCCTCGCTTTTCCTTCACGGGAGATTTCAGAGTTTAAACATTTAACGTTAAACATTTCAGTATTTTTTCCTAAATGTTAAACCATGGTCAAAGGTATACATGCAGTGTTTATACATGGGGTAAGTACAGTGTAAGGTTAATTAGTCATTATGCATTTTTCCAAATACACACACATAGAAAGTAACATTACTCTAATCGAGGCTATTTTTGATTTGGTTACAAAAAATCCCAAAGTGAAGAAGCTTTTAAGCTAAACTTTTAAATATTTCCTTCTGAAGTGGAGGCTCCTGAGTGGCGCATCCGGTAAAGGCACTCCGCGGTCGGCAGTGCAATAGCCTGGACTCGAACCGGCGACCTCCAGGCTATTCCACTGTCGACCGTGGGCGGGAGTTCCCAGGGGGGCGGCGCGCAATTGGGCGAGCGCCACCCTGTGGGGGGGAGGGCCTAGGTCAGCCAGGGTGTCCTCGGCTCACCGCGCACCAGCGACCCCTGTAGACTGGTCGGGCGCCTCTGGGCCTACCTGTAAGCTACCCAGAGCTGCATGGTCCTCCGACGCTGTAGCTCTGAGATGGCCGCATGGTGGGCCCACAGAGTGAAAAGCAGCGGGCGGCTGACGGCACACATTTCGGAGGACACGTGTGTCCGTCTTAGTCTCTCGCGAGTCAGCGCAGGGGTGGCAGCGATGAGCCAGGTTGAAATAAAAAATAATTGAACATTTTAAAAAAATTGGGGAGAAAACAAGAAAAGAGAAAAATTGCCGATTTTTCCAAATTTATTGAAAAAAAAAAAAAAGTTTCTTTCTGAAGTTTAAACGTTAACAAATGAAACTGAACCTTTCTTTACAGAGGAGATGCCCAAGCCAGTGCTGAGAAGCGAGAGCAGCTGAAGAGCAAAGCAAAGCCCCCGGCCAGCCTGCGCACACGCCGGCTCGAGCAGAACAGGGTGAGTCTGCACAGCACCTGAAAGAATACAGCAAGGAGTACAACACAAATAATAGCACGAAGGATCAGGCCATGTGTAGTGTGAGCGCATGGGCATGCAATAAGACTGTAGTGATACCATCTCAAACGCTGAACAACATACTGAGCACTGATGACAAGCACAGTTAAAAAAAATACTGACAAGTTCATTTTTGGATAAATATTCTCTGTTCGTTCTATTAAAGGTAAAGCTTCCATAGTAACTTTGTTTTTTTTTTTTTTCTTCTTTTTTTGGAGGAGGGAGGGGCTCCCATGATCCCCCATCAAAATAAACATTAGAGAGGAATTATACAGTTAACTTTTTCTCGGCTGCCAGTTGAATATGCACATGATCTTTAAGATGATGCTAATCCCACTTATAACCTTTTAGAAATTGCAGCAGCAGATAACACCCCCTGTCAAACACCAGCTGCGCTCAGAGGCTGTAGGGGAAACCATTTTCCAGGGCTTATTCAGCTTCTGCACTCATCCCAGACTGGGCAACGCCTGCCCCACTGCCACCGCAGGATAGGACTCTTACCAGAGGAGTTGAAGGAGCAGCCCTTACTGTACTATATATAATTTTATTTTATATTCCCTGCTTCAGGGACATCCCAGGACTCTTGACTGTAAATTAGGTTAATAAAGCTCCAATCTGTCAAAGCAAAGCCTAATGCTGAAATAATAATAATAATAATTCTATGTTTTTAAGTCTGGGCCTGTATTGAGGAGTGTCTGTGAGTGTGCTCTGGATATAACTTGGAAGTCCAGAGTAGGAGGGCACTGGAGCTAAAAGATCTGCTAGCTGGTTTTACAGATGCAGAAGGTTGCAATACTGCCACCTGTGGATGAATTTTGATATTTCGAGCCCATAATCATTTCTGCTTATTTGTTGAATTGTAAACTGTAATAACTGGAGCTCCAGAAAGATGTATTTATTTATTTTCATGTTTGTATTATTTTTAAATGCATCCTTGTCGTGATCCTCCTTGCTGCGTAGCTGCTGTGTTTTGTGTGCAGAGTGTAGAGCAGGAGGAGGAGGAGGAGGCTGTCTCTGCGGTGGGGTTCCTCAATGTGAAGAGAAGGAGCAGAGCGGTGCAGCAGGACCAGGCTGTGCCGGGCAGCGACGACACTGTAAACAATTTCCTTGGCACGCTCCCGCACCTCTCTACTCTAGACTGCACCACCCGGGGGCGCTGTATTCTTTGAAAGGGGCTTGTTTGTCGGTCCGTCACATCTGTGAATGTGTTTGAATGAAAAGCACTGTGGTGATGTACAGTCAATTGGTCCATGAACACAACTGTCCTGTTCTAGTGACTTTGGTAGTCTTGTTCTTCCCTTGTAGTTGGCACGATGTAGTAGAGTGACCAGGTTTGCAAGTATTTGTAAGCATGTACATTGACTACAGAAAACTTCACAAGTACTGTTTACACTTAGGCACTTGTTGATTGTTCTGAGGGGACTAACGTAGGGGACTAACTTGAAAAAACTTCAGGAATTGTGTTATTACAGAGCTAACGGTTCAAATAATAAAAAAAAGAGACCGGATACAGTACTGGGTGAATGTAGCTGCGAGAAGCATGGACACCCCTAGTAATGAAGGCACTAACCATTTCAATAAGTATTAAAGAGCAAATAATGCTGGGGAAAGCCATGCCTCCTAACATCAGAGCAGATGTATAACTATGCTGGAGTTTCTCTAGGGGATTAGATCCGTCTGTCTCTGCCCTACAAGCAGAGCAATCTTTTGAAAAGCTTGTGCCATTGATTTGGTCATGGTTATTAGGCTTCACCGGTGGAGAGATACAGGTCTGTGTGTTATATTGCAGTTGTTCCTGGACCCTGTTTTGTTGGTTGTGTGTGAAATGGCACGGCACTTGTTTTGCTTATTTAGTATGTCCACTGCACATTCACAGGGTGTTTATGGGGGGTGATGGTTAGAGAGTGTTGTGAATCTGTACTTGCCTGTTTATTGAGCACTGGCAACTGCTTGTGCTGAAGTGTAACTACCTAACCTAACCTCCTTCTTCCCGTCCCAGGACCTGTCTGAGCTCTCTGCACCCGAGACCCTAGCCAGGGAGAGTAGGGACCCTGGGACCCCCAAACGAGGGGCCCTTCTGGGGGGCAAAGTGAGCGACTCCCCACGATCCACCAGGAAGACCAGAGTAGAAGTAAATATTAATTCTGGTGGTGGCGATGAGAAATGATTGATCCTGTTTCACTTTAGCTGAATCTCTAAATCCTGTGTTACAGGTTATAGGACTTCTGCTATTGCCTGTAACACACAAAGAGAATGGGAAGGGTGCGCACTGTACCCCCGTCAGAGTTGTAGCATCAACGGGCCTCAATAAAACAGGGTGCCAAAGCGACAATGAAGTGTGGAAAAGATGAGTTGCTAAAGAATAAGTTTCATGCCTTTGTTGCTGCCCCTCCTCCTCCCGATTCACCCATTCTGACACCCCTGTTTGTGTTCTCCCCCTCCCCACACAGGAGATCCCAGAGCCCCTATTAGTGAGACGAGTGCGTGATGTCAGTAAGGGCCTTGGATCCAATGAGCTCCCCCAGATTCAACCACAACCCATCCAGCCCCCTAATGAAAGCAGCCCCGGGACACCAAGGAAACTAAGCGCACACCGCAAAGTAAACTCACGCTGCAGTGTTATACACCTGTCGCATAACCTTGTTATTACACATTTCATACAAATGTTATCTACCCTTATCAGTGCTATGCGGTTCAGTCTTACATTTATACACATGCATGTAGGAGGGTGAGCAGGACAGATGTGTTTATTATTCTAATTTCATTGATTTTCTCATTTGTATTTATAATTTGAACAGTAGCTTTCGAAGTGTTGGTTTTGGTGACTGTCTCTTGCACGTGTTGGTTTAAAATGCAGGCGAGGCAGGGGAACTTGTTATTCCTAGAGTCCTAGAAAAGAGACAAAGTAAGTGTGAAGATGTGCCTGCTTGGACAATCCAAAGCTTAGTTTTCTTATGTTTTTATTGTTATAAAATCTAAATTCAAACTTGTCCTGAAGCTTCACTATATCCACATGTGGAAATGCAAGACTGAACCCACGTGCACAGTAAAAAAAACAAAAGCTAGTTAGGTTTGATGACAAAAAATAATGTCTACCTGGGCTAATGTAGCAGGCTTACTGGGTCACGGTAGTTTTGGGTTTGTTTCCTTGTTTTGTGCCAATGTAATTTTGTTTTTAAATGTAAACTTCAAAACCAGTGGTGTTGCCCACTTTGTGTTGGGTCTGCCCAGCTCGCCCCTTTCATGGGCATTCCTATGCAGTCGTGAAGTATTGGAGTTTCATTTGCAGGAGAGTGAGGAGGAAGGTTGGCGTGACACCACAGAGACTCCCCCTGCCAGGCAGACAAAGATCCCTCGTCCTGCGCCTGTGGCCCTGCTGGACACTGCCCTGCTGGAGGTGACTTGTCTGCTTGAACTCCGGCAGCACTGCGCTTCAATCATCCTCATAGCCACGAGCAAGCATGCAAGCATGCACCAGTACAGCAGCCTACATCAGCTCCTTTGCCTTTTTTATGATTATTCTGTGGGGTATAGCCCAGTATATCCCTTTTTCAATTTCGCCTAAGTTTACCTTTCCAGGTGGTAGTGTCAGACTCTAATTTCCTCTTTGAGATAGGGGGAGGCTTTCCATGGTGACCCACAAGCAATGAAAAGACTGGCTATTGATGAGAGGCCTGACATCACCTGTGTCTGTAGCATACAGTTCACCATGAAGTGATTCACGCAGTTACCCTACGTTTTTTAAATCCAGGCTTTTTATACAGTTTTTATATTTTTGGATTCTTATAAGCCAAATGTAAATATGTAACATAATATTGACCGGATGTTTTTGTTTTTTTTTTTTTTTTTAAGGTAACTAGTTAGATTTATTTTGTACTCAATTTCATATACAGTACTACCTATATAATATAAATTGAACTATGGCTATGAAACTTGTGGTGACTGAGTAATTTTGTTGCCACTGTACAATATGTGGATATTAAAATAAAAGAACAGGATTACAGAAACAACTAAGGAATTTGTTGAAATGTCATCTAAAACCTCGCGCAGTCCTTGTAAAGATCACAAAGGCAAGGGCGCTGTTAATTAAACCGCAAAGGTTTTATTACATGCGTATTGAGCTTTAAACATACCGCATGCTTATAAAATCACTCGGCCACTTCCACTGCTGCTGTGGAAGACCTGTTCCTATAGGAAATAAAGGTACCCCATCCTTCCAGAGAAGTGTCCCTGTGAAAAGGCTTCATGTTGCTCTTTTATCAGCACCTGGTGAGTGAATATAACAGAGCCGGTACACTTTACTGTGAGTGAATATAACAGAGCCGGTACACTTTACTGTGAGTGAATATAACAGAGCCGGTACACTTTACTGTGAGTGAATATAACAGAGCCGGTACACTTTACTGTGAGTGAATATAACAGAGCCGGTACACTTTACTGTGAGTGAATATAACAGAGGTACACTTTACTGTGAGTGAATATAACAGAGCCGGTACACTTTACTGTGAGTGAATATAACAGAGCCGGTACACTTTACTGTGAGTGAATATAACAGAGCCCGTACACTTTACTGTGAGTGAATATAACAGAGCCCGTACACTTTACTGTGAGTGAATATAACAGAGCCACTTTACTGTGAGGAAATATAACAGAGCCCTGACACTTTACTGTGAGTGAATATAACAGAGCCCGTACACTTTACTGTGAGTGAATATAACAGAGCCCCAGACACTTTACTGTGACTTTATAACAGAGCCGGTACAATATAATATAACAGCCCGTTACACTTTACTGTGAGTGAATATAACAGAGCCCGTACACTTTACTGTGAGTGAATATAACAGAGCCCGTACACTTTACTGTGAGTGAATATAACAGAGCCTGTACACTTTACTGTGAGTGAGTGTAACAGAGCCGGCACACTTTACCGTTTTGCACAGATCAAACCGAGTTACTGAGACTGAATCTTGGGAAATGGAGGGCTTACTGTGGCTTGCAGCTCGTACTGTGGCTGGTCATGGTTGTCTACTTTTTCACGTCACTGATGGCTGTAATTTAGAAGCTGTGGCAGGTGTGGTTTATTATTGGCACCACCTTTGGTGGTCTCGCAATCTTGTTACCTTTCGCTTGTTGTTGCAGATTATTTTGCTCTGCAGTTTTTACCAACAACAGCACAAAGTGGCCTAGTAGTTTTCTTTGTTCTTTTTAGAACCACTCTGTACAATATAGCTCCAACATTGGGTATAGGACCTGAGAATCGTGCATGCAGGCTGAAAGGGCTGCCCATGTTTGAGACCTGAACATCCTTGCCCCTGTTGAGCACTCGAGTGCTGGGAAGCGCTGCTGTATAGGGGATTAACAGTTTGCCGTGGCAGGCAGCGCTGGTGAGCAGGGGGGCTGAGCAGTGCGTTCTCCTCTCCAGGAGGATATGCTGGAGCCGATGGCTGAAGACGCCACAGACGCCCCCAAGCAGAAAACCAGGCAGCAAAAAATCTGGTTTCCTGAAACCGGTCAAACCCCAAGAAAGTGTCTTCTCTTACGGGCACTGGTGCATGCGGAGGGCTGCGTGTGGGTTACTGGCTTTCTTCAACACAGCTTTCACCCGTGGTGTCACCACTCCACCAACAACGGAGACCGTGGCAGGAGAATGCCATTATCGGGACTGTATTTGCAACCACAGCTTTTTTTTTGTTGTTGTTGTTGTTGTCATTCATGCTAGATCCATGACTTTATTTTGAGAGCATTCCTGGCTTTGCATGACCTTACCTAACCCAACTCTCTTTCCTCCAAACCCACATGGTGACCTGGGAAAGCTGCTTGGGTAAATGGTTCTGTACTTTTGAGCACTGCAGGGTCTGTGAGGGGGAGTGCTTACCTTGGGGCTGCGTGCTTACACACACCCTGCTGAGCTGTCTGCCTCTTCCCTGCAGGTGGAGGGACGGACAGCAGGAGGGGACTACGTCGAGCAGACCCAGGAGAGGGACATTCTCAAGGAGATGTTTCCCAACCAAGTGGCAACGCCGACTGGAATCAGGTCAGTTCTCCTTGCAGTTCTCCATGCCTTCGAGCCAAGCTGCCAGTTCTGCACATGTCCAGGGTTTCACTCTGACAAATCTCCACTACATCTCATTAAAGCTTTATATATTAAATAATAGAGGCGTTGCAGAGAGTTCTGCAGTAAATACATTGATTTTAAAATACAGTAAAAATAAAGTAGTGAAATAAATGAGAAGCACAGATGTTGTGGTATTTAAACATATTGTAACAATTGCAGTAGATCTTGACACACACAGTATACTATTAATTTGTTTTATTTATATTTTTGTATGTGCCAGGTTGTAATTCTCAGTCACTCTGTATTACAAGCAATCCATTATTTGATCCTATTTCACAACATACATGATCGGCCAAAAAGCCATCGCATGTACCGTAATTGCTCTGCTGCTTTATAGAGCTGAGGCGAACGTATGTTTTGAATTTTTCAAATATTTTTATATATATATATATTTTTTAAAATATTTGTATAAATAAACCTGATACCCCATCAAATTACCTATTAAATAATTCATTGATACAGAATGTATTGTTTTCAATTGCATAATATGTTTCTGATCTAGAGTTATTTATACATCCTGCTATATGAACCGATACGAACGTGGTAGTTGCCACAGAATATATTTCAAGCCGTATGTGTTTGTTTGAACTTGAGTATTCGAATGTCCCCCTCCCTCTCCTCCACAGCGCTACCTGCCGCAGGCCGATCCGCGGTGCGGCGGGACGCCCTCTGGACATTAGTTTGTTCCGGCTGGACGACTCGCTGCTGCTCCGCTCCCAGACCAGCTACCGCTCCAACCTGAGGACAGAGTCCTTCAAACCAGCCAGCCCTGCTTTCACTACAGCCAAGACCAACTCGTCCTCCTCCTCCTCCTCCTTGGCCCGGCTCTCGGCGTCGCGCCGCTCTTTCCCCGTCTGGATCCAGCTACTCCTGCTCTCCCTGGTCGCCGGCTTCCTCTTCTTCATCTACCAAGCCATGGAGACCAACCACATGAACCCCTTCACCCAGGACGCCCCTGCCGCTGCCCCTGCTGCCTCTACTCCCCAGGTCCTGGACCAGTGAGACTCCTGTGCCCTGCTCAATCCACTCCTCTCCCTGCCGTCCTTCTCTACATACCAGAAGCTGGTTTATCGTGATCTGATACTTTTTTTTGTTTTACGGTTTCTGATTTATTTTTATTTTTCCAGCTATGCTGAGAGTCAGTAGTCCGGTAACTGGTACCTCAGTAATTTCACAGTGTAAGCACCCTTGTGGAAATGGTCAGTAGCTTCCAGTGAGCACACAGAGAGGCTAGTGTGTAGCCCAGTGGCTAGAGACTGTAGGCCTCCCGGGTCAGAATGGCAGTTCTGCAACTTACTGATTTACCATGCGTCTCTTGTGAGACTGCAGGGATGGAAATGAGACTCCTATTGCATAGCAGTTGGATCCAGTCCGGATTTTACTGTTGGTCTAATAACACATCTGAGCTTGTTCCCTATACACTGACTAATCAAGCTCGTATTATAACCTGGAATGGGTGAAACTGCTTTGCAATAGGCGTTGTATTTCTGTTCCTGATCTTTTTCATGGGGTTGTTCAATGTGCCTCATCCCAAACTGTGAAGTCAAATCGAAACCGGTCCTATGCACTGGAATCTGCCTAGTCATCCTGGTCTTCTAAATGTGTAATCCCTTTGACTGGACCAAGAAAGCTTTCTTGTACAAGCAGAGATCTGTTTTTCAGGGGGTAAAATACTGAGTGAGACAGTAAGTGATCCCGAAGTAACTTTGTAACTGTGTTTTATTGTTTGGAACACAACAGGTCCTAATGAATTTGCAATCGCAGCAAGCGGTATTTGATTAGTCAGGTTGAGCAATCAATCTCTTACATTCTCACCTCATAAAGAGGAAGGGCTAATCTTCTAATCTTTTTATTAATGTTTTATTCTCTTGGTCCAGGCTTGGAAAGTTACAATACTTTTCCCTTCATTTCTAAAATAAAAAATAAACTAGGCTGGTATAGTGATTTTTTCTTTTATATTTTTTATTACGTTTTATCAGGTTTCTTGTAGCTGTGACTATATCTATGCTGGGACCTCTCCCATGTTCAGACACTGTTCAACTCCTTCAGCACAAAGCAACGCTACAGAAAGCCTACAGTGACACAGATATACTTGTTAGGATGTTGCTGAGAATTGGTGTACTAGTCTGCTCTTTCATTCTCTTTCCTGTACTATTAGAACGGGTTGCAGTTTTGAGTGCAGGTATCTTACAAAGCCCTCTATACAGCTCTGCAGTTCTGAGTGCAGGCATCATGCAAATACCTCTGTAGGTCTGCAGTGCTGGAAAAGTTAACCAGTCTAAAGGTGTGTTTTAAAGTGTTGACTGGCCTCTGGGGAATTATTATCAAATATATTTACATGTGCGCTGTCCTAAGTGGTAAACCTGAGGATTTTAAAATAATAATAATAGTTTGTCCCTTTTTATAGTAGTAATAGTAACATCAGGGTTGTTCAGAATGGTTAAAGTAAAAAGAAGAGAACGTGCTGCATGTCCACAAGCTGGTGTCCGTTGGTGTGGCTCTTGTTTTCTTTATTTTTGTCTGCCAGGAGAGTTTTTATTTTTTTTATTTTTAAAGGAAGAAATAAAAGAAAACAAACATTTAAGAAGGTGAAAATTAAACGACTACGACAAAAGAAATCAGGCTACTACTAATATTCTTGGACTTCTGATCTGGACATTCATGCCATGTTGAAGTAGGACCGGTTTTTAACAGTTTGTCTGGGGAAGGATTTTTTTTTTTTTTTTTGTAAACTATGGTATTTTTCTAATGTGAGTGTCTAAAAAATAAAATAAAAAAAAAATAATGAATGAAATGTTTACTAATGAAGTAAAACATGTAAAGGAATTGATGGCATTAAGCTGTAGCGTAATAATGTGAAACAGCTGGCTTATATGCCTCACAAATATACATGTATTTAAGAAGTAATAATAACCATGAAAGTTTCCATACAGTGTATTGCAGGATTTGATTTGTTTTCACTCCTGTGGGAGGGGGCTGGGGTCTCGGTAGAATATTTGGCCAGGGGGAGGGTAAACCTTTTGTACATGACTTTATATGCAGCAGTTGAAATACTTTAGCCACAGACCTTGTTGTAGAAATCAAAAATAAAATGTCAAACTAAAATGGGCTGTTGTCCTGTTTTTGAATGGGAGAATCCCCCCTCCCCTCCCCTCCCCCATTCATTTTGTTCATGTCATCTCCCCTTTCTGTAATGTTCGTACCATTTTGTTTTCTCAGTTGTGAGGTATTTTGATTTGTATTACACACCACCATATACAGTAGACCGTACCATCCTGTCCCTCTGAAACTTTGCAGCACTTGGTGGTGGTGTTTTAAAGATTCTCATTTCCATTGCCCCCACTGTCATCTGATCACATCTCTCAAATTCCAATGCAGTGTCTCGGTAGAGGCTTGATATTACACCCTGGATCTGTAGAGTAGAGACTACATGCTGCAGAAATTATTACCATGTTATTAATGCCCTATAATATAAGCCTTTTATTTTTTATTTTTTTTTAGCATGGGCAAATATTAATGAACCTGGACTGAAAAAGGTGCCTGATTTAAACATGCCTTCTTCTGTAGTCTGTTTCTGCCCTTACTACAGCTGGAGTATTGATATTGATTGTAATCTGGACTGGGACATTGGCAATGTTGTTCCTATTTTTAAAAAGGGAGATAAATTTGACCCTGGGAACTACAGACCTGTATGCTTAACATCAATCTGATGTAAAATCATGGAAACTATAAAGGACCACAATTGAGGAATATTTCTGTAGTAACATTATAGGAGACTGCCAGCATGTGTTTAGGTAGAGCTTGTTTAACTAATTCACTAGATTTCTTTCAGGAGGTGACTGCTAGAGTGGACAAGGACAGTGCGAATGACATCATCTACTTAGATTTTCAAAAGGCATTTGACTAAGTACCGCCTGAAAGGCTATATCTAAAGATTAAATCAGTAGGAATAAATGGTAAAGTAGCAGCATGGATTCATAACTGGTTACAAGATAGGAAGCAGAGAGTTATAATTAGAGGCCAGGCATCAAACTGGAGTAACGGAACAAGTGGGGTACCACAGGGATCAGTATTGGGACCATTGCTATTGTTAATCTATATAAATGACTTGGACCAAGACATAATCAGTAAACTGCAAATTTTGCATACGACACAAAACTGGGAGGGGTAGCCAACTCCCAATCAGCAACTCTACTAATACAAAGAGATTAAGACAAGATTCAAGCTTGGGCAGGTGAAATTTAATGTGAATAAATGTGAAGTCTTGCACATTGGGTGCAAAAACATTGGAGGTACAGCATGTATAGTATTGAAATAGAGGAGGCTATGTATGAAAAGAACTTGAGAGTAGTAGTGGATGAATCTCTTAAGCCAACTAGACAGTTTTGTTTTTCACAGGTCACAGAACAACCAGTGTCCACGGGTGGAATCTGAAGAAGGACATATTCAGAACCGAGGGTAGAAGGATTTTTTTTCACAGAAAGGGTGGTGAACCATTGGAACAGGCTGCCGGACAGAGTTGTTAAAGCAGAGACTGTATAACCCTCTGTGACCATAATAAGACCTTTAGCTAGCCGCCTGGAGGAAGGGCGGTCCGTCTAGCCACGGATTGCCAGAGGTTTCATTCCCCTACTAACCTGGTTAGGGTTTTTTGTTTTTCTTCTCCTGAGTGCTGACAGACCATGCTAGCACCAAAGCGAGCGAGCATAGGTGGGCTGAATGGCCTTTTCTCGTTCTAGAATTTCTTCAGTTCTTACGAAAACACTTGCAGACACTCTATCATACCTGGCTGATTAGGGATCTGAAAGTTGGATAATTCATCATCCTACCTGCAGAAAGCATTGCAGAGTATGTGTTGTAATTGGATGTGCAAGCTGTGTGTGTTCAAATAGGTACAGCTCAAAATGTCTTGGAAACTTTCTTCATTCCCATGCTGCTTACCCTTTCTGAATGCAAAAGTGTGGCACAGGCTGTCAGAACATCATGGAAGAAGTATGGGATGATATGAGCTGGCAAGGTGCTGTGCATTGAACTGCTTCTCCTGTGTGTGTTTGTGCATTGAGCCGTTTCTCCACTGTGTCTGTGCATTGAGCTGCTTCTCCTGTGTGTGTCTGTGCATTGAGCCGCTTCTCCACTGTGTGTCTGTGCATTGAGCTGCTTCTCCTGTGTGTGTCTGTGCATTGAGCCGTTTCTCCACTGTGTCTGTGCATTGAGCTGCTTCTCCTCTGTGTGTCTGTGCATTGAGCTGCTTCTCCACTGTGTGTCTGTGCATTGAGCTGCTTCTCCACTGTGTGTCTGTGCATTGAGCTGCTTCTCCACTGTGTGTCTGTGCATTGAGCTGCTTCTCCTGTGTGTGTGTGTGTGTGCATTGAGCTGCTTCTCCTGTGTGTGTCTGTGCATTGAGCTGCTTCTCCTCTGTGTGTCTGCATTGAACTGCTTCTCCACTGTGTGTCTGTGCATTGAACCGCTTCTCCACTGTGTGTCTGTGCATTGAGCTGCTTCTCCACTGTGTGTCTGTGCATTGAGCTGCTTCTCCACTGTGTGTCTGTGCATTGAGCTGCTTTTCCACTGTGTCTGTGTCTGTGCATTGAGCTGCTTCTCCACTGTGCGTCTGTGTGTGTCTGTGCATTGAGCTGCTTCTCCACTGTGTCTGTGTGTGTCTGTGCATTGAGCTGCTTCTCTGTGTGTCTGTGCATTGAGCTGCTTCTCCACTGTGTGTCTGTGCATTGAGCTGCTTTTCCACTGTGTGTCTGTCTGTGCATTGAGCTGCTTCTCCACTGTGTGTCTGTGTGTGTCTGTGCATTGAGCTGCTTCTCCACTGTGTCTGTGCATTGAGCTGCTTCTCCACTGTGTGTCTGTGTGTCTGCATTGAGCTGCTTCTCCACTGTGTGTCTGTCTGTGTCTGTGCATTGAGCTGCTTCTCCACTGTGTCTGTGTCTGTGCAATGAGCTGCTTCTCCACTGTGTCTGTGTCTGTGCATTGAGCTGCTTCTCCAGTATGTGTCTGTGTGTCTGTGCATTGAGCTGCTTCTTCACTGTGTGTCTGTGTGTGTCTGTGCATTGAGCTGCTTCTCCACTGTGTCTGTGTGTGTCTGTGCATTGAGCTGCTTCTCCACTGTGTGTCTGTGCATTGAGCTGCTTCTCCACTGTGCGTCTGTGTGTGTCTGTGCATTGAGCTGCTTCTCCACTGTGTCTGTGTGTGTCTGTGCATTGAGCTGCTTCTCCACTGTGTGTCTGTGCATTGAGCTGCTTCTCTGTGCATTGAGCTGCTTCTCCACTGTGCGTCTGTGTGTCTGTGCATTGAGCTGCTTCTCCACTGTGTCTGTGCATTGAGCTGCTTCTCCACTGTGTGTCTGTGCATTGAGCCGCTTCTCCTGCTTCTCTGTGTGTGTAGATGGAGCACAGCTACCAGCTCAGTCCAGATGAAAACCAAAGCTTGATCTCTCACTTTTTCCTACCCCATTAACAGCCCTTGAGAGCGACTGAGCCTTTACACCAGGGTGACAGGTGAGAGGAGACTGCTGTCTGAAGATTCTGCAGGTTTAACATTCGTTTGATTTGCTCTTAATGTGAGGAGTTTGACAAATGCCCAGAATAGCATGCCATTGTTATGTTCCAGTAGTTAACCAGACAAGTGACCAGTCTAAGTATAGGAATCATGTGCCCTCTGTGTGCCCTTCCTGTAATCACCTTAGCCAGCCAGGCAGCAGCCTCCTCTGGTAGGACAGGACAGGCACACTCTTAAAGGGGCAGCGTCCCTCTTTCTCTGTGTGGCCTGCTGGAAATACACTTCAGTGAGGTGGATCACTCACTGCAGGTGAGAGCACGCTGTCTGTGCTCTTGAAGGTTTCATGTATGCAGTTATATAATATGGGCTTCATTTCATCAGCGTGCTCTTAAAACCCGAAGGAAAGTGAACCCATGTTCCAAAAGGAAGGGTTTATTTAAGACTGGGCTTGATTAGCTTGTTTCCACAGTATTGAGCTGTATGTTGGGGATCCTGCTGGATCCTGTCTACAGCTCAACCCACCCCATGTCTTTGCAGCAATTCATTTGTGTATTTAGTTCATTAATTGCCTCATTCTTTTCTCTTGATGTGTTGGTTTTTGCTTGTTTATTATTTGCAATGCATGTTTGGTATAGTTGCATTAATGTATTGTTCTTGAGTGCTTTGAGATTTGTAAAGTTGGTTTCACTTTCATTGTATGGAGTATTTTCTTTGCATGTGCACATTATTGTATTGCTAGAGGTTATGTGGGAGGATAAAAAGTGCTGTGGCTCCTTCCTCTTGGTAGCATTGCTGTGCTGCTTTTAACAACCCTAAATGTGCCCCAATCTAGAGTGCGTTTCTAAAAATGTATTTTTATAAAAATGGAACAGTTCTGTGCAAATGCAAGAGTTCCACAAAATGCCATAGAGAAGTCTCAACGGACATGGACGCTTGTACTAGCGAGAGTCTGATCCACGACTGTGATGGCTCTGTATGTTTATTGTCAGACAGATGATAAACAGAAAAGAGGGCATCAGTAAACAAACCCCCTGGGCTAGCGCGTGCTTGGGCCTGGAATGGCTTGGTTTCTACTGGCAGGGGATGGCTGGTGCTGGCACAAGTACATTGCAAGGGTGTTTCATCTGACCTGGCGATGTGCTGTACACAGGACCCCCTGCCAGGGAGAGCTCTGAATACACACAGACACAGCGCTGGTCCAGAACACTTGCATACGGACTGTGGAGGAACCAAACTGAAGCTTGTACCAGTGCAGGCTCCTTAGAGGAGGTGAGGAAGGCAGCGCCTCCTCAAGATTTCTAAGTAAAAATAATTTGTAAGCCAGCTAAATCTGAATATCAATAGTCTCAGTTATGTTCATAGCACAATAAAAACAATTGAAACCCTTGATGAAAATAATTTGTTGAGAGTATTCTATAAGATTCTGGGGGGGGCAGTAAGCACTATACTGTCCATCAAATGGAGCAAATTACAAGAACAGACAAACGGACCATGTGTAAATGACTAGTAAGAAAGTCTACCAACATATTTATAGTAAAATCCAAGTTCTATCTCGGTTTTCTGCATTTCGTTCTCAGGAATGCACACTCACTCTCTCGCGCTTTCAAATTCAAAGTGTTTTATTGGCATGACCAATACACAGTATTGTCAAAGCAACTATCTGAATACTCTTTTGTCCTCCCTCCCTGTGTGAGGAGCCTCAGTGTTCACTCTGTCCCTCAGGCTGCGACAGGTGCTTGTGTGCCTCTTCTACACAGCTTGTCTGCTCTCCTAAGAGGAGGGGGAGTTTTTCTGCGTCTGGCAGGTCTGGGAATTCTGTGCAGAGATGTTGTGTTTTTGGGAAGAAGGCTTCCCTTATTTTATTATATTTTGTGCACTGCAGTAAAAAGTGTATCTCTGTCTCAACTTGATTGAGCTGACAGTGAGCACACAGCCTGTCCTCTTTGGGCAGCATGTCTGCCTGTGTCGGCCCTTCTCCATGGCCTGGCTCAATGGGTTGCTGTGTTTTAGATGAAGCCAACACTGAATTGCTCTTTTTTAAATACTAATCAATAGTGGGTATTGGCCTAATTCAGCCCTGCATGCACTGTTTGGAGTTTTCCTTTGTATTTGAAGGATATTTTTGCAGCTCTGTATGCAGGGCTTCTGTTGGGTGTTTGTCCCATTTTGTATAATCCTGCTCTGTGAGCGGACCCCACACTTCACTGCCATACAGGGCAATGAGTTGGATGACACTTTCAAACACTTTTAGCCAAATTTTAATTGGGAGTTTTATATGAAGTTTTCTCTTAATGTAATGAAATTCCCTGAGTGCTTTTGCTCTCTCTCTCTCTCTCTCTCTCTCTCGCTCGCTCGCTCGCTCTCTGGAACATCACTTTACAATCCAGCCAATCAGACTGCGGGAAAACCGTTCTGAAACCCACTCAATCCCGCCCATTTAAGTGTTCTGCACTGTGATTGGCGTTGATGGAAAACGTTAGTCGCCGTGACGTCAGAGAAGTACAAACTAATCGAGCAGCGAGGACGTCCGTTCTCTTGTAAGCGACCGGCAGTGAACTGGAGTCGCCATCTTATAGACACACACACAGAGCGAGGGTAAGTTTATTTATTTATTTCAAAACAAACATATGAAGGTGGAAAATTGACAAAATGCAGAAGATTCTTTAGGGATTTTGTGTGGAGCTGTTTCGTAGCTCCATGTATTTATTTGTTCTAGATTAGGTAGCACTATACCGTACCAGTATACATGCTAGCAGGAGAGCCGGTTTGAGTTGAGCAGAGATGAATTTATTGACACATTTATGTTTTCTATGGCGTAGGGCGCATTTCTTAAACTTTAACTTTGCTGCTTGTAATCACGTAACTTCTCCGTTGCCTAAAATACATTTTGTGTCTGTTGTGTCTGTCCGCAGACGACCACCCCCCTCGGAAGATGTATCCCACCGCGTTGACTCAGCTGAGCCGGGCGAACCCGTTCAGCGCCCCGCTCTTCTCTCTTCAGCAGCTGGAAGAGCCGAGCCAGACCCCGGCTGCTCCTCCACAGACTCGCCGCCTCGCAGCGGCTGCAGTGGCAGGTAAGCGGGCTGGTGTCCTGTTTGATTGATTTGCTGTACTTTCTAAATTACAAATCTGTCATCCATTATATATTGTGGTTATGTTGAGGGTAAATGTTTAAGACTCCATTGCCCTTGAATTTGACTTGGATGGAGAACTGTCACAGTAAATTAAAGGCATTGAACTTAATATTTTATAATCCTTACTTATTATTCTTTTTAAAATCCAGATATATCGGCTACATCCTGTTGCTTTTTAATAACTATTACAAATACGTACCATTAGCTAGCAATGCATCTGAGACGGCTTTACCCTCCTGTCATTAATTGTACCGTATTTTTACACTCTTGTGGCTGTATTGCGTCGTAGTTGTGTAGATTTTATTAAAGAAAACGCAAATGTGAACCGCGGATCGAGTTCTCCTCCTCCGTTTTGCTGGAGTACGCGATCCGGTTTTTTTTTTTTTTTCGCGGCCTGCAGGCCTCCTCGTGGAGGGCAAAGAAGGACAGGCTTCGCTTTCCGTGCGGGTGTTGCTGCTGAAGGACGAACCGCAACGAGCGCTCTGCTGTGTGTGTTTGTTCGTGGTTTTCTGAAGCAGGAAATGTAAACTGTCAGGTCAGCCTTCAGGGTTTGAAAGTCTGAAGGACAAGTCCTTGGTTTTTAAATTGCCTCTATCCTGTGACCCCTAAACCCTGTTAAAGGCCCCAACAAACCAGCTTCTCATTGGCTGTCAGAGTTGCGGACTTTCCTGCGTTTTATTGTTAGGTTTTTTTTTTTATTTTACTTACGCTTCAATGCAACAAATTACAACGTGAAAACAAATGCTTTAAAAAGGGTTACAGACTCGATATGTTCATTGTTAGGAATGTGAATACGGTTGCTTCAATTTGGCCTGTCCACGTATCATTTGACTTGCATTAAGCACTTCAGTTAAACAGGGAATTGCTTGATTGTTGGGGTTATTAAATTGATATGTACACTATTTAAACTTGGTGTCGTTTTAGCCTTGATAACTTGAAATGGGATGTTTGGAGTAAACCACAATATTGCACAATTCTTGCTGGTGCACCAGCTGTATGTTACCTTAATTGGCAACAGTCATGCCTTTAACAATTTACTAAGGCATGCAAGTGTAGGTGATCTCAAAGTACCCAAAGCCATTTTTTTAAAACCTAAGCTTTGGTTTTCTTGTAATTTCTAAGTTAGTAAACCTGTACATTCGATTATTGGCAAGACCCAGAAATACAAACTTACTCTGATTTCAGTATGTTTATTCCTGTAAATGTTGACTTTTTTTTTTTTTTATATAAATGGTACAACATACAGTTCCCACACTTGTTAAATGCAAAAATGGTCAGTTTCTTACATTTCTTGTTTTTCCATAGAGGGAGACAGCTGTGCATTTGGTTCAAATAAGTATTATGCCCTCTGTGGCCTGGGTGGCATTCTTAGCTGTGGTACAACACACACAGCTGTTGTGCCCCTTGACCTGGTTAAATGCAGACTTCAGGTTTGTTTCAGTGCATATGTGTGTGAACCAGTCTTGCAACAACATAATCCTGGTTTTATATATATAATACTAAGAGTGGATATACTTGTCATCATTGGGGCAGTTTACAACATGTTCTGGTGAGATTGATAGTTTAAGCGAGGTGCTGAAAAGCTCCTTTTTTAGAACTTCTCCATAACAAGAATATTTAAGTGACCACCAGTGGTGACCCAGTGACTTTGTGGGGTGAATCCCTGTCAAAACTGACACTGTAACCTGGGGGGAGGGGTGAGACATGGCTCATATAAACTGCTAAGGAGTGTAAGAATAAAATGTTGTGTTTATAACTTTAAACCTTTTCAATCAAGTATATCCACTTTTTTTGAAAAATCTACTAATAGCATGACATGCTGTGTGAGCTGTTTATCACAGGAGGAGCCGCTTTCAGCAAGTATGAAGGGCAGCTCCAAGGTCCTGCATACACTTGTATAACAGAGTGGAGGCTGGGCGTCTTAACCACTCGTCTGCATTCATGGTGTACAGAGCCTGTAACCTCGTCTCACCGACGGGGACGGCGTGTGGAAGGGCAGAGTCGCACAGCGCTGCCTGTTACTCAGACAGGACTGGATTTCAAATGGGTTCCTGGTCATTCCCACAGTGGGATATTCATATTTTTTTGTATATGCTACCAAAGGAATTTAATTAACCCATAATGAAGTTCTACGTTCAACACATGTACACTTTTCTCATGTCAGTGTAGATTGTAGTGTTGGTGCCCTCCATCAGCACCTAAAACAGCATGTTTAATTGTTTTTATATATATATATATATATATTAACAGCATGGTGTGTGCTTTGTGTTGCTTTAGACGGAGTAAGCTGTGAATTTGGCTCTTCAAAATACTATGCACTGTGTGGTTTTGGTGGTATCCTGAGTTGTGGAATCACGCACACGGCTGTTGTGCCCCTGGATTTGGTGAAATGCCGCCTCCAGGTTTGTATTTGGAATTGTTATGCTGTATTGAAACATTGTTTACAGCAGGCCTGTACTGACACTGTTTTAAAATCACTGTTTGCAGCCCACGAGCGTGTGAGCTGTATTGAACTATTTCCATGCCAAAAACCAGGAGTGGCAGCCTTAGCTTGCAAACACAACTGAAATGTTTATATACTGAGCATCAAAAGAAACGTATCACTTCTATTTGGATAAAATTCACTAGGTGTGATTGAAAAATGACAAACTGTTTTAGAGCAGGTACAGTGACCTTTTATTGTGCTGATTAACAGTTGACATCACGAAGATGCTGCAAAATGATCTGTGGATCTCGGGCAGGTGTTGTGACTTGGTCTCCCAGTTCGTGGCCTGTCATTGACAGAGTGTAGGTTATACCGTCTCACCAGGTTTAAAATTACTGTCTGTGAGCACCCAAGCCACAGTACGCTGCCCTAGTCCAGCCTCCAACATGCCGATTGCACGAAGGTGCTGCTGTCTTGACAGATGTGACATATTTTATTTTTTTCTGTGATTTTGTTTATTGCTTTTATTCAACAGCTGAAATCACTCCATATCCATTGTCCAATCAACTGTCATACTAATTAGGTGATTAAGTGCATTTGCTTCAGTCAGTCACTCAAGCGTATCATTTATATACCTTATTTTTGTTAGAGAATAAATGTTATAATAGTGACGTTTCTTTTGATGCTTGGTATAGTTGAATGTTTTTTATGCCTTTTTGAAAGGAAGGATGCGGTTTATTTTTTAATGTTATTTCAGTAGATTTTGCTGAAAGTATCTACATTCCACAAATGCATATTTTATTCTTTGCTTTATAAAATAATCAGTTGCATAGTTTTAAACTATACTGTTGACTAATTTTGCTGTGTTAAAAAGCATCAAAGCCTGAAGTTTATTATACAGCACGTTATTTACCTTGTAATGTATGGACGAGTGTTTCTGAAGCTGTGGATCACTTCATGCTCAATCCATTTTGACATGCCAATGTCCTTGCCATGCAGGTGAGCCCTGATAAGTACAAGAACATCTTCAGAGGCTTCTCCATCACAATCAAAGAAGATGGCATGCGAGGGCTTGCCCGGGGCTGGGCTCCCACGTTTATTGGATACTCCATGCAGGGGCTCTGCAAGTTTGGGTTTTACGAGGTGTTCAAGAACGTGTACGGAGATTTTCTGGGAGAGGTAGGTTGGCGTCAGATACTGAACTTGGTTGAATGCTGTGTGGTCTACCTGTTTCCATCTTTACCATCTAAAACTCAAATTCCAATACCAAAATGTACTTGGAGGAATATAAGGGGGTGCATGTCTCTGTCTGTCTGTGCCTAAGAGTATATGTGTGGCACACTTGCGTTTCTTATGTCTAGTGAAGCGCTTATCCAATTGTGATACTGTTACAACATTGTTTAGTGCTAGTTCTTGATATTAGAAACGGGGGCTATGTGGTGTCATCTGTCTGAAGGTCTGGTCTAATACTGTCTTCTATATGTTTGTTTATATACTTATTTGTAAAGGTGTTTTTGCTTAAGGTGGGCTTGTAATGTGTTTAAGATTATTTTCAATTACCAAAATTGTAGTGTTTTCTCTTCACTCTTTTTAGGAAAATAGCTACATGTGGAGGACCTCCTTATACCTGGCTGCTTCTGCCAGTGCAGAGTTCTTTGCAGATATTGCTCTGGCTCCCATGGAAGCTGCTAAGGTCCGTATTCAGACCCAGCCTGGGTATGCCAACACTCTGAGGCAGGCTGTTCCAAAAATGTATGCGGAGGAAGGTATCTGGGCGTAAGTATTCATTGAACTATCTTATATATAAATAAATTGCACACGCTCCCTTAGATCCACCTACGGGATGTGTCCCTGAGTTGAGTTCTGCTCTTCTCCCTGTGAGTCCTGCAGTTCCAGCCAGGAAGCATCCAGCAACTTTCCAGGTTGTACAGTCGGAGGTGCTTGAGTCATTGGCGTGTGAGAGCAACACACCTGCATGCCAGCCATTCATGTTCTGTTGGACAACAGTCTGTCTCGCTGCAGACCTGTCTCTCACCAACAGAGCCAGGCTGGTGTGTGGACAGTCTTTTTTGTTTTAGTCCCAATTTTCTGATGCTTCTGAATGAACACAGAAGCCAAGAAGATTAAATATTTAAAATTAACCTTATGTCTTGTCATGTAGTGTGCAAAGAGTTAACTATCCAGTGTGTTTCTCTATGACTATTTATAGTTTTAAAAAGACCCCCCAAGTGTCCTGAATTGTAATGGTCACTAGTCTGGGGTGGGTGGGGAGTGTGCTTTAATGTGGCTGTTCAACCTGTTGGCATTTGTTTCTCCTGTAGATTCTACAAGGGTGTTGTCCCCCTGTGGATGAGGCAGATCCCATACACCATGATGAAGTTTGCTTGCTTTGAACGCACAGTTGAAGCCCTGTACAAACATGTGGTACCCAAGCCCCGTAGCGAGTGCAGCAAGGCAGAACAGCTTGTGGTCACATTTGTTGCTGGTTATATCGGTAAGTTTAGCAGGATCCTATCCTCCAGTGTGCCATGCCAGCATTTCAGTATTCATTCGTGAAGGGGGGTGAAGGTTGTATGAGACTTCAAAGAATGGGAAAATCATAGACTGCTGTACATTTTATACATGTGCAGGGAGCAGTGAAGTGAAATGTTAGACCTTAACTATAACTCTGAGATGAAGGTGAGAAAGAATCTTCTGTAAGGTGGGAGTTAGGGCTTTGTTCTACCAACCCCTTCAGTTAGCTAAGATTCAGTTCAGATCCAGTGTAGTAGTTTGCACACGCTCCCTTAGATCCACCTACGGGATGTGTCCCTGAGTTGAGTTCTGCTCTTCTCCCTGTGAGTCCTGCAGTTCCAGCCAGGAAGCATCCAGCAACTTTCCAGGTTGTACAGTCGGAGGTGCTTGAGTCATTGGCGTGTGAGAGCAACACACCTGCACGCCAGCCATTCGTGTTCTGTTGGACAACAGTCTGTCTCGCTGCAGACTGTCTTTCACCAGCAGAGCCAGGCTGGTGTGTGGACAGTCTTTATTTTTCTATAGTTTTAGTCCTAATGTTTGTGATGCTTCTGAACGAACACAGAAGCCATGAAGATGAACTCTGCCTTGATTAATGTGTCTACCATAGTCTCCTGAAAGTGAAGGGTATGAAGAGGAATACCAGTCTGAAGAGCGGACGTGAACCCTCCTGTCTGCACTCTGCCAGTACTGATTGTGTGTTTTCTTGTAGCTGGTGTGTTCTGCGCTATCGTATCTCACCCTGCCGACTCTGTTGTGTCTGTGCTGAATAAGGAGAAGGGTAGCACTGCCCTGCAGGTGCTCCAGAGACTTGGACCCAAAGGTAAGCGATCTGTTGGAGATCAAAGTAACTGGAATGCAGTGTAATAAGGGAGGTCTAAACGTTTTCATAAGGAATACATGGTTGACCTTAACGAAGGTCAAATTAAATAACCTTTCGGTATCTAGAACATTGCTTAAAAAAAAAAATGTATAGAAGTGTCGCTTGTTTTTTCTTCTTTAAAACCCACTGCATAGCTAAAACTTAATTAAAAAAATATATATATATATATATATATATATATATATATATATATATATATATTATAATTTTTGGAAGTTTAGATGCGCCTTGTTGAACACACGTCTCATTCTTCTATAGTGTAATACTCCTCTACCTGTGTTCCCAGGGGTCTGGAAGGGTCTCGTTGCCCGTATCATCATGATCGGTACCCTGACTGCTCTGCAGTGGTTCATCTACGACTCAGTCAAGGTCTACTTCAGGCTGCCCCGCCCCCCTCCCCCCGAGATGCCCGAGTCCCTGAAGAAGAAGCTGGGTCTGACAGAGTAACTCCACCACAAGGACTCTCGCAGCTCTGCTCCAGGAGGGGAGCCAGCCGTGGCATGACTACAAAGAGGAGGAGATGATCAGATTTTATATATTTAAAAAAGAAACACCCCAATCCATCACTCTGCTGCTCTGATGTAATGTAAATGTGGAGAGGGAAAACTCTCATTGCCTGTAAATTAGGGGGAGACCCAGAAATGTGCTGTCGGTTTTATCAACACCTGTCTTTAGTTATGTGAAAATAAACCTCTGTAAACACAACTGTACAGCTTCTTCTGGTTTCATTTAATGGTACTCTGAACAGCACCTGCTGAACGATATGTTTTCATCACGTATGTCGTCTGAGACACCGATACAAGCAGCAGGATCTTGCTTCTTGCAAGCATTGTGTGAAACTGTAGAGGAAGCTACCTGAAGCATGAATGTCAGCTCTGAGTTTAACTGCTTTTAGTAGTTCTTGGTTAAAGTAAATTAGAAAGGACTACAGTCCCCAATCCTGGAATTCAGGAATTGGCTGTGGCAGAATGCTGGTGTTTTGGGATGAACACATTATCAGTGTTTAAATTGGAGGTATTAGCAGAGTGTGTAGATTGGGATACTTTTCTGTTCCACTGTTTTAGTAAAAAAGCACAGGCATTTTCAATAGAAATATTTGTATTGATTACATGACGAGTGCATGGAGTAATCGCCTTACACACACTTGCAGTGAGGGGCCACCAATTGGACGAGGCAGCAGACCCCCAGAATAGGTGAGCAGCTGTAAGGGGATCAATCGGGGAACCGGAGGGGGGGTGGTATGAATCTGATGCAAAAGGGGCAGAGCTACGTGCTGCTGTTGAAGCTTTTTATTCCACTCTGATGAGAAGCAGCAGTGAGTGGTTTTGCATTTAGATATAACTGAACGGGTTGACCTGTAGAAAGCTGATTATTCTTGCATCTGCCTGGTTAACAGTTCTGAGATCTGCAAACAAATTCACATCTCCACTCATACAAGAAGTTTTCAGGTAACCAAGCCCCTCTTTGGGATTGCATGTTCTGCTGGTTTGAGGTTGGATATACTGTTAATACTCTCATGAGTATCATATAAACTTGGTACAGGCGGGGTATCGGGGCAGATGATCACTGCATGCCTTGTTTTACTGGGGTTTACTGGTTTGTGGGTATGGGTTGCTTTTCACAAAATATAATACAATTTGAGAGGTGGAGGATTAGATTTGTTTTTCTTTTATTCTAATGTTTGTTCTAATGTAAGAGTTTTTTAAGATGAACACTATTACTGGATTATATATATTTATATATTAGTATGTAAATGGTAGGACACTATAATGCTACACTGCCCTCTTGTGGTTCAAATTAACTTCATCTTCACTTTGAAAAATAATTTTTAAAGATCAAGTAGCGGGTTTCTGAAAAAACATATAGCATTATATCTCCCCACGTGTTGCTACAACTGTTTAAATAACATGCATGTAATTTTTCTTTTTGTTAACATCCTGACAACTTTTTACACTTAACCTTCTGAAGTCTGTTTCAGAGGTCTTTTCACCATATCAGTTCCAATGCACTCGCGTTTGAGATCAGGGGCATGTCCTCGGATTACTGTCGGAAATAAAAATAAAATACAAGTACTCTGGCTTTCGTGTTCCATACGACATCATGGCTTGTTATTGCTGAGGTGGGCAATAATCCACGATCCGCTATAATAATACTACTACTATTATATTTAATATGACACGCTAGATACTGTACTTATAGAACACTACAGTGTATTACAATTAAGTTGAAGATGTAGAAATTCTAACAGTAAACATGTTCAATTTAGGCAGAACAGCTGCTGGAATAGGCATTGATCAAGACACAGAGTTGTACTCGTTTATTCTTCTGTTTCTACACATCCTGCGATTGAGTGGTGTAGTTACAGATGAACTTCTGGAGTCTAAAAGCAAACAGATATAATAATACAGCAGGACATGCCCAACGAGGATACAATCTAAAGTCCTTTTCGCGCTCGATTTTATAATAGTCAACACATTCCTTACAAGCAAGCAGATTGGATTTAAACACATTTTTAGAATGTAGAGCAGTATTATATTTTCAGGATCCTGCAAAAAAAAAAAAACTCCAACTGTTATCACAGTATAAAAGATTGATTAAAACAATAATATAAATGTGTCTTTAACTTGCCAAACAAATTACATTTTTAACTTTTTTTATTTATTTTATTTTTACTCAAGGCAATCTTGTCAAAGTTGCTAAGATGGTGTAGCGAGTTGTTCACAGCAGCTGTCCAGTAACCCAGCCGATTGAATTGGAAACATGGTTCAAGGTCTTTAACTGAGTGATAGCTTGTGTGTGCGCTCCTTCTCTTAAAACAGTGCTTCTCAACCTTGCTTCACCCGTCCATAACAATGTTTTACTATAAACTCTGATGCGTCTCCCTGGTTGAGAATGCTGACTGAGAGCAGCACGAATCTTACCAGATAACACCCCTGCTTGGATTGAAAACCACAGATCCTTCCTGCACTGAAACACCTGCTTGTCGATATGATTAGCCATCGTTATTTGCATGTTCTTTATTCAAGGATGGAAACAAGGCTCCCATTACAAATCACTTTGAGCTCTTTCAGGTTTTACTATGGGAATAATCAGACGCACCTGAGCTTCTGACTAACTGGATGAAGCTCGTATTAAAACCAGGAATGATTGGATACATTTTCTCAGGTTCTGGAATCTTTTTAAACTTCTTGGCCTGTGGTTTAAAGCCCCGAGGTGGATCACAGATAAAGTCAACGTTGCATCTAGTTTGTTATATTAAGTTTGGGGTATCACATACACATGAAATCGGTGCTATAACAGCAGTCCCTGGGTGGAAACCACACGCATGTCACATGACACTCAGAGGTCCTTTCCTCTGATGGGAACAAGGCTCCACTGTTAAGGTGTTGCTAATCTCAACGCACACAGCGTTTGTGGTTTCTTTTCTGATGGGACCAGCCTGTAAATCCTAATAGTCCAGCTGACAGAGGCAGGCCACGCCCCTATTGATCCAGTGGTTCTGCGGTCGCTCCGAGGGCAGCTGGATGGTCAGCACGTAGTTAGTAGAGTGACCGGTGGTGGACAGGAGCCCGCGTCGCACGCTGGTTTTGTAGACTGCAAAAGGGAGAGAGTAGAGGAATGTGGATGAAATGTGGAAAGATAACTTTTATCTTTCTGTTTCACAATCAAGCAAGGGGCTGGAAAGGCTTCTGATCTAACAGGGCACATTAGATAAGCCTCATAGAAGAATTGAGACATGCTATTGTAACAGCGTGCATGCTGGGAGCAAACCGGCGACCCCACATGCGCAAGCCAGCTTTTAACCTCACCTCACCTCACCTCCTGCTGCACTAACAATTAGAAAACAAGACGCAGTGCATGAAACATGCCACGAATGCATTTGTTTTTAATTGTGTTGTTTAGTCCTGATGCTTGCAAAAGGAATGCAATGATTCGCTGGCTGAGCATGTTCTGCACAGTGCCGTGGAAACACTTCAGCAGATGTGTTGCTACTGAGGTCACACAGAGGTCATGTTGGATAATAGGAGGTCAGACTGGGAACAGAAGCATGCTCCTGCCATGGCTGCTCAAAGCTGATTGTGAACACTTTTGCATCCTGGATACCCAGACAGTTGTGGTTAGAACATAAAAACAGAGGAAAATGTCCAGACGAAAGGAGGTCATTTGGACCATCAGTACTTCTAGAGCTGGTTGAGCCCAGTGAAATGAGCATCAACAGCATGACCAGGTAAGCGGTCTCCTAAACTCTGTCCTGAGGTCTGTCTCAAGTTCATTTCCAGCTGTGTCCTCTGGACCTTGTTTCTGTGCTGTGCAGCAAGTACAGTAATCTCATCTTACATCCACATGAAACTGCTGAGGGGGAATCAGAATCACACAAGAACACCAGCAACTACCTGTGAAAATCTCGACCTGCACATTGTAACAGCAGTAAGATTGCTGGAGTTTAACCCACCTGGACAAGCGTATGTGGAGGACTCCTTCAGTGAAGATTTCTCACTTGGCTTTAACCAGATCTGATGGGTTTAGTTCAGGAAGAGTTTGACTAACCAGGGAAACATGCCTTTTCAATACAGCAATAATACCAAGTATGAACCTAAAAAAAAAGAGATTTCTTACAGCTGAATCTCCCAGGCATCTGTTCAGTATTTCACTTCAGGAATGCTGGGTCTAAGGCAAGGCTTTGATTTGACCCGCCTACACCCCGATATTTTAAAGCATTCTACGGATAAAATCCTGAGGGATCCCCTGCAGTGCTGGGAAATGCTCTCATATAATCCAGCTCTGGCTGGGTCTGGTACAGCTTGATCAAATCAGCCCCTTATTAGTGTGCAATGTTTGTTACATGCTTAAAAGAAACGAATGCTTGTACACTCTTCCTGTGTAGTACAATAATACATATTAACTAAGCTGCTGATGTTGTTCTCAAGATGGGGTCCTCGCTAACTGCCCCAGTAATACACTTGATTTGATGAGAGGTCCAGTTTCATCCCCTATAGCACATACTGGCTAGGTTTAGCCCTGGACTCGGTCCAGCTCTGGGATATTATTGGTTAGACAGTGCCTGGGTTCTAACAATCCTGTGTGTGCCCTGCTGGTTGCCCCTGGCTGCTGTAAGGATACGATCGGCAGGCTCTCGTACAGGACTTTGGGCAGAGACTCTGCGATGGTCCTCCTCTCCTGGTCCCAGCGAGCCCCCTCCATGAACAAGCCCTCGATGCACACGCCATCCGCCTGTGAGGGGAGAGGCACAGGGGACAGGGTCATAGAGACACACACAATACAGAGACACACACTGCACTCAGAGCACACAGGGTCAGACAGGGCCACGCTGCCAACAGAGGGAATTCAATGAGCTTTATTACATGAGAGTTCTCTGTAAACAATTTGCAATGTGCCAAAAGATCTTAAAAAGCACAAAACAAGAGGCCAACCATTCTGCTAGAGGTAACGCAATGGATTTGAAAAGGGTCAGCAATAAAGGCTTTTGGAAATACAGCAGCAGCCAGTATCTCGGGATGTGCATGCATGTCCGCAGTGTGTCAGACCTGCAGTGGCAGCGGGGGGGTCCTGGCGCTGGGGGGGTCCGTCACGTGGAACTGGAAGCCCAAGTGGTCGATGGGGACGTGGTACTTGCGGGCGTGGTTCTGCAGCACCCCCGTCAGGAAGCACTGAGTGAAGAAGAACCCTGAGATCCAGAACACGGCTGGGGCGCCCCTGTCTATCCAGCCCTGCCAACAGAGAGGAGAAGCAACCACTCATTATCACATCTCAGTGCAGCCCTGCCAACAGAGAGAGGAGAAGCACCCACTCATTATCACATATATATGCGCATAGCATTGTAGCATTGCTAACTCTATATATATATACAGACGTGCTCAAATTTGTTGGTACCCCTCCACAAAAAACGAAGAATGCACAATTTTCTCTGAAATAACTTGAAACTGACAAAAGTAATTGGCATCCACCATTGTTTATTCCATATTTAATAGAAATCAGACTTTGCTTTTTGATTTTTATTCAACATAATATTTAAATAAAAAACAAATGAAAATGGCATGGACAAAAATGATGGGACCGCTTAACCTAATATTTTGTTGCACAACCTTTAGAGGCAATCACTGCAATCAAACATTTTCTGTAGCTCTCAATGAGACTTCTGCACCTGTTAACAGGTAGTTTGGCCCACTCTTCCTGAGCAAACTGCTCCAGCTATCTCAGGTTTGATGGGTGCCTTCTCCAGACTGCATGTTTCAGCTCTTTCCATACATGTTCGAGTAAGATTCAGATCAGGACTCATAGAAGGCCACTTCAGAATAGTCCAATGTTTTGTTCTTATCCATTCTTGGGGCTTTTAGCTGTGTGTTTTGGGTCATTATCCTGTTGGAGGACCCATGACCTGGGACTGAGACAGAGCACCCTGACACTGGGCACTACGTTGACTCCAGAATGCCTTGATAGTCTTGAGATTTCATTGTGCCTGAGACACAGCTGTGCCCCTGCAAAGCAGCCCCAAAACATCCGAGCCTCCTCCATGTTTCACAATGGTGTTCTTTTCTTTGAAAGCTTTTTTTTTGTCTGTGAACAAAGAGCTGACCAAAAAAAGCTCCAGTTTTGACTCATCTGTCCAAAGGACATTCTCCCAGAAGGATTGTGGCTTGTCAATATGCCAAATTCCAGTCTGGCTTTTTTATGTTTTTCTTTCAAAAGTGGAGTCCTCTGGGTCTTCTTCCATGGAGCCCACTTTTCGCTCAAAAAAATCACGGATCTCAGAAACTGACGTACCTTCACCTTGGAGTTCCCTTGTATCTCCAGTTATCCTTGGTTCTTTTTCTACCATTCGGACTATCCTTCTGTTCAATCCCTCATTTTCACTACAGTTCCATATAAACTTCTTAATAATATTTGCAACTGTTGTCACAGGAACATCAATTGCTTGGAGATGGTCTTGTAGCCTTTATCTTTACCATGCTTGTCTATTATTTTCTTTCTGATCTCTTCAGACAACTCTCTCCTTTGCTTTCTCTGGTCCATGTTCAGTGTGGTGCACACAATGATACCAAACAGCACAGTGACTACTTTTCTCCATTTAAATAGGCTGAATGGCCGGATAACAAGATTGGAGACATGTGTGATACTAATTAAAGAAACTAATTAGTTTGAAATATCACTATAATCCAATTATTTATTATCTTTTCTAAGGGGTACCAACAAATGTGTCCAGGCCATTTTAGAATATCTTTGTAGAATAAACAATAATTCATCTCTTTTCACAGCTTCTTTGTTTTTATTCTATGACATACCAAAGGCATGCAAGTATACATGATAAAATAGCTTTTAATTTCATCACTTTTCAGGAGGAATGAAGCATTATTTCAATGAGCTGTAAGGGTACCAACAAATATGAGCACGTCTGTATATATATATATATATATATATATATATAAGCACACAGCAGGGGGCTTAAAATCTGGGCTGCAGATAACATGTGCGTATGCACATTTGACTGTCTAATTATTTGTTAATTATGTTTGCCTGGCTATCATTGTAAATTAGAGCCAAAATTAAAGAAAGCCAGTTTGTGCTGAAAGCCCTGTTTGCTGGTATGTTTGTACAGCCGTAATTATAAAGAAAAGATAGTGTAAAGCCTGTTTGGTGTGATTTGCTTAAACAGTGTGTTTTGTTTGGTTTTTCGTTTGAACAGGTAAACAGCTTAGCTGTCCTGTTATTTAGTTTAGGTTCCTGTTTTGTGTTTTAGTTTAGTGTTCAAGAAAAGAGCTCGGTGTTATGTTTATTTTGCTTTGTGTTTGTTTATTAAAAAAATAGCGTGGAAGCGTTTAAACCTCTATTTCCTGTGTCCTGGGTCTATTTTTAAAGGGGCAAAGAACCCGAGTGGGTGCGGTTCGTTTACATATAGAGAGAGAGAGAGAGAGAGATTTTTGCTTTACAGTCGAGCAATTTGTATTTGTGATCATGAGATTAATATGAATAATAAGTACAATAATAAATGTTTTATTTTTGGGTAATTCCATGCATACATTTGATCATATTAGAACAAAAACATTCTTTGTGTTCAACCCACTTATTTCAAGTGACCATAAGTATTGGGACACATTCACTTTAAGTGACTTTCAGGGTGTTAAAGTCAGTATTTGGTTGCATATCCCTTTGAGGCAATAACTGCATGAAGTCTGCGACCCATTGAGCTCGCCAAACTCTTTGTGTAATCATTTGAGATGCTTTGCCAAGCCTTTGCTGCAACCATTTTGAGTTCTTTTCTCTTCTTGGGGTGTTCTGACTTCATTTTTTTTCTTCAGCATGTAAAATGCATGCTCAATTGGATTCAGATCTGGAGATTGACTTGGCCGGTCTAAGATTTTCCACTTTTTTCTCCTGATGAACTCCTTGGTTGCATTGACGGTATGTTTTGGGTCATTGTCATGCTGCATGGTGAAGTGCCGCCCAATAAGTATGGAAGCATTTTCTTCTAAATAAGCAGACAAAATGTTTCTGTAAACTTCAGAATGCATTCTGCTGCTGCCATCATTAGTAACATCATCAATAAAGACGAGTGAGCCAGTTCCAGAGGTGGCCATGCATGCCCAGGCCATGACACTACCTCCACCATGCTTCACAGATGAGGTGGTGTTCTTTGGAGCATCTGCAGTTCCTTTCTTTCTCCACACTTTAACCTTTCCATCACTTTGGTAAAGGTTTATCTTGGTCTCATTTGTCCATAAAACTTTCTCCTGGCTCATCTTTGTACTTCCGAGCAAATTCTAATCTGGCTATTCTGTTCTTGGTGCTGAGGAGAGGTTTACATCTTGCATTGCAGCCTTTGTACTTCTGCTGTCTCAGTCTTCTGCGGACTGTGGATTCTGATACCTTCACCCCTGCACTCTGGAGGTTGTTGGTGATTTCACTGACAGTTGTTTAAGGGTTTTCCTTGACAGCTCTGATAATTTTTCTGTCATCAACTGCAGATGTTGTTCTTGGCCGACCCGGTCTTGGCTGATTGGTAATTATACCTGTGGATTCTTTCTTCTTCAGTATATTCCAAATTGTTGATTTTGGTATGCCCAATATCTGTGCTATGGTTCTGATTGAGTTTTTCTTTTCTTTTAGCTTCAAAATTGCCTGCTTTTCTTTAACAGAAAGTTCATTGGTTTACAAATTGATTTTCGACTATGGACTCCAAACACTGATGTCAAAGCAAGACAGGTTGATAGGATGTTCACAGCTATTTTATGAGTGCCTAATTACCCAACAACAAACACCTGACCAACAAGAGACACCTGTCAGCCAATTGTCCCAATACTTTTGCTCCTTCAAAATAAAGAGGTTCAACACTATCAATTTGTTTAATTGACCCAAGAGGGTAGAACTGAATTGACTTTATTAAAAATAAAACACTTAGGAGTTGTACTTAATAGTCATGTTTTTTTTTCAGGAGAAATGATTATTATTAGACTTCATAGTGAAAATCCCACTTTAGACTTCACTGTCCCAATACTTTTGGAAGGCACTGTATATGCATAGCACTGCTAACCATATTGAAGTTTTTCATTTTACATGCAATGCAATCAGGGACAGGGGTAGGTGCAGTCCGAGTTAGAACCCTGCTCCCACTCCCCTGCGCAGTCCACAGCTGTGTACAGAACCCCACACACTGTGATGAATGAGGCAGGCTCTGCTTCCCTGCGGCCGCATGTCTGCTTGTGACTGGTGCTCATCTCTATCGTTTGAATCTTTTTGAGACTGAGCACGCTCTCACCCTGAAGAACTGCAGGCGCAGCAGCAGGTCGCTGATGTAGCTGCCCAGCAGCTTCAGAGATGGGTATGATGTCATCAACCACATGGCAGGAACCTGGAGACACAGGGGGAGCGGATTAAACCAGCGCACTGACAATAGGGAGGGGGCTTTGAAAAGCAAAGCCCAACAGAAAGCATGTTGAAAATAGCAACATACATCTATATATTATTTCACCTTTACTAGTTATTTACAGAACACTGAAGTGTCGCATACATGAGATATTACAGGCTCCCATGATGAAGAGGGGAGAGGGCTGGGTGAGGCTGGGTTCACTGTACCTTGCCCATGATGATGCTGTTGAACATGTCTTCCAGCTCAGCTGACAGGAGGAGCTGGCCCCGCAGGGCCCGGCCCAAGTCTCGCAGGCTGGAGCGCACGGTGCCAGTGAGCCGGCTGAACCGCAGCAGCTCCTGCACCAGCACCGTGTTCATGGACTCGCTGTAGCAGATCGGGTATCGCTGCTGAGAGAGGAGAGGAGAGGGGGAATGGAGAGGAGAGGCAGGTCAGCAGCACACTCAGGGTTAGGATCTCAAAGCTCTTTACTCCAAGAAGCTGTGTTAAGCTAGGCTCTGCTCTCTCTGTGTGTGTTTGAGGGGGCTGTGTTAGGCTGGGCTCTGCTCTCTCTCTCTGTGTGTGTTTTAGGAGGCTGTGTTATGCTGTGCTCTGCTCTCTCTCCTGTGTGTGTTTTAGGAGCTGTGTTATGCTGGGCTCTGCTCTCTCTCTGTGTGTGTGTTTTAGGAGGCTGTGTTAAGCTGGGCTCTGCTCTCTCTCCTGTGTGTGTTTTAGGAGGCTGTGTTATGCTGGGCTCTGCTCTCTCTCCTGTGTGTGTTTTAGGAGGCTGTGTTAAGCTGGGCTCTGCTCTCTCTCCTGTGTGTGTTTTAGGAGGCTGTGTTATGCTGTGCTCTGCTCTCTCTCCTGTGTGTGTTTGAGGAGGCTGTGTTATGCTGGGCTCTGCTCTCTCTCCTGTGTGTGTTTTAGGAGGCTGTGTTATGCTGTGCTCTGCTCTCTCTCCTGTGTGTGTTTGAGGAGGCTGTGTTAGGCTGTGCTCTGCTCTCTCTCCTGTGTGTGTTTGAGGAGGCTGTGTTAAGCTGGGCTCTGCTCTCTCTCCTGTGTGTGTTTGAGGAGGCTGTGTTAGGCTGTGCTCTGCTCTCTCTCCTGTGTGTGTTTGAGGAGGCTGTGTTAGGCTGGTCTCTGCTGGTCTCTCCTGTGTGTGTTTGAGGAGGCTGTGTTAGGCTGTGACTCTCCTCTCTGTTGTGTTTGAGGAGGCTGTGATTAGGCTGTGCTCTGCTTAGACCTCTCCTGTGTGTGTTTGAGGAGGCTGTGGCACCAGACAGACACTGGGCTCTGACTCTCTCAGACCGACACCTGTGTGTGTTTGAGGAGGCTGTGTTAGGCTAGACAGTTAGACAGACACTCTGCACAGACTGACACACAGACAGACACTGTGTGTGTTTGAGGAGGCTGTGTTAGGCTGGTCTCTGCTGGTCTCTCCTGTGTGTGTTTCAGGACAGGGTCTCTCTGCTCACCATCACCTCCTCTATGTTGAAGTCCGGAGGGATTTTGGAGAGGATGACACAGACGGCCAGCTCCAGACACAGACACCTCAGTGGAAGACTTTCACACATAGACAGACACAGACAGACTGAGACCAGACAGACACACAGACCGACACACAGACCGACAGACACAGACAACACACAGACAGACAGACAGACATAGACCGACACAGACACAGACACAGACAGACACACAGACAGACAGACACACAGACAGACAGACACACAGACAGACAGACAGACACAGACAGACAGACAGACCGACACAGACAGACAGACACAGACAGACAGACACACAGACAGACAGACACAGACAGACCGACACACAGACAGACAGACAGACAGACAGACAGACAGACAGACAGACACACAGACAGACACACAGACAGACACACACAGACAGACACACAGACAGACCGACACACAGACAGACACACAGACAGACACACAGACAGACAGACAGACACACACACAGACAGACAGACAGACAGACACACACAGACAGACACACAGACAGCGTCAGCAAGCCTGCACACAGGATTCCCTCCCTGGAGGTTTACCAGTGAGCTGCTGAGACTGGACAATGCAATGTGAGGGCTGTTTACATCATTCCCTAAAGCACTACCGGACACCACCTCCACATGATCCCCACCAGGGAAGCCCTGCTGGTCTTTGTTCCACCTGTACCTTCAACTACTGAAGTGAACCAATTTACCTCATTCCAGGTCTTACTCAGTTCATTATTCAATGACACCTAGAAACCCCCAGGACCTCGGAGCTCTAGGTCACAGACGCTGGCTAGTGTATTACTATAGAAACCACCAGGACCTCGGGGCTCCAGGTCACAGACGCTGGCTAGTGTATTACTATAGAAACCCCCAGGACCCCGGAGCTCCAGGTCACAGACGCTGGCTAGTGTATTACTATAGAAACCCCCAGGACCCCGGACAGCTCCAGGTCACAGACACAGACAGGCACAGTGTATTACTATAGAAACCCCCAGGACCCCGGAGCTCCAGGTCACAGACGCTGGCTAGTGTATTACTATAGAAACCACCAGGACCCGGACTCCAGGTCACAGATGCTGGCTAGTGTATTACTATAGAAACCCCAGGACACACCCACGGAGCTCCAGGTCACAGACGCTGGCTAGTATTACTATAGAAACCACCAGGACCAGGGGGCTCCAGGTCACAGACGCTGGCTAGTGTATTACTATAGAAACCACCAGGACCCCAGAGCTCCAGGTCACAGATGCTGGCTAGTGTATTAATATAGAAACCCCCAGGACCCCGGAGCTCCAGGTCACAGACGCTGGCTAGTGTATTACTATAGAAACCCCCAGGACCCCGGAGCTCCAGGTCACAGACGCTGGCTAGTGTATTACTATAGAAACCCCCAGGACCCCCAGAGCTCAGGTCACAGACAGCTGGCTAGTGTATTACTATAGAAACCCCAGGACCGTGGAGCTCCAGGTCACAGACGCTGGCTAGTGTATTACTATAGAAACCCCCAGGACTAGTTTATTACCTATAGAAACCTGAAGGGAGCTCCAGGTCACAGACGCTGGCTAGTGTATTACTATAGAAACCCCCCCAGGACCCCGGAAACCCCAGGGACCTCCCAGGTCACAGACGCTGGCTAGTGTATTACTATAGAAACCCCCAGGACCCCGGAGCTCCAGGTCAGGTCACAGCTGGCTAGTGTATTACTATAGAAACCCCCAGGACCCCGGAGCTCCAGGTCACAGACGCTGGCTAGTGTATTACTATAGAAACCCCCCAGGACCCTGGAGCTCCAGGTCATAGAAACCCCAGGACCCGGGCTCCAGGTCACAGAGCTGTGTATTACTATAGAAACCCCAGGACCCCGGAGCTCCAGGTCACAGACGCTGGCTAATGTATTACTATAGAAACCCCAGGACCCCGGAGCTCCAGGTCACAGACTGGCTGGCTAGTGTAGGTTACTATAGAAACCCCCAGGACCCCGGAGCTCCAGGTCACAGACGCTGGCTAGTGTATTACTATAGAAACCCCCCCAGGACCCCGGGCTCCAGGTCACAGACGCTGGCTAGTGTATTAATATAGAAACCCCAGGACCCCGGAGCTCCAGGTCACAGACGCTCACAGGCTAGTGTATTACTATAGAAACCCCCAGGACCCCGGAGCTCCAGGTCACAGGACGCTGGCTAGTGTATTACTATAGAAACCCCCAGGACCCCGGGCTCCAGGTCACAGGCGCTGGCTAGTGTATTACTATAGAAACCCCCAGGACCCTGGAGCTCCAGGACCCTAGTGTATTACTATAGAAACCCCAGGACCCCGGAGCTCCAGGTCACAGACGCTGGCTAGTGTATTACTATAGAAACCCCCAGGACCCGGAGCTCCAGGTCACAGACGCTGGCTAGTGTATTACTATAGAAACCCCAGGACCCGGGGCTCCAGGTCACAGACGCTGGCTAGTGTATTACTATAGAAACCCCCAGGACCCCGGAGCTCCAGGTCACAGACGCTGGCTAGTGTATTACTATAGAAACCCCCAGGACCCCGGAGCTCCAGGTCACAGACGCTGGCTAGTGTATTACTATGAAAGAGACAGGACACTTGAGATACTGACACGTCTGTTCAGCACACTGTGCTTGTTTTCTTCTGAGCCACTGATGCACTTTACCCTGATCATCTGTCTGCCAAGAAATGAATAACTGAGTAATGAGGAAGTCTTGGATCTGATCTGCATCTATTCTATTAATCAACTAGTGCAGGCATAGAAATAAGACTCCAACTGCACAGCAGTTTCACCCATTCCACGTTTTTATTAGGAGCTTGATTAGCCACAGTGTATAGGTAAACAAGCTCAGGTTGTCTTAGTAAACTCATAGTACAACCAGGAATGGATCAAACTGCTGTGCAATGGGAGTCTTATTTCTATCCCTGTAGTGTGACCATCAAGACTTTTCTCAATATGAATGCTGTTGTTAAAAGCTATTGTTGATGGACCCCGCCCTGCTGGTGAGTAGTGACTGCCCCCCTCTCACCTCTCTGGGTAGCGTGGCCAGGATCCCCTCAAACAGCTCCCGAGTCTCCTTGTGCTCCCTGGTGATGTTCCCATTTTCATGCAGTCCGAACACCTGACAGGCGCGCAACGAAACAGCACAGCACTGAGCAACCAGCAGCAGACACACAATAAGAGGAACTCTATAGATGTACAGTACAAACTTTTAGAATAATCCAAAGCATGGCTGCCAAGAAATGAATTATAAACTGTTTTTAAAACCATTAATAATTGCAAGGGCTGTTGTTTGTTTCACCCATTGCTGTGTTTTTGGACCCCTGACTCTGCCCTGCCCTGACTCTGCCCTGCCCTGACTTACCCTGACTCTGCCCTGCCCTGCCCTGACTCTGCCCTACCCTGCCTTACCCTGACCCTGACTCTGCCCTGCCCTGACTCTGCCCTGCCCTGACCCTGCCTCTGCCCTGCCCTGGAGTGGTGACCCTGACTCTGCCCTGCCCTACCCTGTCTCTGCCCTGCCCTGCCCCTGCCGAACACCTGCCTTACCCAGCACCCTGACAACCTGCCCTGCCCTGCTCCTGCCCTGCAAACTTTTGAATAATCCAAAGCATGGCTACTGCCCTGCCCTGTTTTTAAAACCATTTTCTGTCCTGCCCTGACCCGGACTGTTGTTTGTTGCCCTGTTTCTGCCCTGCCTGCCCTGCCCCTGACTCTGCCCCCTGACTGCCCTGACTCTGCCCTGCCCTGCCCTGACTCTGACCCTGCCCCTGACCCTGAATCTGCCCTGCCTGACCCTGTCCTGCCCTGACTCTGCCCCCTGCCCTGACCCTGACCCTGCCCTGCCCTGACCCTGCCCTGCCCTGCCCCTGCCCTGCCCTGCCCCTGACTCTGCCCTGCCCTGACTCTGCCCTTCCCTGCCTTACCCTGACCTTGACTCTGCCCTGCCCTGCCCCTGCCCCTAACTCTGCCCTGCCCTGCCTGACCCTGCCCTGCCTGCCCTGCCCTGACCCCTGCCCTGCCCTGCCCCTGCCCTGACTCTGCCCTGCCCTGACTCTGCCCTGCCCCCTGACCCTGCCTACCCTGACCCTGACTCTGCCCTCCCTGCCCTGCCTTGACTCTGCCCTGCCCTGCCCTGTCCTGACCCTGACTCTGCCCTGCCCTGCCCTGCCCTACCCTGCCTTACCCTGACCCTGACTCTGCCCTGCCCTGCCGACTCTGTCCTGACCCTGACTCTGCCCTGCCCTGCCCTGCCCTGACCCTGACTCTGCCCTGCCCTGACTCTGCCCTTCCCTGACCCTGACTCTGCCCTGCCCTGCTGACCCTAACTCTGCCCTGCCCCTGCCCTGCCCTGCCCTGACTCTGCCCTGCCCTGACTCTGCCCTGCCCTGACTCTGCCCTGCCCTGCACTAACTCTGCCCTGCGCTGCCCTGCCCTGCCCTGCCCTGACTGCCCTGCCCTGCCCCTGCCTGACCCTGCCCCTGCCCTGACTCTGCCCTGCCCTGACTCTGCCTACCCCTGCCTTACCCTGACTCTGCCCTGCCCCTGCCGTTGGGTACCTCAGGGCTGGCGTTGAGGGGCAGGCTCCTGATGCACTCCAGGTAGCTGTGGATGCCTCTGCCCAGGGGCACACGGTACACCCCGCTGGGGGAGAGGGGGTAAGCGTCATGGGAGAGCAGCTCCCGGTTGTAGAAGGTGGCGAGCAGGCTGAGCAACAGCCTCCGGTCGAACTCATCCGTCACGCGGCCCCCGTAGTTACACTCCCCCGTCAGGTAGGACAGCGCCTGCAGAGGCACCTCACTGTACTCGTTCAGGAACATCTGAGTAGAGAGGAGGGGAGAGGGGAGGATTATTACTGTAAGAATATGTTTACAATCTACATATTCTACTGTCACACCACTGCTGATGCTATTCCATTTTAACGCCACTGGGTGGCAGCATAACCTTGGCAACAGCACAGGGTCCACTGGAATCACTGGAGTTCAGAACCCCTCAGTCTCAGTTTGCGGCTGGTAGTGGTGATGCTTGAACTCTGAATGCTCTGCCACAGTTCACAAGCTTCTAGTTTTATAAACTGGGTGTGATTGCTTTGGGAGCAGCAGGAGTTTTGCATTTTAAGTGCTTGCACACTGAATTTCCCCCGGGTGTCAGTGAGCCCCACCTGGACCTGCCGGGCGCTGATCCGCAGGTCAAACTCGTTGAACTCGTACGGGACGTTCCAGCCCAGCGAGCCAAACATGCGCCGCTCCTGAACCAGCCCGTGGAAGAAGCACAGCCCGAACAGCAGCCTCTCCCACTCCTGAGAGAGAGACAGAGAGAGGGGGGGGAGTTACACTGAGAACCAGCCTCTCCCACTCCTGAGAGAGAGACGAGAGACAGGGGGGGGAGTTACACTGAGAACCAGCCTCTCACACTCCTGTGAGAGAGACGAGAGACAGAGGGGGGGGTTACACTGAGAACCAGCCTCTCACACTCCTGTGAGAGAGACAGAGACAGAGAGAGACAGAGAGACAGAGAGAGAGAGGGTGGGAGAGTGAAAGAGAGAGAGAAGGACTTCTCAAAGCCTATGGGCCCCTAGCTGCTATATTATTATTATTATTATTATTATTATTATTATTATTATTATTATTATTATTATTAATCAAAAACGAAGCCAGTCTCTGTAGCTGGGTGTGTGGGGGCTCACCCGGGGCTTGCTGCAGCCTCTGTAGAAGGCAGGGTCGGAGATGGGGTCGGAGAGGTAGGAGCGCAGAAGGTTGGCGCGCAGCCCCTTGGGTGGCTCGTTGGTCATCTTGATGCCGTCCTGCAGGATGGACACAGGGAAGTCTGCCGAAGGGTAGCTGGTCAGCCAGAGGCGGAAGCCTGGCCGCGTGCGCTCCCGGTCTGGGATGAGCTCCTGGCAGATCTGCTCCAGCTCCGGGAGCCAGCTGGCAGCCAGGTGACAGTTTTGCAGGACCACCCAGGTGCCCTCGGCCACGCCCTGCCAGGGGATAGGGACAGACTTAGCCAGACACTCCCTCCTGTACACTGCATAGCTGACTGCTCCAGATTACAAACTGGGCACGTTATCCAATAACATCCATCAGAAATAGTATAAGAGAAATCTCTGTTCAGGTTTTATCAACCCTTATCCAGTACAAGTTTCCCATAGTAAAAGCATAGCAAAGTGTAATGACGCATAGCGAAAGCATGGCAAAGCATAGATAACCATTGTTAAAAATAAATAACGAGCTGGGTAAGCTATGGTTAATGCATAGCATAACCATTGGAAAAGCATGGAGGGGAAACCTGCAAAAATACAAAAATACCATGGGAAACTCTTCTAAGAGAAAACTCCAGCACATCTTCTCTTGTGAGCAGGGGCCATGTGTGTGGGTGCCTCTTATTAGAACAGAAATCTTCTCCTCCCAGCCAGACTACACGAGATGACATCTCTCAGAACAATAAGAGACACTCTGCCCTTGCGTTATACTGTATGTGCTGAAACACTGGAATCCCCTGCAGCAAACCCACCTTCTGGATCATCCTGCGAGCGATGGGTCCCTGCCCCTGGCCCAGGGAGATGGTCTGCAGGGCCCCTGCCATCCCTGGAACGAGAAGGAGACTCAGACAAGCACACCAGCCGTGTGCTCAACCCATCCTCTCTGAGAGGGAGACTCACAAGCACACCAGCCCTGTGCTCAACCCATCCTCTCTGAGAGTGACACTCAGACAAGCACACCAGCCCTGTGCTCAACCCATCCTCTCTGAGAGTGACACTCAGACAAGCACACCAGCCCTGTGCTCAACCCATCCTCTCTGAGAGTGACACTCAGACAAGCACACCAGCCCTGTGCTCAACCCATCCTCTCTGAGAGGGAGACTCACAAGCACACCAGCCGTGTGCTCAAACCATCCTCTCTGAGAGTGACACTCAGACAAGCAAACCATCCTCTCTGAGAGGTGACACTCAGACAAGCACACCAGCCCTGAGCTCAACCCATCCTCTCTGAGAGGGAGACTCACAAGCACACCAGCTCAAACCAGCCCTGTGCTGACACCCAAACCATCCTCTCTGAGAGGTGACACTCAGACAAGACAAGCCCCTGAGCTCACCCATCAGCCCTGAGGGAGACTCACAAGCACACCAGCCCTGTGCTCAACCCATCCTCTCTGAGAGGGACACTCAGACAAGCACACCAGCCCTGTGCTCAACCCATCCTCTCTGAGAGGGAGACGCAAGTCCTACAGCAGCAGGGAAGGGTGTCTATTGACACTTTTTTTTTTTCGCTGTGCAGCGACTCTATTGAAAGCTAGCTGCAGCAGGAGACAGGCTAATGGCTAATTACTGCTGTTGTTTTCTTCCACTTATTAAGGTTGTAACAACAGTTCTTAAAGTTTTGTGAACAGGGCTCACTGTGCCTCACCCCTAGCCAAGCCCTCTGCCGCCCCCTGTTGGCTGCCCTGAGAAGGGCGTGGTAAGGGATATACTGCCCTGCACAGACCAGACCAAATAAGGGCCGTTCCAGCCCAGGCTTCTGTTTCAACGTGAACCAATCCCTCCCCCTGCAGATCCATTAATTTACACTTGGGGGCGCCAGCTCCCTATGATTTAAAATAGAAATACATACCGGCTAGTCCAAGCAGCACTCCTGTGCCTCATTATCAAAGACTTTCAAAGACTAACAACTCATGGGCACCAGGGCAGCTGCAAAGAGGGGGTTTAGAGATCTTGTTTTCCTGCTACAAAATGCATGTTATATATTTTGTTGTCCTGCTTTAAAATAGAAGCTTTGTTGTTCCAGGATAATGGGGATATTGTGGCAGAACCGAAGTGCAGTTCTTTTGATGGTGTTTCCCAGCCGAGACCAGCAGCCCTTTCATGTGTTTCCACATGCAGCATATAGTACCCAGCAGATCATTCAAAAGAACCCAGACTCTGCCAGCTCCCAGTAACATGCTTTAATTGCATTGATTTTGAATGCTGGTAAATTAGTAACAACACAGCTGCCCAATCTATTTGGCAGAAAAAGACCAATTACCAGAGTTTTATAAAAAAAAAAGGTTGTCTTTACTACAAAGCTGAGTGTGTCGCTCTGGGTAGGTGTGAGGGGACAAATCCAATCAAATCAAATCAAATCAAATTCTATTTATAAAGTGCCATTCACACCAAAGGCATCTCAAGGCGCTGTACAGCAACAACAATTCATAATCAAATACAATCCAAAAAACACAAACAGGAAAACAATGTTTAAAAAGACAGTTGAGGCACACTATGATAGAAAGGCCAATGTATAAAAGGAAGAGTTAAGTCTAGATTTAAAGTACCAGCCTCCCTAACAAAGGTAGGAAGGGCATTCCATAGCTGTGGTGCTCTGTGTGAGGACAGGTACCTTGCTCCTCTGCGAAGCGCAGGAGAATGGCCATGGGGTCAGCCCCGGGTGAGAGCAGGAACACCAGGGGGGTGCCGTGGCTGGAGTCCCTGTAGCTGCGCTGGAGGTCGAAGGGTGGGGGCTCCATGTAGGGGGCGCCCATGTGGTCTATGATGAACTGCTGGACTGCAGGGATGATCTGTGACCAGACAGACAGACAGACAAGAAAGCAATCAGACAGACAGACAGACAGACAATAAAGCAATCAGACAGACAGACAGACAGACAGACAGACAGACAGACAGACAGACAGACAGACAGACAGACAGACAGACCGACAGACAGACAGGCAGGTAAGAGAAATCTCCAGGAAATCCCCAGATGGGAGTCCACACTGTTCAACAAACTCAATCAACATTTCGTTAGTGTACTTGCTCAAAAATAGTATATTAGTGTGCAGGATTTCCTGACACAGCGACTGCGAATCTCAAAGACCATTCTAGACCCTTTGTCTTCCTGCTGCTTATCCGGTTTACTTGCAGCAGCTTGTAATAACAAATATGAGATTCGTGTTTTTTGTGACATATTGCATTTTTAAAGGGTCCCTCCCCTATAAGTGAAACTATATTTAAACAACTGTGCATTTTTAGGAAAAAAGTTTTAAAGCAATACAATGCCATCTTTCCAGTCTAACTGAGACCCAAATATGTCCATGTTTGCACATTAAAAATGCATGTTTTCTAAAAAGATAAAACAACTGCCCATTTCTGTCCTGTCTTATTAGCAATGTTTTCCTTTTCCAAAATGTTAAGTAATGAATTACCCTGCATTAGCCCTTTAAAAGACCAGGACGTTTAGTTTGGCACATTATCAGCATGCATTTTTACACCACTGGAGTGCATGCACTTGTACAGGATTAAGTGTATGTGTATGCAAGCAGTGGAGATGCTGTGTTTGTACTTCAATAGGGACACAACAACCACCCGTCCTTTGAGCTTTACTCAGTGACAGGACCAGCCCAGCACTGTTCTGAGCACTATATTCAATTTACTCAGTGACAAGACCAGCCCAGCACTGTTCTGAGCACTATATTCAATTTAGTCAGTGACAGGACCAGCCCAGCACTGTTCTGAGCACTATATTCAATTTACTCAGTGACAGGACCAGCCCAGCACTGTTCTGAGCACTATATTAATTCCAGCAAGGGAAAGAGAAGCCCTGAAGCAGACAGGTAAAGGTTCAGTATTGTTCAGAGCTCACTGCCCCTTTACACGAGAGTTGGCCCATCAAGCAGTCTTCCGTGGTCCTTTCTTTTTTTATCATTATAGATACTCCTATGAAATATGCATTATATTTTTTGCAGTTGGATGTAGCACAAGCTGTTGGGCAGAATTAATGCATTGTATAAGCAGAGCCTGCTTCATTGAGCAGAGATTCAATGCACGCTCTTCACAGGGCAAATTAGTTATGGATTTTCTGTCTGAGATTTCAATTAACTTCAAGGAGGCCACGTCCATATGCTCAGTGTGTGGTGCTCGGTGCTCAGTGTTCAGTGTTCGGTGTGCAGTGTGCAGTGTGCAGTGTGCGGTGTGTGGTGCTCGGTGCTCAGTGTTCAGTGCTCGGTGTGCAGTGTGCAGTGTGCAGTGTGCGGTGTTTGGTGCTCAGTGTGAAGCTCAGTGCTAGCTGTGGGGTCTCACCTTGTCTGGATGGATGCAGTGCAGGATTAGCAGTCTCTGGAAGGCAGTGCTAGGTGTGCAGTGCTCAGTGCTTGGTGTGGGTCTCACCTTGTCTGGATGGATGCAGTGCAGGATTAGCAGTCTCTGGAAGGCAGTGCTAGGTGTGCAGTGCTCAGTGCTTGGTGTGGGTCTCACCTTGTCTGGACGGATGCAGCGTAGGACCAACAGTCTCTGGAATGCAGTCAGCAGGTCCTCCCAGGGCTCTGGCAGGGGCCGCTCGTTGGGGTGGGAGGCATCGTAGATCTTCTTCCACTCTGCCATCTGAACACACAACACTATTATGGCAAAAACCCCTTCACCTTTAACAACTTTTTAACCGTAACTGTACTTTTAATGGGACTTTTCACATAACCCTGATACTGTACAAGGCTACCATGTTTGCACAGTATACCAGGCAGTTTCCAATGCTTTTCCCAGGCTTATAGTATGCATGTACTGCTTTAGAAATGCTTTGCCATAGCTCTCAGTGATTCACGATGCTTGACTGTGCTTTATTGCATTTTATTAGGACTCCACTTAGGGGGACTTTGTTGTAACTGCAGCATATCAGAAAGTGGCCCTGCACTGACAAACGAGAAAAGGCTTGTATTTTTCAAACCCCTCTGGATAAATCTTTCTGTCTGTACTTGTAACAAAGCCCATATTCTATTACCAGCACTGTTCAGAGTGACAGACCAGCATGCTCGGAGCCCCTCCCCTGCCGTAGTGTAGGCAAGGTGAGCTGAGAGAGAGATAGAGAGTGGCAGAGTGGGCAGGGTAACGAAGTGCAAAGGGTTCAGACAGCTGGTCCAGAGGTTGATTATTTCATTTACATCGCTGCAACATGTGTGTTGATGAATCTAGATGGCTGTAAGAACTCTCGTTTGTAAACTTTCTTATGTTCTTATGTTCTTATGTTCTTATGATGTCTGGTGTCTCGGTGTAATAATAAAAGTGTTGTTGACTGTGTGGATCCCTTCATTCTCTGTAACCCTGCATCTTACCACTTAAACACATGTTTCACACGCTGGCTGAATTGTTCAGAAAGTGGGTACTCACGTTGGAGCAGAAGTGCTTCCTGAGGCTGGAGAAGGAGGTCAGGGTGGAGAGGCGCACCAGCTCGCCCCAGGATTGGCCCTTGAGCCAGGCAGGGGCAGGGTTTGAGTAGGGGTTCTCCAGGGCCACGCCCCCGGTCAGTAGGAAGCGCCACTCTGCCTCGTCCACCCGGCCGCGGTTCCGCTGCAGCCCCACGCAGAGCAGGAAGGAGAAGAGCGTCTTGTGCTTCTCGAACAGCGAGCGGCACACGTTCTGGTACACGCTGCGGGTGTGTGATGAGGGTTATCATCCTGCAGTGTACTGGGATTCTATTATGTGAAGTGAGTGTGGAGGAGTCTGGTCTCTCTCACCTGTATGTGAAGTGAGTGTGGAGGAGTCTGGTCTCTCTCATCTGTATGTGAAGTGAGTGTGGAGGAGTCTGGTCTCACCTGTATGTGAAGTGAGTGTGGAGGAGTCTGGTCTCACCTGTATGTGAAGTGAGTGTGGAGGAGTCTGTTCTCTCTCACCTGTATGTGAAGTGAGTGTGGAGGAGTCTGGTCTCTCACCTGTATGTGAAGTGAGTGTGGAGGAGTCTGGTCTCACCTGTATGTGACGTGAGTGTGGAGGAGTCTGGTCTCTCTCACCTGTATGTGAAGTGAGTGTGGAGGAGTCTGGTCTCTCTCACCTGTATGTGACGTGAGTGTGGAGGAGTCTGGTCTCACCTGTATGTGAAGTGAGTGTGGAGGAGTCTGGTCTCACCTGTATGTGAAGTGAGTGTGGAGGAGTCTGGTCTCTCACCTGTATGTGAAGTGAGTGTGGAGGAGTCTGGTCTCTCACCTGTATGTGAAGTGAGTGTGGAGGAGTCTGGTCTCTCACCTGTATGTGAAGTGAGTGTGGAGGAGTCTCGTCTCTCTCACCTGTATGTGAAGGTAGTGTGGAGGAGTCTTTTCTCTCTCACCTGTATGTGAAGTGAGTGTGGAGGAGTCTGGTCTCACCTGTATGTGAAGTGGGTGTGGAGGAGTCTGGTCTCTCACTTGTATGTGAAGGTAGTGTGGAGGAGTCTGGTCTCACCTGTATGTGAAGTGAGTGGGGAGGAGTCTGGTCTCACCTGTATGTGAAGTGAGTGTGGAGGAGTCTGGTCTCTCACCTGTATGTGAAGTGAGTGTGGAGGAGTCTGGTCTCACCTGTATGTGAAGTGGGTGTTGAGATTGCTGATCCTCTCGTGCAGCAGTGCGGAGCGCTCGCTCTGGGTGATGGAGCTGATGTAGAGGTTGATGAACCAGGCCAGGGAGTACTGGTACATGGGGTCGATGTTGGCCAGGTCCGAGATGACAAAGAACAGCACGCTGGAGTGGTTCGCAACCTGCACACAGACAGACAGACAGACAGACAGACACAGACACACACACAGACAGACAGCCAGACAAACAGACAGACAGACAACAGCACACAGAGACAGACAGACACACACACACAGATAGACAGACAGACAAACAGACAGACAGACACACACACACAGACAGACAAACAGACAGACACACACAGACAGACAGACAGACACACACACACACACAAACAGACATACAGACAGACACACACACACACACACACACAGACAGACGACAGGGAGGACAGGTAACACACCTTCAGTAAAATGGCAAGGTCCATAACATATGAAGTCGGCAGTGGGGTATAACAAACACATTGAATCTTTCATATACTGAATGCTCATGTGATGTAACTCAGGGACACCTTAGAGGAAGAGGCGAGCTAAACGATGTGTGGGACGCTCCAGCCTACTTTTAAACATCCAGCAGCACTTTACAAGTACAGCAGGCTGCAGGCAGAAAGGAAAGGGGTGCTTGGAAATGGAGTTAGGCCTGGGCTGACACAAAACAATTTGTAACCACCAGTGTGTCAAATACTAGCCTGTAGAGCAGAAGAACTCTTCTGGAAGAGATTGAGGACAATGAAAACTCAAGTGCCCTTTCAGAAGAGGCAATGAAGTACACAGTGAACGCTGCCAGTGTGGAGCGTCGTGTGGGGAGGTGTGTGGACAGTGGCCAGGGTCAGTAGATAGAAGCGTGGCTGAAGTGGTCAGTGCTGGTTAGTGCAGTGCAGTTCTGTGTGGCTCCTCACCGGCCGGTACCCGTCCCGGGTGTCGTCGATCTCCCGCTCCGTCGCCGTGGTGATCTCCTGCTTCTCCAGGATCTCCTGTGACAGCTTCCTGCTGGAGGACAGGATGTCGATGGCTCGTTCGTCCTCCAGGATGTTCCCCTGTGACAGGGACAGCACCTCTAGGATCTGATCCTCGATCTCCTTCAGCTGCTTCCTGTGGGTGGAGAGATCCAGGCAGGGACAGGGCTACTGGTTACTTCCATTGCATAGCAGTCTGATCCACTCCTGGTTTCACTATGAGTTTAATCAGACACACCTGAGCTTGTTACATATACACACTGTGGCTAATCAAGCTTGTAGTAAAACCTGGAATGGGTGAAACTGCTACGCAATAGGAGTCTTAGTTTCCATCCCTGCTGGTTACTGGTTTCTGGTTAGGCTTACTACTCAAACTGTTCTAAGCAGATTGAGGTGTAATAACCCTCTCAGAAACCTACAGTTCTCCCCTTTTCAGACACATGCAAATCTTTTGGGACCATTAAGAGATCGTTCACACTTCACCACTTGGGTGTGAAGTCCATGTCCACCCTAACCCTAACCCTAACCCAGTGATATACACTAGGTATATGAATCAAAACCCAATATTTCAACACTGAAAGCATTGAAAATAAATCTAAACAGTTTGTCACCGAATTGATTCAGTTTTTCATTTGTAGTTAATGCATCACTGTTGAGTGTTTTCCAGTTGCGGAGGCGGCTGACCTGTTGTGCGCCCCCTCCAGGTACAGCTGGTTCTTGCTCTCCTCCAGCTCAGGCTTCTCCTCGGCCGCCACGATGCTCAGCAGCTGGTCCTCCAGGCCCATCTGGGTGATCATGAAGTTGAGGAGGGTCACCTGGGAAGAGAGGAGAGAGGAGATGACAGGACAGGAGAGAGGAGAGGAGAGGAGAGGAGAGAGGAGAGGAAAGGAGAAGAGAGAACTCAGACCAGGCAGTGCAGTCCATAGGAGCATTCACAGAGATCACCCATTGCATTGGTCTGTCTGCTCCTTCAAGGAATTCATTGCTATGGTGCACAGATAATCAATTTGGAAAGCCATCCCCACACTGTGTGGGTATTAGGGTACCCTGGCGGAGACCTCTGGAAGTTTGTGGTGGATGGTGGGAGGTTATTAGGGTACCTTGACGGAGACCTCTGGAAGTTTGTGGTGGATGGTGGGGGGTTATTAGGGTACCTTGACGGAGACCTCTGGAAGTTTGTGGTGGATGGTGGGGGGTTATTAGGGTACCTTGACGGAGACCTCTGGAAGTTTGTGGTGGATGGTGGGGGGTTATTAGGGTACCTTGACGGAGACCTCTGGAAGTTTGTGGTGGATGGTGGGGGGTTATTAGGGTACCTTGGCGGAGACCTCTGGAAGTTTGTGGTGGATGGTGGGGGGTTATTAGGGTACCTTGACGGAGACCTCTGGAAGTTTGTGGTGGATGGTGGGGGGTTATTAGGGTACCTTGACGGAGACCTCTGGAAGTTTGTGGTGGTGGTGGTGGTGGTGGGGTATTAGCGTACCTTGACAGAGACCTCGGGCAGGTAGTGGGGGTTGCGGAGGCGGGTGGTCAGGTACAGTCTGAAGTCGTGGCTGTACTGGATGGTGGACTCGCCCAGGCGCAGGTACTCCACGCCGCTGTGTTTGAATGTCTGTCGCAACATCAGAGGCTCCAGCACCGGGTCCAGCTCCTCAGAAAGGTTCTCAAGCAGCATGGGAGTCCCGAACTGACACAGGGCACAGCACAAGAGAATGAGAACACAAGAGAATCACAACAACAGAATCAGAACACAAGAGAATCACAACACAAGAGAGGAGGCCATTCGGCCCATTAGTGCTCACCCAGTTCTGAGATTCATCTGAGATTGTCAGGCCCAGTGATTCAGCACCAACAACATGGCTAGGTGACCCATTCCATCCCCTCACCACTCTCTGTGTAAAGAAGGATCTCCTACCCTCTGTCCTAAGTCTATCTCCCCTTAATTTCCAGCTGTGTCCCCTCTGGTCCAGGTTTCTGTGTTGCACTTAATGGTTAGGGTTAACTTTGTCAACCCATAAAGTGTAAAGGCATTAAATGAAATACCTTGTGTGTAACTCTTACCAAATGCTTTTCTAACTAATGTTAATAAAACTAAAGCAAAGCAACAAGAAAGCTTAAATCGCTATGTACTGTGAAATTAGCTGGCGGGTGTGTTTTGGTCTATCACAATGGCAGAGTGTGGCAAAGTGACCGCCCCTGTGTGTATTTTTGTGTTATGTGTTGTATGTTGCGTGTGTTAATGTTGGTGTATAGATTGGTACACGGGATATAAACGGGTCTGTGTTTCACATGTGTTTAAAGTGTATAATTATATTTAGGCACGAGGATGGCACATCACTTCACGTGCAGATAAAATGTGTATAATGTGTGGCACGGGGTTGCACGTAATGAATTCACGTGCTGGGATTCAAGTGAATAATTAATTAGTAATTGAATCCCAGCACAAACAGTATAAATAGATGCACGTTTAGTCACTGGTGGTTGGGTGTTCGGAAGAGGAGAACGGGAGAGAGAAAGGCGTTATAATAAGTAGTAATAGTAAGAATAATACGTGTTTTGTACTCACCGTGTTTGTTTGTTTCGTGCAACCGTTTGTTCACTGTTTAGTCCGTTTTGTTTATATATTTATTTTGGCGATAGTGCCGTGTCCTGTTTTGTGCTTGTGTTTATTTTCTGTTCTGTTAATTAAAAGCTGAGCGTGATCACGCGCTCAGCTTAACCAAAACTCAAAGTCTCTGTGTGTTACTTCCTGGCTCTGGTCTGACACCACCCTCCGGCCGTCTTTGTGACACGTGGTGTCCTGCTCGTGGGATCGACAGCGCCTCCAGGACTCAGGCCAGAGCAGGAACCGCAGTTTTGGATTGGGAAAAAAAAAAAGAAATAAATAAAAAATGGCAGAAGGCGCCATCAAAGTGCGGGACTGGATGCTGGAAAATGCTGGGCTGGAGGCCCAGTCTATCCCAATAGTCGTCTAGTTCCTGCAGTTTGTGGATAAGGAGCGATGGGGCGTATGCCAAGGAACAGACCGTAAGCACCTGGGAGGAAGGTGTGGGGTTGGTCCTCAGCTACCTGGAGGCAGTTATAAACGGAACAGCAGCCCAGGTAGCAGGACCACCAGCAGAGGGTGAGTACCTGCTGTCCCCATCTCCACCAGCAGAGGGTGAATGCCTGCTGGTTTTCGTCCACAGCCCGAGCGGGAGGAGCCCGGCGTCCCACGCCTGAGTGGGAGGAGCCCGGGCGTCCCTACGCCTGAGTGGGAGGAGCCCGGCCCCACGCCTGAGTGGGGAGGCCGGGCGTCCCACGCCTGAGTGGGAGGAGCCTGAGCGTCCCCACGCCTGAGTGGGAGGAGCCCGAGCGCCCCACGCCTGGAGTGGGGGAGCCCGAGCGTCCACAGCCCAAGAGGGAGGAGTCGGAGGTGCGTCTACAGCCCAAAAGGGAGGAGTCGGTCGTCCACAGCCCAAGAGGGGGAGTCGTCCACAGCCCAAAAGGGAGGAGTCGGGTGCGTCCACAGCCCAAAAGGGAGGAGTCGGTGCGTCCACAGCCCAAAGGGGAGGAGTCGGTCGCCCACAGCCCAAAAGGGAGGAGTCGGTCGTCCACAGCCGAAGGGAGGCAAGTCGGGGCTTCCACAGCCCTGGGACCCAAGCCACCAGCAGAGGGAGAATGCCTGCTGGTTCAGCCCCAAGAGCCGGAAGGGGAGGAGTTACAGGCTCAACCCCTGAAAATTTTGGGGGAGAGGGGCAGGAGGCTGGTGTCCCCAGCAGCCTCTATTCATGCTGATGAGGGCAGCACAGGCGCACACCAGCCCAGCTGCCACAGCAGAGGAGCCAGCACTGCCACAGCCTCCCTCTGAGTGGCCAGCATCAAGCCCCATGGCCTCCGCCACCACCACCGCAGGAGCAGAGCAGCAGGGCTGCCTCTGCCTCCCGCCACCACCACCGCTTCCTCCACTAGGAGCAGAGGAGCAGGAGCTGCCTCTGCCTCCGCCACCACCACCGCTTCCTCCACTAGGAGCAGAGGAGCAGGAGCTGCCTCTGCCTCCGCCACCACCACCGCTTCCTCCACTACCGGCAGAGGAGCAGGAGCTGCCTCTGCCTCCGCCACCACCACACTGCCATGGGAGCAGAGGAGCTGGAGCCTCTGCCTCCACCACCACCAGGAGCAGAGGAGCTGGGCTGCCTCTGCCTCCACCACCACCAGGAGCAGAGGAGCTGGAGCTGCCTCTGCTTCCGCCACCGCCCGAACAGAGGAGCAGGAGCTGCCTCTGCTACTCCATAGGAGATGCGGTGGAGAACCCAGAAGGGAGCTGCCGGCCACGAAGAAGGGGACGAGGTCTGGAGACCACTTTCCCAGCAGCAGTTTCGCTGCAGGAGTTCTTGTGGCCGGAGCCCACAGGAGGGAGCTGCCGCTACGAAGAAGGGGGAGGGGGGACCACCTGCCCCCGCAGCTTTTTCGCTGCAGGACGGGACCAGCATGCTGTCAGCCGTGCCACTACCGGCAGGGGAGCTGACAGCATTTCCAGCCATGGGCCCACTGAAGCCTCCTTCCCAGCCGAGACTTTGGCCTGGACTGCTGGGTATTTAAGGGGGAGGTGGCCGTTGAGGCCATGTGTGCTTTGCACAGGGGGGTATATGTGGCAAAAGTGCCGCCCCTGTGTGTATTTTGTGTGTTATGTGTTGTATGTTGCGTGTGTTAATGTTGGTGTATAGATTGGTACACGGGGATATAAACGGGTCTGTGTTTCACATGTGTTTAAAGTGTATATAATTATATTTAGGCACGAGGATGGCACATCACTTCACGTGCAGATAAAATGTGTATAATGTGTGTACGGGGTTCCGTAATGAATTCACGTGCTGGGATTCAAGTGAATAATTAATTAGTAATTGAATCCCAGCACAAACAGTATAAATAGATGCACGTTTAGTCACTCGGGGTTGGGTGTTCGGAAGAGGAGAACGGGAGAGAGAAAGGCGTTAAAATAAGTAGTAATAGTAAGAATAATACGTGTTTTGTACTCACCGTGTTTGTTTGTTTCCGTGCACCGTTTGTTCACTGTTTAGTCCGTTTTGTTTATATATTTATTTTGGCGATAGTGCCGTGTCCTGTTTTGTGTTTGTGTTTATTTTCTGTTCTGTTAATTAAAAGCTGAGCGCGATCACGCGCTCAGCTTAACCAAAACTCAAAGTCTCTGTGTGTTACTTCCTGGCTCTGGTCTGACACCACCCACTCCGGCCGTCTTTGTGACACAGAGGCAAAAATAATGGCTGTTACTTAGGGTTAACTTAATGTTAATAAACTAACTGTCAAAGTAAATGAACACAGCACCCCTACACATGTTACAAAATGCAGCAGCAATATACAAGACATGCACATTATTTAACAGAATGCTGAAGCAACTCACCAGAACAAGAAACATCAATTTGCTCGGCAGCTTGTGTCTGATTCAGGTTTTATTCAAGAGCTCAAACAATTTCCAACTTTTTCTAACAAGAGAAACAGCGGCGCATTTTGCAGTTTGTTTACATGCCATTTTGTAGCGATGAGGTGCACTCGTGGAAATCAGAATACAAAACAATTCAATGATATGACGGCTGTTCTGGAAAGATTTAATAAACCAATCCGTGTCCCTCAAGACACTCTCGCGATGACAAGTCGCTTTTTTACAAAACAGTACTGTATCCATTGTGAATGAATCGCTATCGGTACCAAGAAGGTGTTCTTTTAAGTGAAGTTCCTGTTCCTTTAGCCAGAGCATTTACAATGGTTCTCTTAGGAGGTGTTCCTATACGCAGAGACTACTGTACTTTGAAAATGGTCCCCTTGTTTGTTTTTTTTTGTTCAATAAATTGCACCCCTAAGTGTTAAGAGTTAACTACACTTTGAAGAAAAAAAAAACTTTGTTTATAATATTCATTTGAAAATAGCAGGCTCAGTTCTCAAGCAATATAATGCTTTTATAATCAATTACAATACAGTTATACGGGTGGTTCTTCCACATTTCACCTGTCACAGGAGTTAAAAAACAAAGAGCCAACTGCATGTTTGTGGAAGCCAAGGAAACATGGAGAGGAGCAAATCAAACCAAAAGACTAACCTCTGCCTTGTAGAGATTTGTATAAACCTTGTTTAGAAACATCTCTCCAGACAGGTGCAGCCACTTCCAGACATCATAATAATTATTATTATTATTATTATTTATTTCTTAGCAGACGCCCTTATCCAGGGCGACTTACAATTGTTACAAGATATCACATTATTTTTACATACAATTCCCCATTTATACAGTTGGGTTTTTACTGGAGCAATCTAGGTAAAGTACCTTGCTCAAGGGTACAGCGGCAGTGTCCCCCACCTGGGATTGAACCCACGACCCTCCGGTCAAGAGTCCAGAGCCCTAACCACTACTCCACACAATAATAAAAGACCAAGTGAAAGCATTTTTGTTTATAGTTCATGCTATGAAGTCGTAACATATACTGAGGAAACAATGTAAAGTAGTGTTGGGGTTAAGGCTGCGTACCTGGATGCAGTTTCCCAGAGTGCGCAGGTAGTCCGGGTCTGAGGCTTTGCACACGTGCAGCTTGTTGAGTTTCTCCATGTTCTTGAGCCACTTGTTGGCCTGGCCCTGGGGGTCTATCATAAGGGGCCAGCGGCGCGCTGAGGTCACAATGATGGCATTCTCCACTGAGAACCTGAATACACATAGAGACACACATCAGAGACATAGACACACAGACACACACACAGACACACACACACACAGAGACACATGCAAACAGACACACACACACACACACACACACACACACACAGAGACACATGCAAACAGAGACACATGCAAACAGACACACAAACACACACACACAGACACATGCAAACAGACACACACACACAGAGACACATGCAAACAGACACACACACAGGGACACATGCAAACAGACACACATAGACACACGCAAACACACACACAGATAGAGACACAAACACACAGATGTACAGACACACATATAGAGACATAGATACACACACACACACGCACTCAAAGACAGACAGACACACAGACACACACACACAGGGACAGGCATGAGTTTGCTTGTCCAGACTTAATGCATGAGACATGTAAAGAGATTGGATGGGTAATATTCAATCATACAGCGGATTACAATGGAATACAGGAGTGACCTGGTGCAAGATGGGCATGCATTCACACAGCAGATTACAGTGGAATACAGGAGTGACCTGGTGCAAGATGGGCATGCATTCATACAGCAGATTACAATGGAATACAAGCAGGCACAACACACACAGCGGGCCCGTGATGATGCATATAAATGACTCAATTAAAGAAAGAGCTCTTGAGGAGTGTTAGGACAGGCCTGTACATCAGTTTTGAAAGCGTGCAGTCGGAGGGGGGGCACTGTGAACAAGGTATATAAGCACAGAAAATAACAGATGAAAGGTGGCTCAGATATTGGTAAACACAGCTCTGAGTTAAAAAGTGTGCAGAAGGACCAGCTTGATGTCAGCCCTTCAACGTGTTAACCCAGCGTAACAGTCTCTATAATATCTCTAAAGGGGCTGTTTTTACAGTACAGACACAATAGCCAGGTTACATCCCCGGGATACAGCCTGCAATGACTCAGACTGTTGTGCAGTTATGCCCAGGGTCCCCTTGAGTGATTATTAAAAATATATCAATAAGCAAATAGAAACTACACAGTAAATATGAATGGAGGGATGAGTGGTTATGGATCGTAGATATATGGATGGATGGATCAATTAATGAGAGGAGAGGTGGATGGATGAATCAATGGATGAATGAATGGATGGACGGATGGGTGGATGGATTAATGAACAATGAATTCATCAAAGCCATCCATCCATCTACCCATCCATTCTTCATCCTATTATTGAATGGATGGATGGATGGATGGCCGGTTGACTGGGTGAATGAACAGGTGATAGACAGATGAATAGCAAGGTGCTCACGTGTCGCGGGGCAGCCCGTAGAGCTGCCACTCCATGATGCTGACGGGGTCCCCCAGCGTGGCAGACAAGGAGAAATTGCGGGAGACTGGGATCTCCTTCAGCTTACACATCCTTGACCAGTCCTTCAGAACCTCCTGCAGACAGACGGAGAGAGGGAGGAAGGGATAGAGACAGAGAGAGAGGAGGGGTATTTTAATACACAGCTATCTCAGCAGTGATGAGAAAGAGTCTTGATCCCTTGATTAGATGCCTTATCTGAACACAAACAGATTTACTGTACCACCAGACTGCCATACCTGGTAACTAAATTACTCAGACATGTTTTAATGGCAAATTCCAATGGTTAACATTTTGATTCCACGAACATAGAGTGCATACAACCAACCATGATTCAGTGAAGTGATGACCATACTGTAGCTTTCCTACCAGAGTTTTTAACCTTTCCGGTATGTTCTGCAGAAGCACAGAAGGTTACATGCTCTGTGGATGTTGTCTGGACCACCCAACTGGAACCACAGCACCTTCTCATGTTTTGCAAAAGGCATAGCTGATGCCAATGTGCAGCAGTAAAGATCTTCTCTTGAAAGTCGTACACAGAATTCTCTGAACTCCCATAACACCCTGCAGTCAGTAAACATGAAGAGCTCCAGGCTCACCTGTCTGAAGTTAGGAGTGAAGGGCCCCAGGTACGCCACCACCCCAGCGCTGAGCAGCACGTCCCCCACTATGTTCTGGTAGGTGTCCTGGAGCTGCTGGGAGATCTGCAGCCAGCGCTCCTTCTCCCCTCCCAGACCACTTATCAGCTTCTCTGCACGCTCCAGCTTCAGCCTGCACACAGGCAGACACAGACAGACAGACACACACACACGCACGCACACACAGACAGATACAATCAGTATCTATACCTTTACCTCTTTGTTTTTCTTATTCTAAAACACAACATAAGTTCTGTAGCTGCTTTAGTAGCCAACAGTCAGCAGCAGTTCCATCTCCAGTGGTCCAAAGGTATAGAGTATGGTGCAAATTGCAGCGTTGCTAGCACTCTCTCTCCCCCTGCTCTTGCTCTCTCCCCAGTCCTGCCACTCTCCCCGTGCTCTTGCTCTCCCCCAGTCCTGCCCCTCTCCCCCTGTTCTTGCTCTCTCCCCCAGTCCTGCCCCTCTCCCCCAGTCCTGCCCCTCTCCCCGTGCTCTTGCTCTCTCCCCCAGTCCTGCCCCTCTTCCCCTGCTCCTGCTCTCTCCCCCAGTCCTGCCCCTCTCCCCCTGCTCTTGCTTTCTCCCCCAGTCCTGCCCCCTCTCCCCCAGTCCTGCCCCCTCTCCCGCTCCCTTGCACGCTGCCTCACTTGGTCAGCTCGATACTCTCCTCCAGGCTCCTCTTCTCCAGTAGTTTCTGGGAGAGCTGCTCCTGCAGTCCGGCCAGCTTGGCGCTCACCACAGCAAGCTCAGCCCTTGTCACGCCAAGCTTCTCCATCTGAACCACCAGCTCTGCCTCCGCTGCCTCCAGCCGCTGCCGCTTTGGGGCCACAATCTGAGGGAGGGGGAGATTAACAAAGAATTGAATCTAATTAACCAGGGTAACCTGCGTGTGTCCCAGTGAATATACTGTGTGTGTATATATATATATATATATATATATATATATATATATATATATATATATATATATATATATATATCTATAGTCTAGCAATAGTAATAATGTGCAGTACCTTGGCCACTTTGTCATAGACCTCGATGGCCCTCACCCAGCTGCACAGCCCCTCGCAGGCCGACGACACGTTCTTGATGACGGATGGCTGGAACTCCGGGTTACTGATTAAATCCCGTCGGATCTGAGCAATCACCTTGTGGGGAATGTTATCCTTATCGAACTCCTGAGATGAGGGAGCAAAAGGATGGGGAACGGCTTAGGAAACAGTCAAAACGCGCGGCCACAAAACTGAGCCAGATTATCAGACCCAGCCCCTTTTGAACCAGATCAACCAGCATATATCATTGTGCATTGGCATAATCCGTTAACACGCAGGTTGTTGTGTGAGCCGGCTGTGCAGCGGTTTCCATAGGGATTATACCCGGTACTGATTGGAGTGGTTACACTAGCGCAGTGATCCTGCACTGCAGCTTGAATACCATCTATTTCCAGCAGAGGGCGCCACTGAGCATTTTGGGCTTTGCTGGTGGCCTGTATAGTGACTCTTCTCAATCCCTCTTCTCAATCCATTCTTAAGCAGTAAACTTAAAATAGATAAAAAGAGGGAGACAGGGGGATAGAGAGAGAGAGATGGGAAATACTTTGAGAGACTCCAAGAACTTCATGTCTCCGAGCATCTTCTTAGCTGAGGGCCAGTAATCGTCACTGCTCCTGCCGTTGGGGTCCACCTTCTTCTCAGGCTTGATTCCCTGAAAACAAGACAGTATTTTCAACCGGGACGCACACCCATACGCAGTTATACAGATCCAATGCAGTCTGGTTTATTCCAGAGCTTCTCAAAGAGCTTTAATTTTAAACTGATTAAAGAACTGATACCTCTAGACCACACTGCCTCCCTCCCAGTCCCTCAGCTCTAACCACTAGACCACACTGCCTCCCTCCCAGTCCCTCAGCTCTAACCACTAGACCACACTGCCTCCCTCCCAGTCTCCCAGCTCTAACCACTAGACCACACTGCCTCCTCCCAGCCACTCAGCTCTAACCACTAGACCACACTGCCTCCCTCCCAGCCACTCAGCTCTAACCACTAGACCACACTGCCTCCTCCCAGCCACGCAGCTCTAACCACTAGACCACACTGCCTCCTCCCAGCCCCTCAGCTCTAACCACTAGACCACACTGCATCCTCCCAGCTCCTCAGTTCTAACCACTAGACCACACTGCCTCCTCCCAGCCACTCAGCTCTATACCTCACATCACACTGCATCCTCCCAGCCCCTCAGCTCTGAGCCCTGCAGTCCTGGCTGAGCTCACCTTCAGGATGCAGATGGCTGCCAGGGTGATGCGCACTCCAGAGGGGGGGTTCTGCATGGTCTTCAGCAGGGTGATGTCACTGGCCTTCAGAGTGTCCAGGGCGGTGATGGCGGCGTTGAGGGCCGGCATGGCTATGCTCAGCTTCTGCTCGCACTCCTCCTGTGGGACAGGCAGAGGCCCACAGTGTGAGGGGGTCAGTGTACACCCACAGTGTAAGGGGGTCAGTGTACACTCACAGTGTGAGGGGGTCAGTGTACACCCACAGTGTGAGGGGGTCAGTGTGCACTCACAGTGTGAGGGGGTCAGTGTGCACTCACAGTGTGAGGGGGTCAGTGTGCACTCACAGTGTGAGGGGGTCAGTGTACACTCACAGTGTGAGGGGGTCAGTGTACACTCACAGTGTAAGGGGGTCAGTGTACACCCACAGTGTGAGGGGGTCAGTGTACACCCACAGTGTGAGGGGGTCAGTGTACACTCACAGTGTGAGGGGGTCAGTGTACACCCACAGTGTAAGGGGGTCAGTGTACACTCACAGTGTGAGGGGGTCAGTGTACACTCACAGTGTGAGGGGGTCAGTGTACACTCACAGTGTGAGGGGGTCAGTGTACACTCACAGTGTGAGGGGGTCAGTGTACACCCACAGTGTGAGGGGGTCAGTGTACACTCACAGTGTGGACTGTAAACCCTTTCCCTACATTGCACAAGGCGCGTGCTGTTACTGGTCACACTTGTCATGAGAGGAGTGATATTCAGGAACTCCTGCCTCAACCCAGCAAGTGGGGAGACACAGGAAAGTACTTGGAATAATAGCAGCTGCCATTTAAAATAAAAACATAATCTTTAGAGGAGATATTTAGCTCACACACTCTTTGTCAGAGAATAGGGGTCGGTAATAAGCTAATCAAAATGAAAAGAATCCTTCTATTTCACCCATTGCCACACCTGGGAGGTAGCAAACTTGTGAAATGCTTTGGAAATCAAACTACATTTACTACTTGATTTTTGTGCTTTTCTAGTTTGATCCTTCCAACAGTGTACAGCAAGTATCAAATACTGCATTCACAAGGCATTGGACTGACACAACAAAGAATAACGTCCCAGAAAGGCTTCTTGACACGGCCGCCTGTCCAACATGATCCCTCCATGAGGAGGGAATGTTCATCATGTTCCTTCTCACACCCTCATGTGATACCTGTGAGAAAGGGTGTGGCACACAGTGTAGGGTAGAGAGAAGGGGATCCTTCCTGCCGGAGGTGTAGAGGCTCCCCTGTCCCACCCTGTCAGTATGGCTGTACCTTGATGGCCTTTGCCTCTTGCGCCGCCCTGTTGGCTGTGGCCTCGTCTGCCTCCACCTCTCTCTTCACCACCTCCACCTCCAGGGTCTCGTCGGCGATGACTGTCAGCAGCTCGGCCGTCTCCTTGCTGCGTTCCATCAGGAGGGGCTTCAGCTCCCGCAACTCCTCCTGCATCAGCGCGATCTGAAACGCACAAGGCCCCCTGCTGTTACACCCCCAGTACTGCACCGCTACAGTGTTTCAGTGCTGGCACTGACACCCTATACAGGTACACCACAGCTCTTACTGATCTGCTTCTCAGTGCTCAGTCAGATAGAGGCTAATTCCCCACTCTGTTCAGGTTCTGTGGTCCCAGCCCCACTGCTCACCTGTGCTGCAGCGAAGTCCAGCTTGTCCAGCCCCACCATGTAGCGGTTCTTGCTGGTCAGCAGCTCCAGGCGCTTGCTCTCCAGAAGGCTCTTGAAAGTCTTGATGAGCTCCAGGTAGGAGGTGGGCGTGACGTAGGTCCTCCTCTGGAGAGACTCAAAGAACCTGCAGACAGCAGCATTAACAGAGATTCTGATTGCTATGTGTGTGTGTGTGCAATGCATTACACTGAAGAAACCTCTGCAGAACCATGAGCAAAGCACAGCATTAACAGAGACCCTGATTGCTATGTGTGTGTGCAATGCATTACACTGAAGAAACCTCTGCAGAACCATGAGCAAAGCACAGCATTAACAGAGACCCTGATTGCTATGAATGCATTACACTGAAGAAACCTCTGCAGAACCATGAGCAAAGCACAGCATTGGCAACACATGGTCTTGGAACAAAAATTCAGCACAGTAACACATTGTCATACCATTTGTATTTCAAAATATGTATGGCTGTGGTAACAACTGGCCAGTGGCTTATAGCAACTGAACTTGCTATCATTGCTCCACAGCAAATGCCATCACTGTCTGAAAAGATGGAAGCAGCAGTTACATTGCAATGAACAACACCACATCAGCTTGAGTGCAGATCTGCAGCAGACATTGTAAAGCATTACTGTAGCATGAGAGGGAGTAACGGGTACCTCTGAGACAGTGTCACCACGCTCTGGTGCAAGTGCTTGCACATGAAGACGGATGCGCTCCTGACTTCCTGTGACATCTCCACATCGTCCAGGAAGTGATACGCAACCTTCTCCAGGGCATCCTCAGGCCACGCCTGCCGGGGGGCACAGGAAGAGAAAAGGAGACGAAAAAAGAAAAGAAAAGGAGAAGAAAAGAAAAACCTGCTTATAACAACCATTCAACAGACAGGAATATACTATATATCATCAGAGCTGTCATACTGACAACGCAGCACCCATAACACACACCTATTCAACAGCAAGAGGAAGCTGGCACTGAGGAGCCACTGGGACAGTGCCAGAGATCATAATGAACATTTATACTGGGACAGTGCCAGAGGTCATAATGAACATTTATACTGGGACAGTGCCAGAGGTCATAATGAACATTTATACTGGGACAGTGCCAGAGGTCATAATGTACATTTATACTGGGACAGTGCCAGAGGTCATAATGAACATTTATACTGGGACAGTGCCAGAGGTCATAATGTACATTTATATTGTAGTCGAATTGAGTGATTGAGTTTAGCATTCAAAGGCTCCATCAGCGCAGTTTGTGATATGAACCCTTGACTGAGCTTGCTATCGCTCGGTACTCCCTGGGTGATTGTAAAACACAGACGCAGGTGCAGATGGTGACCCGGTGAAGAGAGAGAGAGAGAGAGAGAGAGAGAGAGAGAGAGAGAGAGAGAGAGAGAGAGAGAGAGAGAGAGAGAGAGAGAGAGAGACGGCCCCACCTGGAACCAGTCGATGGTGCAGCAGTTGAGCAGCGCGGGGAAGCAGCGCAGGCGGTTCCGGAATGCTTCTCCGATGGGGCTGAAGGCCAGGGCCATGTGCAGGTTGCTGCGGACAAGCCGAGTGAAGAGACTATACAGGCTGGCCGGAGAGACAGAGCCACGAGCCTCCTCGACTGGGGAGAGCTGCATCTACAGAGGGAGAGGGAGTGGGAGAGGGGGGCGGGGAGGGGGAGGGGGAGGGGAGGGGAGGGGAGGGAGGGGGAAGGGGAGAGGGAGAGGGAGGGAGAGGGGAGCGAGAGAGACATAGAGGGAGGAAGAGGGTGGGGGTCATGAATAAAGACACACTTAAACGACAGCAGGGGTGTTAACCTGATAGAATCTCATGAATACAATTCCAGTTAATATCTGTAACAATAAAACACAAAGTCTTCCTGGAGCATGTGTGCTCCCACCCCAGAGGTAGCTACCAGGCAGAAATTCCTTCCCACTGGGTCACCCAAGTTGAGCAGCTGTCATGCAGACACTGAATGATCAGTGCTTAGATATGAAAATAATCAAGTAACAGAGTCTGCTTACCCAGGGAATATTTACACACGCCAGGCTTTAGTAAACACAAGCCTAAGGCAAATGTTTGTGCAGGCCTAGTATAATCATATCCGAGGTGATGCTGCACAATTACTGAAGTTCATTCAGTAATTCATGCAGGCAAGGATGTCTGTGCCTTTGTAGAAAGAGCAAATGTTGTGAGCTGAGCGATTAGCCATATATTTAAATGGTTTGGGTCTGATTTGTGCTGCTGCTGTGTAACTAACGAGCAGCTGAAAGGAGCCAGAGCACTGTATGATAAGAAAGGCGTCATGCTGTGATCCTGGAAGCAGGCCGGTTCTGAATGGACTGAGCAGAACAGAATCACCTTCTCAATGATCTCCAGCCGCTCCTCGTTATCAAACAGGTTGGGGATGTCGCCCGAGTTCAGGATCATGTTTATGTCCTCCAAGAAAGACTCATCCTGGAAGAGAGACTCGGTGAATACAGAGAGAGGGGAAAGGACACAGAGAGGGGGAAAGGTGAATACAGAGAGGGGGCAAAGGTGAATACAGAGGAGGGGGAAAGGTGAATACAGAGAGAGGGGCAAGGTGAATACAGAGAGAGGGGTGAATACAGAGAGGGGGCAAAGGTGAATACAGAGAGAGAGATGGGGAAAGGTGAATACAGAGAGAGGGGGAAAGGTGAATACAGAGAGAGGGGGCAAGGTGAATACAGAGAGAGAGGGGAAAGGTGAATACAGAGAGAGAGGGGAAAGGTGAATACAGAGAGAGGGGGCAAGGTGAATACAGAGAGGGGGGGCAAGGTGAATACAGAGAGAGGGGGAAAGTGAATACAGAGAGAGGGGGCAAGGTGAATACAGAGAGAGGGGGCAAGGTGAATACAGAGAGGGGAAAGGTGAATACAGAGAGAGATGGGGCAAGGTGAATACAGAGAGAGAGGGGAAAGGTGAATACAGAGAGAGGGGGCAAGGTGAATACAGAGAGAGAGATGGGGCAAGGTGAATACAGAGAGAGGGGGAAAGGTGAATACAGAGAGGGCAAGGTGAATATGGGGAGAATGGGGAAAGGTGAATACAGAGAGATGGGGAAAAGAATACAGAGAGAGAGATGGGGGAAAGGTGAATACAGAGAGAGAGGGGGAAAGGTAAATACAGGGAGAGGGGGCAAGGTAAATAGAGAGAGGGGGAGGTGAATACAGAGAGAGAGGGGGCAAAGGTGAATACAGAGAGAGGGGAAAGGTGAATACAGAGAGAGATGGGGCAAGGTGAATACAGAGAGAGAGATGGGGAAAGGTAAATACAGAGAGAGGGGGAAAGGTGAATACAGAGAGAGGGGGGAAAGGTGAATACAGAGAGAGGGGGCAAGGTGAATACAGAGAGAGGGGGGGAAATACAGAGAGAGGGGGCAAGGTGAATACAGAGAGGGGAGGGGTGAATACAGAGAGAGGGGGTGAATACAGAGAGGGGGCAAGGTGAATACAGAGATAGAGGGAGAGAGGGGCAAGTCTCACAGAGAGAGGGGGGCAAGGTGAATACAGAGAGGGGGCAAGGTGAATACAGAGAGAGGGGGAAAGGGAATACAGAGGTGAATACAGAGAGAGGGGGCAAGGTGAATACAGAGAGAGGGGGCAAGGTGAATACAGAGGGGGCAAGGTGAATACAGGGGAGGGGAGGTAAATACAGAGATAGGGGGGGGTGAATACAGAGAGGGGGGCAAGGTGAATACAGAGAGATCTCACCTGGAAGAGAGAGGGGGGAGGTGAATACAGAGAGAGGGGGCAACAGAGAGACAGGGGACAAAGGTGAATACAGAGAGAGGGGGAGGAATACAGAGAGAGCAAGGGAATACAGAGACAAGGTGAATACAGAGAGAGGGGGCAAGGTGAATACAGAGAGGGGGGAAAGGTAAATACAGAGAGAGGGGGCAAGGTGAATACAGAGAGAGAGGGGCAAGGTGAATACAGAGAGAGGGGGAAAGGTGAATACAGAGAGAGGGGCAAGGTGAATACAGAGAGAGGGGGGAATACAGAGAGAGGGGGGTGAATACAGAGAGAGGGGCAAGGTGAATACAGAGAGGGCAAGGTGGGGAGAAGGTGAATACAGAGAGAGGGGGAAAGGTAAATACAGAGAGAGGGGGCAAGGTGAATACAGAGAGAGGGGGGCAAGGTGAATACAGAGAGAGAGGGGAAAGGTGAATACAGAGAGGGGGCAAGGTGAATACAGAGAGAGGGGGAAAGGTGAATACAGAGAGGGGGCAAGGTGAATACAGAGAGAGAGATGGGGAAAGGTGAATACAGAGAGAGAGGGGGAAAGGTAAATACAGGGAGAGGGGGCAAGGTAAATACAGAGAGAGAGGGGGGAGGTAAATACAGAGAGGGGGGCAAGGTGAATACAGAGAGAGGGGGAAAGAGAGAGGGGGCAAGGTGAATACAGAGAGAGAGATGGGGAAAGGTAAATACAGAGAGGGGCAAGAGGGGAGAGAGAGGGGGGGAATACAGAGAGAGGGGGCAAGGTGAATACAGAGAGGGGGGGAGGTAAATACAGAGAGAGGGGGCAAGGTGAATACAGAGAGGGGGGAAAGGTAAATACAGAGAGAGGGGGCAAGGTGAATACAGAGAGGGGGGGGGAAATAGAGAGAGAGGGGGGAGGTAAATAGAGAGAGGGGGCAAGGTGAATACAGAGAGAGGGGGGGCAAGGTGAATACAGAGAGAGGGGGCAAGGTGAATACAGAGAGAGGGGGGAAAGGTGAATACAGAGAGAGAGGGGGGAAAGGTAAATACAGAGAGAGGGGGCAAGGTGAATACAGAGAGAGGGGGCAAGGTGAATACAGAGAGGGGCAAGGTGAATACAGAGAGAGGGGGCAAGGTGAATACAGAGAGAGGGGGGAGGTAAATACAGAGAGAGGGGGCAAGGTGAATACAGAGGGGAGGTAAATACAGAGAGAGGGGGCAAGGTGAATACAGAGAGAGAGGGGGGAGGTAAATACAGAGAGGGGGCAAGGTGAATACAGAGAGAGGGGACAAGGTGAATACAGAGAGAGGGGGGGAGGTAAATACAGAGAGAGGGGGCAAGGTGAATACAGAGAGAGGGGGGCAAGGTGAATAGAGAGAGGGGGCAAGGTGAATACAGAGAGAGGGGGGGAAAGGTAAATACAGAGAGAGGGGGCAAGGTGAATACAGAGAGAGAGATGGGAAAGGTGAATACAGAGAGAGAGATGGGGCAAGGTGAATACAGAGAGAGAGATGGGGCAAGGTGAATACAGAGAGGGGGAAAGGTGAATACAGAGAGAGAGATGGGCAAGGTGAATACAGAGAGAGAGATGGGGCAAGGTGAATACAGAGAGAGGGGGAAAGGTGAATACAGAGAGAGAGATGGGGCAAGGTGAATACAGAGAGAGATGGGGCAAGGTGAATACAGAGAGAGGAGGCAAGGTGAATACAGAGAGAGGGGGGCATATATATATATGTATTCTTTGTCTATATATTTTAGTCGGTTATGCCATGTATGTGCTTTGGCAACACAATTCTTTTTATTGTCATGCCAATATAGCCAATTTGAATTGGAATTTGAGAGAGGGGCAGAAGGTGGCTATGTGGTCACTGTGAACTGGGAGAAATCAAGACAGAGATGCACTTTCTATTAAACTGCAGTAAGTAAATACAGCAAAACGAGGGATACTTTCTTCCCTAAATTCTGCAGTTCTGTTCCAGAATTCCCAAACATGCCTGACACACAGAGATAGTCAGTACTGCTGGGGGAGGACATATACACAGCCATACTGGTTGGCCAGTACGTAGAGACCTGTCACAACCTGAGGGACAGACAGTGAACACGTCACACCACAATCCCATCACAGGGCTACAACTGAGAGTGAGGGAGAGGGAAGGATGGAGAGGGATGGAGGGTTGGAGAAGGATGGAAAGAGAGTAAGGGAGAAAGGGAGGGTGAAAGAGAGAAGGAGAGGAAGGGAGGAGAGGGAGAAAGGGAGGGTGAAAGAGGGAAAGAGAGGAAGGGAGAAAGGGAAGAAGGAAAGAGGAAGGAAGAGAGGGAGAAAGGGAGGGTGAAAGAAGTTAGAGAGGGACATGTTTAGTAATGTTTAATGTTTTGTAATGTTTGTCAAACTTTTTTTTCTTTGGCAAAACTTTTTGATTCTTGTGATGCAAAGAGAGAGAGAGAGAGAGAGAGAGAGAGAGAGAGAGAGAGAGAGAGAGAGAGATTTTTTATTATAGATTTATTTTCTGTAATCGTTTGGTATGCTGTTTTTATTTTAATTTGTCATATTATTTATTTTGTAATTGCTTTGGCAATACTTCTGCTGTAGTCCTGCCAATAAAGCATCTTTGAACTGAACTGAATTGAGAAAGAGAGAGAAAGAAAAAATACATTCTTGAAATGTATTGAAATGTATTTTTATTTTTTACGACTGTAAGTCGCCCTGGATAAGGGCGTCTGCTAAGAAATAAATAATAATAAAGAGAGAGGGGGGGGGGGGGGCAAGGTGAATACAGGACAGTCTCATCTGGAAGAGAGAGAGAGGGAGAGGGGGAGCAAGGTGAATACAGGACACAGTCTCACCTGGAAGAGAGGGGGCAAGGTGAATACAGGACAGTCTCATCTGGAAGAGATAGAGAGGGAGAGGGGGAGCAAGGTGAATACAGGACACAGTCTCACCTGGAAGAGAGGGGGGGGCAAGGTGAATACAGGACAGTCTCATCTGGAAGAGAGAGAGTGAGAGAGGGGGGGCAAGGTGAATACAGGACAGTCTCACCTAGAAGAGAAAGAGTGAGAGAGGGGGGGCAAGGTGAATACAGGACAGTCTCACCTGGAAGAGATAGAGAGGGAGAGGGGGAGCAAGGTGAATACAGGACACAGTCTCACCTGGAAGAGGGGGGGGCAAGGTGAATACAGAAAGAGAGGGGGGGCAAGGTGAATACAGGACAGTCTCATCTGGAAGAGAGAGAGTGAGAGAGGGGGGGCAAGGTGAATACAGGACAGTCTCATCTGGAAGAGAGAGAGAGGGAGAGGGGGAGCAAGGTGAATACAGGACAGTCTCATCTGGAAGAGATAGAGAGGGAGAGGGGGAGCAAGGTGAATACAGGACACAGTCTCACCTGAAGAAGGGGGGGCAAGGTGAATACAGGACAGTCTCATCTGGAAGAGGGGGGGCAAAGGTGAATACAGGACAGTCTCATCTGGAAGAGATAGAGAGGGAGAGGGGGAGCAAGGTGAATACAGGACAGTCTCGCCTGGAAGAGAGAGAGTGAGAGAGGGGGGGCAAGGTGAATACAGGACACAGTCTCACCTGGAAGAGAGGGGGGGCAAGGTGAATACAGGACAGTCTCATCTGGAAGAGAGAGAGGTGAGAAAGGGGGGCAAGGTGAATACAGGACACAGTCTCACCTGGAAGAGGGGGGGGGGCAAGGTGAATACAGGACAGTCTCATCTGGAAGAGAGAGAGAGTGAGAGAGGGGGGCAAGGTGAATACAGGACACAGTCTCACCTGGAAGAGAGGGAGGGGGCAAGGTGAATACAGGACAGTCTCATCTGGAAGAGATAGAGAGGGAGAGGGGGAGCAAGGTGAATACAGGACAGTCTCACCTGGAGAGAGAGAGAGGGAGGGGAGCAAGGTGAATACAGGACAGTCTCATCTGGAAGAGAAAGAGTGAGAGAGTGGGGGCAAGGTGAATACAGGACACAGTCTCACCTGGAAGAAAGGGGGGGCAAGGTGAATACAGGACAGTCTCACCTGGAAGAGATAGAGAGTGAGAGAGGGGGGGGGCAAGGTGAATACAGGACACAGTCTCACCTGGAAGAGAGGGGGGGCAAGGTGAATACAGGACAGTCTCATCTGGAAGAGAGAGAGTGAGAGAGGGGGGCAAGGTGAATACAGGACAGTCTCGCCTGGAAGAGAGAGAGTGAGAGAGGGGGCAAGGTGAATAGGCTCCCTTCCTGTTCCTGTTGTGTCTGCAATCGCTCGCTCTGACCTTGATCTGGTGGTCTGCGAACAGGAAGACAGTGGGGGTGCCACTCTCCCCCGCCCCCCTCAGCACATGCCTCAGGTCCTCCCTCCATTCGCTCACAGAGTATGACCTCTGAACTTTGACCTGGAACAGCTCCAGCTCTGCCATGAAGGCAGCCAGTCGCGTGACAGACTGCCGTCCGCTCCCTCCGATACCTGAGAGAGAGCAGTGTGAACATGAAGACACAATAACATAGCAGACTGTCACCGATACAGGAGAAAGCAGGAGAGCAATCTTCATATTCTCTCCCCTTCTCCCCCTGCCCCATTCGTCCTCTCCCCATGTCTCTCCCTCTCCCCTGCCCCATTCCTCCTCTCCCCTCTCCTCTTCTTCACTTCTCTCCCCCTGCCCCATTCCATAACTGCCCCCTCTCTCCCTGTGCCCCATTCCTCCTCTCTCCTCTCCCCTCTCTCCGCCTGCCCCATTTCTCCTCTCCCCCTCTCCCCTCTCTCCACTGCCCCATTCCTCCTCTCCCCTCTCCCTCTCCCCTTCTCTCGGCGTGCCCCATTCCTGCTCTCCCTCTCCCCTCTCGCCCTGCCCCATTCCTCCTCCTCCCCTCTCCCTCTCCTTCTCTCCCCGTGCCCCATTCCTCTCTCCCCTCTCCCCTTTCCCTGTCTCGCTCTCCCCTTCTCTACCCCTGCCCCATTCCTCCTCTCCCCTCGGTTTCTCCGTCTCCCCTCTTCTCTTCCCATCTGCCCCATTCCTCCTCTCCCCTCTCCCCCCCTGTCTATCTCCTCTCCCCTCCCCCTGACTCTCCCTCTCTCACCGATGAGCAGCGCATGTCCGCCCGGCTGTTTGAAGACCCTGCTGAGTCGGGAGATGTGCTCGATGGCGAACTGGAACATGACCAGGTTCATGGGAGCCTTGCTCAGGACGTTGAACTCCTCCAGGCAGCGCTCCATAGTCTGCAGGGAGAGAGAGGAGTAGCAAGCACACAGACCCTGAGTACTGCAAGACTCTACTCACTGGTGCATTGGCGTGATAGCGGGCACCCGATAAGGGTGCATTTTTGGGTCATTTGTTTTCAGACATACTGTACACAAGAACAGGATAAACCTTAACATGCACTTCCATGAGCTATGCAGGTCTCAAATGTGCAGTTTGGAAAGAAAAGAAAACACGTGGTACTACACTTGGTTGGAGCGTTCTCAGTTATATTTCTTACTCTCAGGAAGTCTATAATCTGGTTGGTTAATGTCAGGAGAGAAACCATTGTAAGGGTGGGGATGCTTCATTAAACAGAACCCCTGGACTGCACAAAGGCGGTCCTGTCTCATTCACTTTGTGTTTCTTCTCCTCGGAGAGCAGCGGACCTGTTTCAGCTGGCTGCTGTCCTGGATCTCGTCGTAGTGTCGGGGGGCTCCCTCGGTGTTGCGGGGGCTCAGATAATCCCCGAAGAACAGGCCCCTCATGTCCTCCTCTTGGACATCCCGGCCAATCACCATGTGACCAAACAGGCTGGGCATCTTCTCTTTAAACTGACTCTGCACCACCCCCTGCAGGACAAACACACACACAACAGCGCCATTCACAAGAGGGACAGACTCGCAGATACAGCACGGCACTGAGGGCTAGATTTGCAAAGCTGTTAACTCAACTTAACTGTTAACCGTCATGACTGCAATTTGTTTTGGTAAAAGAAAAAACACCAATTACATTTCTAACAATGAATAAAAAAAACAACTTTAGATTAGTTACAAACCCTAAAAGTCTGAATCATATCATAAGCGCTACAATGTCAATTTACCCTGATGAATAAAACATAACCCAGGACTGCATTTACAGATCCGGGTGGGTACTTTAGATCTGCAGAGTCAGGGTTTATATTTCATTTGATTCTTTTATTTGAACTTGTTCAAATCTCAGAAACAGGATGTGGATAAATGCTGGAAGTGACATTGCAAACAATTGCAAACAGCTATTAAGTGTAAGTAAGCCTCCCTCCCTCCCTCCTCCCTCCATCCATCCTGTCTGCCTCTGACCTTAACAAGCTGGAAGAAGAGCTTTCTGTCCTTGTCGTCCACCAGGCGGTCAGCGAAGACACGGTGCACCTCATGGATCCAGAGCCGCATAAGCTTGTGGGCGCCGTTGCTCCCTTCTGGCAGCACCTCTGAGGGGAGCAGGAGCAGACCCTGCAGGGGAGACACAGAGCATTCCCCTGACTGCCTGCTCACTGTGAGCGGAGCTGCAGACCCTGCCAGGGGAGACACAGAGCATTCCCCTGACTGCCTGCTCACTGTGAGCGGAGCTGCAGACCCTGCAGGGGAGACACAGAGCATTCCCCTGACTGCCTGCTCACTGTGAGCAGAGCTGCAGACCCTGCAAGGGGAGACACAGGGCATTCCCCTGACTGCCTGCTCACTGCCGGAGCTGCAGACCCTGCAGGGGAGACAGAGCATTCCCCTGACTGCCTGCTCACTGTGAGCGGAGCTGCAGACCCTGCCAGGGGGACACAGAGCATTCCCTGACTGCCTGCTCACTGTGAGCGGAGCTGCAGACCCTGCAGGGGACACAGAGCATTCCCTGACTGCCTGCTCACTGTGAGCAGAGCTGCAGACCCTGCAAGGGGAGACACAGGGCATTCCCCTGACTGCCTGCTCACTGTGAGCGGAGCTGCAGACCCTGCAGGGTAGACACAGAGCATTCCCCTGACTGCCTGCTCACTGTGAGCGGAGCTGCAGACCCTGCAGGGTAGACACAGAGCATTCCCCTGACTGCCTGCTCACTGTGAGTGGAGCTGCAGACCCTGCAGGGTAGACACAGAGCATTCCCCTGACTGCCTGCTCACTGTGAGCGGAGCTGCAGACCCTGCAAGGGGAGACACAGAGCATTCCCCTGACTGCCTACTCACTGTGAGCGGAGCTGCAGACCCTGAAGGGGAGACACAGAGCATTCCCCTGACTGCCTGCTCACTGTGAGCGGAGCTGCAGACCCTGCAGGGGAGACACAGAGCATTCCCCTGACTGCCTGCTCACTGTCAGCGGAGCTGCAGACCCTGCAGGGGAGACACAGAGCATTCCCCTGACTGCCTGCTCACTGTGAGCGGAGCTGCAGACCCTGCAGGGGAGACACAGAGCATTCCCCTGACTGCCTGCTCACTGTGAGTGGAGCTGCAGACCCTGCAGGGTAGACACAGAGCATTCCCCTGACTGCCTGCTCACTGTGAGCGGAGCTGCTGTGCAGGGTGTGAGGTTATCATACCTGTATGACTCTGGAGAAGTCCCTCAGGTTGAAGGTGTAGTGTGATTTGGAGGGGGTGGGGAGGAAGTTCAATACAGTCTGTGTGTACACCTCGGTAGTAGCCCAGACTAAGATCTGAAACAAGAACACAACCAGTTGAATGCAACTACGGCAGCACAGCAGGTTCTGAAAGTTCACCGCTGTACTGTTTTGCACAGTATTTTTGTAGTTTTCCTATGCATTTACCATAGTTTACCCTGGTTTGCTATGTTTATTAATATGCTTTACCATACCTTGATGTTCTTTACAATGCTTGCCTATGCTATACCATGCTTTCATGTGCTTTATTACCCTTTGTTATGCTTTAAATATGGAGACACTTTTTTTAAGGGCTGTTTACGTTTCAGCAGAACTGCAATTTCTAAACCAGCGCTGTCCAACCTTCTTGGCTGAAAGAGACATACTGATGACCAAAAAAATGACAAAGGAATAAAAAAAAGTTGGAACTGGCGTACACTCTGCTATCTTTGTGCTCATTATACAGGTTCCCTATTTAAATATTTGTTTTTGCACTTTGACTTAAATCAAAACCCACTGCATGGCCACCTCTACTGCCATATTGTGGCTCTATTATATTATGTTAGTTTAGTGAGCACTGAAGGGTTAGATTAGTGAGCATTGGGGAGTTAGGTCAGGGAGTATTGGGGTGAGGTCAGGGAGTATTGGGGAGTTAGGTCAGGGAGTATTGGGGTGAGGTCAGGGAGTATTGGGGTGAGGTCAGGGAGTATTGGGGTGAGGTCAGGGAGTATTGGGGTGTTAGAGTAGGGAGTGTGGGGGTACTCTTACCCTGGAGTAGCGCTTGAGGGAGTTCTCGAAGCCCCTGTTGAAATGCCAGTCCATGACAGGCTGGAAGATGGACTTCATGGTGTCCTCACTGAAGGCGTCTATTGAAATGACATTGAAGTGCCGGAGGAATCTGGGAGTCACTGCCTGCCTCCCTCCACTTGGGGGAGCCATCGCCACAACTATAGAGGTGTCCTGGATGTGCAGCATGCTGCTGTCCTTCCTGAAGAGACACACGGACAGGAGCAATGGGACATCAGTGCAGGGCGCCAAAGGCCTGTGTTTGTGGTCGTGTACAAGGATACACGTTCCTCCTGTTCATTTCATAGAGCAATGACTCGTTATAGGGGTGCATTACTGGACAATACTGCACACCATTAAAACACTGTAAAACATTTTAATACAATGTGTTGACATGGTAGAGGGGGTGTTTACATGGTGGAGGGGGTGTTGACATGGTGGAGGGGGGTGTTTACATGGTGGAGGGGGTGTTTACATGGTGGAGGGGTGTTGACATGGTGGAGGGGGTGTTTACATGGTGGAGGGGTGGTGGGGGGTGTTTACATGGTGGAGGGGGTGTTTACATGGTGTGGGGTGGAGGGGTGTTTATGGTGGAGGGGGTGTGGATGGTGGAGGTTTACATGGTGGAGGGGTGTTTACATGGTGGAGGGGGTGTTGACATGGTGGAGGGGGGGTGTTTACATGGTGGTGGAGGGGTGTTTATGGTGGAGGGGTGTTTACATGGTGGAGGGGGGTGGATGGGGTGTTTACATGGTGGTTTATGGTGGAGGGGTGTTTACATGGTGGAGGGGTGTTGACATGGTGGGGGGGTGTTTATGATGGAGGGTGTTTACATGGTGGGTGTTGACATGGTGGAGGGTGGAGGTGGAGGGGTGTTTACATGGTGGTTGACATGGTGGGGCGGGGTGTTTACATGGTGGAGGGTGTTGACATGGTGGAGGGTGTTTACATGGTGGAGGGGTGTTGACATGGTGGAGGGTGTTTACATGGTGGCGGGGTGTTTACATGGTAGAGGGGTGTTTACATGGTGGAGGGTGTTGACATACAGAGGGGTGTTTACATGGTGGAGGGGGTGTTGACATGGTGGAGGGGGGTGTTTACATGGTGGAGGGGTGTTTACATGGTGGGGGGGTTGGACATGGTAGAGGGGGTGTTTACATGGTGGAGGGGGGTGTTTACATGGTAGAGGGGTGTTTACATGGTGGAGGGAGTGTTGACATGGTGGAGGGGGTGTTTACATGGTAGAGGGGTGTTTACATGGTGGAGGGGTGTTGACATGGTGGAGGGGGTTTACATGGTGGAGGGGTGTTTACATGGTGGAGGGGGGTGTTTACATGGTGGAGGGGTGTTTACATGGTGGAGGGGTGTTTACATGGTGGAGGGAGTGTTGACATGGTGGCGGGGGGTGTTTACATGGTAGAGGGGGTGTTTACATGGTGGAGGGGGTGTTGACACGGTGGTGTTTACATGGTGGAGGGGGTGTTTACATGGTGGAGGGGTGTTTACATGGTGGAGGGGTGTTTACATGGTGGAGGGGTTTACATGGTGGAGGGGTGTTTACATGGTGGAGGGTGGACATGGTGGAGGGTGTTTATGATGGTGGAGGGTGTTGACATGGTGGAGGGTGTTTATGGTGTGTTTACATGGTGGGGTGTTGACATGGTGGCGGGGTGTTTACATGGTGGAGGGGTGTTGACATGGTGGAGGGGTGTTTACATGGTGGAGGGGGTGTTGACATGGTGGAGGGGGGTGTTTACATGGTGGAGGGAGTGTTTACATGGTGGAGGGGGTGTTGACATGGTGGCGGGGGTGTTTACATGGTAGAGGGGGTGTTTACATGGTGGAGGGGTGTTGACATGGTAGAGGGGGTGTTTACATGGTGGAGGGGTGTTGACATGGTGGAGGGGGGTGTTACATGGTAGAGGGGGTGTTTACATGGTGGAGGGGGTGTTGACATGGTAGAGGGGGTGTTTACATGGTGGAGGGGGGGTGTTTACATGGTGGAGGGGTGTTTACATGGTGGAGGAGTGTTTACATGGTGGAGGGGGTGTTTACATGGTGGAGGGGGGTGTTTACATGGTGGAGGGGTGTTTACATGGTGGAGGGAGTGTTTACATGGTGGAGGGTGTTTACATGGTGGATGGGGTGTTTACATGGTGGAGGGGGTGTTGACATGGTGGAGGGGGGTGTTTACATGGTGGAGGGAGTGTTTACATGGTGGAGGGGTGTTTACATGGTGGAGGGGTTTTTACATGGTGGAGGGGGTGTTTACATGGTGGAGGGGTGTTTACATGGTTGGGGTCAGATGTTTACAGGTGCTGCCTGATAAATGAATGTCTATCTGTGCTGCGGTTGTCTGAAACGATCGTAAGTGTTGTGTAATTCACAGTGACGGTATGGTGGGCTCCCTGCAGGGGGCGCTGACCTGTCAAAGCAGTAGCCGTGCTCCGTACACTGCCGCAGCAGCTCGATGGGGGGCTGGGCTCCGTAGCGCTCCTTGGCCGGCATGCTGAGGTCATCGACGAACAGCAGGACACGCCTCCCAGGAGGGGCTCCGTACACCCCTTTCCTGTGCCTGCCAGGGAGAGTGGGGGGAGGGGGAAGTGGGTTACTGTCACTGACAACACTCTGATAGACACTGGAGCACTGCTGGAATCATACAGGGTGGACACTTCATTAGGAAAACCTGGCCTGTGTAAGTGGGAATGTTCTGGTGCAGCCTGCACACTATCTGCATTCAAAACTTACTGGTTATTTTTTAAATATCACGACACATCTGTGTCTTACCCATGTGAACTAAACCTTAAGTGCTCAGGGCCTCACATACAGTACCATAGGTGATATAACAAGCTATTGAGTTCTGCTGCATAAGATTGCCTGATAACACTATGTAACACAATTTTTGTTCCTGGGTAGTAAGTGCTATTTCCTAATTGCTTACGCCTCAAAAGTATAGAAAATGGCTATTATTCCCCACAAACTTCGCTTTTGTGACCAGGACAGTGATATTTTGAAATTTACCTATTTCCAATGAGAAAACGGGTGAATCTGTGTCTTTTCGTTCAGAAAAAAACAACATATGAATCCAAATTAACATGTATTTATACTAAAGTAATACAAAAATGACTACAAAAGATTTAGAAGTGAGTAGTTTTTCGAGATTTTACGATTATACTGTAAATCACTTTCACAAATCAGCCCCCCAAATGTAGTCTCCCATCATGTTCTCGTTATACTGTCCTTGGTAGCGGCGTTCAAAGTCCAGTATATCCTGGTGGAAGCGCCGCCTTGCTCCTCGAGATGCGCTCCCATGTTCTCCTTGAATTTATCAAGATGAGCATCAAGGATATGGACTTTGAGGGACATCCTACAGCCCATTGTGCCGTAGTTCTTCACCAGAGTCTCAACCAGCTCCACATAGTTTTCGGCCTTGTGATTGCCCAGGAAGCCCCGAACCACTGCGACAAAGCTGTTCCAAGCCGCTTTCTCCATACTAGTGAGCTTCTTGGGGAATTCATTGCACTCCAGGATCTTCTTTATCTGTGGTCCGAGCGAAGACACCAGCTTTGACCTTTGCCTCAGACAGCTTAGGGAAGAAGTCTTGAAGGTACTTGAAGGCTGTCGACTCCTTATCTAGAGCTCTGACAAATTGTTTCATAAGGCCCAATTTGATGTGCAGTGGTGGCATCAGCACCTTCCGGGGGTCCACCAGTGGCTGTCACTTGACGTTGTTCCTCCCCACAGAGAACTCGATCCGCTGTGGCCAGTCCCGCCTGTGGTAGTGCACCTTGGTGTCCCTGCTGTCCCAAAGGCAAAGATAGCAGGGAAACTTGGTAAAACCGCCTTGGAGACCCATCAGGAATGCCACCATTTTGAAGTCTCCTATGACCTTGATGCCATCTCAGAAAAATGCAGATATGTATCAACTTAGGCAGCTGGAACTAAACTGAACTGGTGGGCTTAAGGCCCCTGTATTTATACTACTATTTATATTACTGGAAAGTTCTAGAAAGTTCTAGAAGTTACTCCAAGTTTACTCAGCACTGAATCTATCTGGAATGTTCTGGAAAATAGGTAAATTTCAAAATATCACTGTCCTGGTCACAAAAGCAAAGTTTGTGGGGAATAATAGCCATTTTCTATACTTTTGAGGCATAAGCAATTAGGAAATAACACTTACTACCCAACAAAAAAAAAAAAAAATAATTGTTACACGGTGTAATATGTCTAGTTTATTTCCTTATAGTTCCTTAAAAAGTGTCTTCAGTCTGTACAGTCCTTAACCCTGTGGGTTAGATTCTTAAAGCAATTTACTCCAAACTGTCATTAGCACAAAATCCCCATTTATATTTACAAACACCAGACTACTCACAAGCCCCTTCTGGTTTGTTAACTTTACTGCCTTTTTACTATCTAAAAATTAATGCAATGATGACGATTTGGAGAAGACAGCTGGTCCCATCCAAAGTGGCATCACATCTAAAGCTTGCAGGCCTGTTGGCAGCGTTGGGAGAGGCGTCTGGGCGCTACCTCTCCAGCTTGGTGAGCAAGCCGTCCTGAACCTGGCTGGCAGAGGTCTGGGCGGAGAAGCTGAGCTGACAGACGGAGTATTTCTCAGGGGGCAGCTGTCCCAGGAAGCTATTGGTAATAGCCGTCTTCCCTGTGCCTGTGGGTCCTACGAAGAGCAGCGGCTTGTCCTGCAGCAGCAGCTTCTCCAGGAAGTACGTCTGCACCGTAGTCTCCGTCGTGGCCACGATGATGTCACTGAGCTGTGAGGGAGCAGGGAGAAACAGAGCTCACACAGGCACACTGAGGGACAGCGCCCCCTGCAGTACATAAGAAAAACATACAAATAATGAATAAAGAGACAAGGCCATTCGGCCCAGCAGTGCTTGTCTGGTTCCTAGCAGCTGATTGATCCCAAACCTCTATCAAGTCGGGTCTTAAAGGATTCCAGTTATTTAGCATCAGCAATGTGGCTAGATAACTCATTCCATATCCTCTCCACTGTGTGAAGAAGGGTCTCCTCCCCTCTGTCCTTTGTTTTTAAAGGTGTAATAACAAGGAATTGTTTTTGTATCTCTCATTAGAATAACATTATTTTTATTATAGTTTCTCTCTTTATATTTTGCAAACTTTCTTTAATCTCTTTGACTTGAGGGATGCTCATTTTCCACAACACTATAAGTTCACTTCCTGTGTTCGTAGTAATACAATAGGACACCACATTCCTCTCTTCATACTGCATTTCAAGTTACACACAGGAAACTATGTAGTCAGGAGGGGTCCTATTACCTGTAACACAGGAAATTAATGAGGGTGAGGAAACCAAGTGCTTCCATCAAACTTATTGTGTTGTGAGAGCAGGAGGTTAAAGCTTTGTGAATAGGGGGCCCTGTTAGAAAACAAGTGCAAAATAACAGTCATTAAGGGAAACTTATGAGTTAACAGGGGGAAGCTGTTCCAAATTCTGCAGGTGTAAAACAAGGGAGATCACTTGCTGAATCAAAAGAGATAAATGTTGCACATCTTTCTAACAGCGCAGGGAGTGAACAAACACAATACAATACAGCGTTCTGTGTTGGGAGGAATTTGTCTCAGTGCTGCAGGGAGCCGCTGACCTTGATTAGTGCAACAACATGCAGCTTTTCTCCTGCAGCAGTGTGTGCTGAACAGAGCTAAAAGAAGAGAAGAGAAGAGAAGAGAAGAGAAGAGAAGACATCCAGGGCATTCTGGCTCTTACCTGGAGATACAGGCCCTTATCACCAGTCTTATCACCCAGGGACAGAGTCACAGCAAAAACAAAGAAATGAACAGTTAGTTTACAAACGAGGACAAGAACCGGGTGTCCGACAAGCACAGAGCACATTTATTATAGTAGTCACATGCTTCAGCCCACGCATAGCCTAGTGCCACAGTTCCATTCTGTAACATGCATGTCAGGTACTTTATAATTCAGCCCGCTAGTTAACCCATGATACTCCAGATTATTGTGTATTATTATTATTATTTAAAATGTATTTGTCTAGTGTATAAAACCACAATTATTGTTGTTTTACAGCATGGAAGGGTTAAAATTCCCGATCCAGCTAAACCTGTGCAGAATGTGACTGTCTCCAGAGTGATCCATTTATTCAGTAATCTGGAGATGGTCACATGTATAAAAACTCTCAGCTTTGGCTGAACGGGGAGTGTGTTCGGAATGAGAGACATGATTCGTGAGGTAAAGAGAAAAGCTCAAATCAAATATAACAATTGCTACCCATTCTGGTTTTACACCAGCACACTACTTGTTGAGATTTGGGTTCTGTCTGTCTCTATTCTGGCCATCGCATTTGGCAACCGGGCGACCTAATTTAAACCACCCTGCACCCGAGATACGTCTACACAGCTCTCCACCCTCCTCACAACTGAGAGATATTCTGAGGCATGTCTACACAGCTCTCCACCCTCCTCACAACTGAGAGATATTCTGAGGCATGTCTACACAGCTCTCCACCCTCCTCACATCTGAGATATTCCATAGAGGCACGTCTACACAGCTCTCCACTCTCCTCACAACTGAGAGATATTCCATAGAGGCACGTCTACACAGCTCTCCACCCTCCTCATAACTGAGAGATATTCCATAGAGGCATGTCTACACAGCTCTCCACTCTCCTCACAACTGAGAGATATTCCATAGAGGCATGTCTACACAGCTCTCCACCCTCCTCACAACTGAGAGATATTCTGAGGCATGTCTACACAGCTCTCCACCCTCCTCACAACTGAGAGATATTCCATAGAGGCACGTCTACACAGCTCTGCACCCTCCTCACAACTGAGAGATAACCTATAGAGGCATGTCTACACAGCTCTCCACCCTCCTCACAACTGAGAGATATTCTGAGGCACGTCTACACAGCTCTCCACCCTCCTCACAACTGAGAGATATTCCATAGTGGCATGTCTACACAGCTCTGCACCCTCCTCACAACTGAGAGATAACCTATAGAGGCATGTCTACACAGCTCTCCACCCTCTTCACAGAGCAGTCCTCCTCAATAATAAAATATTACGTGTTGTTTTATTCATCGTCTGCTTTTGTTTTATTGAATTCCATGAGTCAGTAACAGCGGGGGTTCAACACGCCCCCACGGGATCGGAGGGTCCTGTCCACAGAACTGTAACGCCTATTTTTAGAGCCACACTGCTCAATTCCACTTGACGTTTCTGGTTCACATACCAGCCTTTCTTTTATGTATATATATTTACATTTATATTTTGGTCGCACTGTGCAGCATTCTTTTTACTTACATTAGGGTCGCCTAAGTTTACCACAGTATTTGTGCAGCCTTACGATGCTTTCCCCATGGTTATACTGTGCATTTACCATAGTTTATCCTGATTTGCCATGTTTATTAATATGCTTTACCATACCTCGCTATTCTTTACAATGCTTACCTATGCTTCACCATGCTTTATTACACTTTACTGTGCTTTTACTGTGGAAAACTTTTATAAGGGACCCTAATACCCGCTGCAAAGGAAGTGAATCCACAGTGCGAAAGACACTGAACCTTTACCAAAGAAAGTTGTTTTTGCTAAAGAGAAGTAAGGTCATAATTATGAACCCCTGTTAGAACAGCTGACTGGAACAGAGAGACACATAGAAAGGCGTTCCTTGTGGTAGTCTACCAGGGCCCCTGCTCCCCTACCTTCATGCAGGGCTCCAGGCTGGCGGGGGCGAGGAGCTCCCTCCACAGACACCAGGAGGGGACGTTCCTGCGCAGGAACACGTAGTGGAACACGCTGTCCCGCTTGGGCATCTGCAGGGCTCGCGGGACCCGGAGCTCTCGGGGGCGGGGCTGCTTGGAATCCTGGTCACAGAGGCTCTTGAAGAACTCGCTGAACCTACAAGCAGTGGAGCAGGAGAGGAGCACAAACACAGGCACGATTTCAACAGTGATACTGTGGAGGGGCAGGGCTGGGGGGTTCTGCTCCTCAATACTCACTAACCCAACCCCTCAATACTCACTAACCCAACCCCTCAATACTCACTAACCTAACCCCTCAATACTCACTAAACTAACCCGTCAATACTCACTAACCCAACCCCTCAATACTCACTAACCCAACCCCTCAATACTCACTAACCCAACCCCTCAATACTCACTAACCCAGCCCCTCAATACTCACTAACCCAACCCCTCAATACTCACTAACCCAACCCCTCAATACTCACTAACCCAACCCCTCAGTACCATTATGTTATTACATTTTAGCTGTATAACTGGCCCTCCTCTTGTGCTGGTGTTTTTGGTTCTTTGTTTTTATTCTCTTAATTAAATTGGGAACATGCCTGTTTTTCAAGGACCAAACTATAGATTTAGAAAGTCTAAGCAAAAACCAGGAAGTGAAATAAAAAGGATTTTACATCAAAAGTTTGAATTTACACTTGCATCTGTACGAGAGGTTTTTGTTTGGCCTTTGTTTGATCACAACAGATTTCATGCTAAGTCAGATTGTTAGTGATTGCTATCAGTAATCGTGCAGAATGTTTTAGAGAGCTTGTAGGTTTCGTTCCATTTTAATTAATACCTAACAACTTAATACACGTTAAAGAGAATCCCTCTGACAATGCAAGTATCTGCACAGCCCTGCAATAGGGAGGGGGGTTCTCTCCCTACCGCTGCTTGGAGGAGGCGTCAAGGAGACCCCCCAGTGACCAGACCACGGAGAAAAAGGCTCCGGCCACGATCATGCTGCTGGTCTCCTCCTGCTGTTTCTTCTTGCTGGCCTGGAAGCTTTCTTCCTGCTCCTCCAGAGTCTCGACACAGGCCTCTTCTCTCTCCACTGCAGAATCCACACTGCTGCAGGAAAGGAGACACACGGTCACAGTGTGGGGCAGACTCGCTCATCAATACAGGCTGTCCACTGGACTGTCCACAGCGGTCAGAGTGTCTCAGATGTGGCTCAAGCTCCTCTTGTCTAACAGAACCTCGAACACACTTGAGAGATTGTGCGTTTTCCCATTGTAACCATTCCCTGTATATTAAATCAGCAAACACAGACACTGTCTGACAGCAAACAAACTGGTACTAAATACCAGAGCGTGGCTTACACAGATTACCAGTGTTAATTCAAGGCTGGCGAGCCTGACTCACTGCGCTCTGTAAACCAGCCAGCTGACAATAATCCCTCTTTCTTACAACAGCCTCAGTTCAAACCGATCAATTACAAGCTGCCAGTCGCCTATCACTGCAGGGGATGCTCCAGAGCTCCACTATTATCAGACTCAGACAGGGCTATCTATTTTACACGCCACAGAAAAAGGGTAATGGTTTCAGGAAGCATCTGAAATCATTAAAACTTGAAATCTATAAGACACCCTGAGTTTCACCTCTGCAGGGGCTGTATAGTAAATCACAGCCAGAGGAAGCACTATTTTCAGCTTCCTACAGTATAAACATTTTAGAAAAGTCCTTCCAGCGGATTTTTTAAATCAGATAATTTAAGCATTAATTCAGGAGTCAGGGAAGTTTAAATTCCTTTCAGCACACACAAGGTTACAGATTTACTGCAATTTTTTGTCAGCGTTTTTGACAAAACAAAAAACTAAAGCTATCATGTTACAAAACTAGCGACGAGTCACTCAGAAGGTTATCTGAGAGCTTTGAAAGTTGGTAATTTTGTAACTTCCCTTATAAAAATGTCTATTCATGGTATTCGTGCTGTTTTAACATGCTTTTCCCATTGTTATACTTTGCATTTACAGTTTACTCTGGTTTGCCATGTTTTTTAATATGCTTTACCATACCACGTTATTTTTTACAATGCTTGCCTATGGTTTACCATGCTTTCACTGTGCTTTATTACACTTAGCTTTCTCTACAGTTAAATGTAACTTTCATAAGGGTTTTAAGTTTTGTATTTCCAGTTAAAAAAAGAACAGTCTACCTACCTGATCTCAGCCAGCAGGCACTGGTAGAGCTTGAGCAGGGCGGAGGTGAGGTGCATCTGGGATGACTGCACCACCGGGCGGCATCGCTTCTGGATGAAGTCCAAGCACGGCGGGAGCAGCCACTCACACAGCAGCTGCAACACAGGCAGAGGGGCCCTGTATGAGTGATCCCCCAGCACTCAGAAACATGCAGCAACACGGGCAGAGGGGCCCTGTATGGGTGATCCCCCCAGCACTCAGAAACATGCAGCAACACAGGCAGAGGGGCCCTGTATGGGTGATCCCCCAGCACTCAGAAACATGCAGCAACACAGGCAGAGGGGCCCTGTATAAGTGATCCCCCCAGCACTCAGAAACATGCTGCACCTGGATTTATTACTGCAGTGGATTATTGATTCAGGTCCTTACCTTTACCAAGTGTTTCTGCTCCGAGGTCAGAAAATGGGGCAGCTTGGTTTCCAGCCAGGACTGGACTAACGGCTCCCAGCCCAGGTCCATGGGCTCCATGTATATCATCCCACACCTGGGGACACAGTCACTGCACAGTCAGTCTCCCTGACACAAACACAGCACGCTCCTCCTGCACACTCGTGTTTCTGTTTGCCATGCTCTTCACGTGTCTCTCCATACACTGCATGTACTTCTCTGTGATTTTCACCATGCTTTGCTGTATTTTTACTGTGGTATAGTGCTGTAAACGTTCATAAGGGCAGACAATAAGTTCCACTAAACTTCTTTAAAATCTTAGGGAAGACCTGGTGAGAAAGCATGCGTTGTGCATTGTACTGTCTGACAGCATTCTTGTGTGCCAGTGTGTGTCATTGTCCTTGTGTCAGCGTGTCTCTGTGTCCCTCTGTCAGTTTGTCCCTGTGCCAATGTGTCCTTTTGCCAGTGTCCCAGTGTGTCCCTGTGCCAGTGTGTCCTTGTGCCAGTGTCCCAGTGTGTCCCTGTGCCAGTGTGTCAGTGTGTCCCTGTGCCAGTGTGTCCCTGTCCCTGTGTCATTGTGTCCCTGTGTCAGTGTGTCCCTGTGCCAGTGTGCCAGTGTGTCCCTGTGTCAGTGTGTCCCTGTGCCAGTGTGTCCCTGTGTTCCTGTGCATGCTGACCTGCTGACCGTGGCCGGAGAGGCCTGCTCCAGGTCCAGCACCTCGAAGATGATGTTCTGTTGGGGACTCATCTGAATGATCTCCCCGCTCATCAGACACAGCTGCCAGGCACAAGAACAGCACACGACTATGTTACAAACCACAGCACAGCCAGTCCAATCTAATCCATCTGAAATGATATATCTGGGCTGTTCAGAGTAACTGCCGCCCTGCCCGAACAGAAGCAAACGTGTGGTGATTATTGTGTAGGGGATGCAGTTTGAATTAAGTCTCAGTTATCACTGGGGTAGCAGCTGGTCAGTGGCTACACGCCTGTGAAAGCCTGCAGGTAACTTCATTGTGTTGAAGCGAGTGGTTCTGGGGTCAGGCAGAGCTTGGTGCTGACCTTCTTATTGTCGTCGAGGACGGTGTTCATATTCTCAACCCAGACCGCGTCCACGGGCCCGTCGAACACGCACCACTTCCTGTCCAGGGTCAGGCTGGTGGCGTGCTTCCGGAACACGTTGGCCAGGACCCCTGGGGGGAGAGGGGGGGGGCAGCAAGCGTCAGTCATTGGGGTTTACTGCTTGGAATCCAACAGGAGTTGAAGATTACTTAAAGTCTTGGCTTGTACCTTTGTAACTTTCAATGCAATTTTTCTTTGCTCGTAACACTAGTATTCCATTTTTTTAATTACCATAGATACACTGATAATTGACTGCATGAAATGAATCTAATAAAACACATGCATTACCGTAAGGACAACTAGAAGTGGAATTCTGTATTTAAAATGGTAGATGTTCCCAATATTTTCAAAAATGCTTTGCTGAAAATATAATACTGTAAAGGCATAAATATTTGCGACCAAAATATTTGGCAAATCACACCCATAAAACCTATTTTGCGCCAGAAATTTTGCTGGCGACATGTTGCAATATACAAAGTATGTATTGTTAGTGGAATTTGATATTCCTGCCAAAAATGTTTGAGTTTTTTTTTTTCATACAATACATTTACAATACATTGTATTACTAGGAGTGGTATTATCACTCCCCCCATTTGTTGAGCTGAGGTAGGTTTTGTATTTTTAACTTAATTATTTAAGCATTCATATTTCTCCAGGAAGGGCGTGGCAGCGTGACCCTGTTTTAGAGGTGTCCTGTCCCCGTCTCTCCTCCTGCTTTTCAAAGTATTCTCAGAATGCCTTTTGCACAAACCCGGCTGCAGAGCTTTCAAATAAAATAAAAAGCTAATGGGACCATAACTAAAACAAATAATAAATAACACTGCATTAAAAACTGCTGCAGCACTAAAACCTCAATCAGTCACGGGTAACAAGCTTTCTGCTCGTCGCGAGGGACTAATGGTGCTGATGGAGACTGTGCATTGATTGTGTTATGACAGGTACAGATCACAGCAATTGCATGGCTGGAGCTTGCCTCGCTCCATCACACCAAATTGACTGCTAGATTACAAGCCCCAAATCAATTTCGCAAAGGCAATAGCGAGGCGGGCTGGGAGATGGGAAAAAGCTGCCTGACTTAACTGAACATAATGCATTATTAAAGCATGGGATGATCTGATAAAATAAGAAATAAAAAACTGAAATCTAGCTGTAAAAAAAATAATAATAATACGAGCAGAATCAAAAATGTATAAAAGGAGTATTGAGTTTCCACAATCTCATTACGTCGCAATGGAATTGGTGTTGCTGCAGCACGTTCCTCCAGAGGAGACTCTGCAGGCTAGCTTGTCTCCTTGTTTGCGCTTCTCAAAACACAGGATCCCCGGGGAGCGCTCCTCTAAGTCCGGGGGGGGGCAGGGGTTGGAACAGAGCACAGGTATCCAATTAAAACTGTACTGATACACTTCTTAAATTGGTGACGAATGAAAAATAGCTGAGCGTTTGAGTAATTCGTAATTTTATTGCATGCAGAGCTCCAGAAAGAAGATGGCGGGGGGGAACGGACTGACGAGGATGGGGGGAACGTGATATACTATACAGGATGTTGTGGTGATTGAAGTTCTGCGCTGGAGATGACCTCATAATTGAAAGGAATAGAAAAAAACATGCACGATAAAAATAGCCAAAAAATAACCAAACCACCAAAGTCGCATGCAAGACGCATGCATGATCTATTAAATGTTACCTCAAGTTCAGTGTACAAATACAACGTCAATTCATATCATTTGTTTTAGAAAAGTCAGTATTGTAATTGGTGTTTCCGGTACTTTAAGATGTAGGACTACACTGTATATAAGGCTGGTGGTACCGCCAGCATATTTTACTTCAGCCCAGCCTTGCATAAACAACAAACCGCAATGTCTGATGCGATACAGCCATCCTTTTAGATCTTTTTATTAGGAAATGATTCCACACATGTGGCTTTGCTTTGCAGAATTTAAGCAGCTCAAAATCTCTGTGTGCTTCTGCCATATTTTCTTTTGTGTTAGCTCTGCTCACATTACAAGTTCTCGCGGGAAGTGATTATCTTGTGAGATATTTATTATTATTATTATTATTATTATTATTATTATTATTATTATTATTATGAATTTCTTAGCAGACACCCTTACCCAGGGCGACTTACAGTCGTAAACAAAAAATACATTTCAAGAATCACAGTACAAGTAATAATACAATTAAGAGCAAGATAAAATACAATGACTTCAGTTCTAGTAAGATAATAGCCGACATTTTCCAGTAGACATTTCCCTACTGGCCTAACTCTAATAAAAAGCGTAGTGACTCCTATATCTACCACCCGATCATCCCTGTTACATTAAAACTCCGGTCCTGTAGGGCTCCCCCTGGTGACTGACCGTCACTCCTACGTGTGAGACAGCGTCGTAGCTGCCATAGAGCTGCGCCATGGAGATGGCCTTGGGGTTGATGATGACACGGTCAACCCGGTGCTCCTCCCTCAGCCCCTGCTCCTCCAGCAACGCCAACACCCCCGCCAGCACCCGTAGAGCCGACGACTTCCCCCCCAGCGGCCCGCCAACCAGCATGAAGCCGTGCCGCACCTGCATCATCTCATACATCTGCAACACAAGTACATCATCTCATACATCTGCAACACACTGACACCATCTCATACACCTGCAACACAAGTACATCATCTCATACACCTGCAACCTGCATCACACACCTGCAACACAATTCATCTCATACACCTGCAACACAACGACATCATCTCATACACCTGCAACACAAGTACATCATCTCATACACCTGCAACACAAGTACATCATCTCATACACCTGCAACACAAGTACATCATCTCATACACCTGCAACACAATGACACCATCTCATACACCTGCAAACAATGACATCATCTCATACACCTGTAACACAAGTACATCATCTCATACATCTGCAACACACTGACACCATCTCATACACCTGCAACACAATGACACCATCTCATACACCTGCAAACAATGACATCATCTCATACACCTGCAACACAAGTACATCATCTCATACATCTGCAACACAATGACATCATCTCATACATCTGCATCACAATGACACCATCTCATACACCTGCAACAATGACATCATCTCATACACCTGCCCAGGGAAACACAGCGACATCATCTCATACGCCTGTTACACAAGTACATCATCTCATACACCTGTAACACAAGTACATCATCTCATACACCTGCAACACAGCGACATCATCTCATACACCTGTAACACAAGTACATCATCTCATACACCTGCAACACAATTACATCATCTCATCATCTCAGGGAAACACTGCGGCACACCTGCAACATCATCTCATACATACACCTGCAACACAACGACATCATCTCATACACCTGCAACACAAGTACATCATCTCATACACCTGCAACACAATGACATCATCTCATACACCTGCAACACAATGACACCATCTCATACACCTGCAACACAAGTACATCATCTCATACACCTGCAACACAATGACATCATCTCATACACCTGCAACACAATGACACCATCTCATACACCTGCAACACAATGACATCATCTCATACATGCAATCTGACATCACCACCTGCAACACAATGACACCATCTCATACACCTGCAACACAATGACATCATCTCATACACCTGCAACACAATGACACCATCTCATACACCTGCAACACAATGACATCATCTCATACACCTGCAACACAAGTACATCATCTCATACACCTGCAACACAAGTACATCATCTCATACATCTGCAACACAACGACATCATCTCATACATCACAATGACATCATCTCATACACAACACAATGACATCATCATACACCTGCAACACAAGTACATCATCTCATACACCTGCAACACAATTACATCATCTCATACACCTGCAACACAATTACATCATCTCATACACCTGCCAAGTACATCATCTCACACCTGCAACACAGCGACATCATCTCATACACCTGCAACACAAGTACATCATCTCATACACCTGCAAGGGAAACGACATCATCTCATACACCTGCAACAATGACATCATCTCATACACCTGCAACACAAGTACATCATCTCATACATCTGCAACACAAGTACATCATCTCATACACCTGCAACACAAGTACATCATCTCATACATCTGCAACACAGCGACATCATCTCATACACCTGTTACACAAGTACATCATCTCATACATCTGCAACACAACGACATCATCTCATACACCTGTAACCTGCAACATCATCTCATATACACCTCAATCTCACATCATCTCAACATCTGCAACACAACGACATCATCTCATACACCTGCAACACAAGTACATCATCTCATACACCTGCAACACAAGTACATCATCTCATACACCTGCAACACAACGACATCATCTCATACACCTGCAACACAGCGACATCATCTCATACACCTGCAACACAAGTACATCATCTCATACACCTGCAACCTGCATCACACCTGCATCATCATCATCTCACACCTGCAACACAACGACATCATCTCATACACCTGCAACACAATGACATCATCTCATACACCTGCAACACAGCGACATCATCTCATACACCTGCAACACAATGACATCATCTCTCACCTGCAACACCTCATCTCAGGAAACACAGCGACATCATCTCATACACCTGCAACACAAGTACATCATCTCATACACCTGCAACACAATGACATCATCTCATACACCTGCAACACAAGTACATCATCTCATACACCTGCAACACAAGTACATCATCTCATACACCTGCAACACAAGTACATCATCTCATACACCTGCAACACAAGTACATCATCTCATACACCTGCAACACAGCGACATCATCTCATACACCTGCAACACAATGACATCATCTCATACACCTGCAACACAACGACATCATCTCATACACCTGCAACACAACGACATCATCTCATACACCTGCAACACAATGACATCATCTCATACACCTGCAACACAACGACATCATCTCATACACCTGCAACACAATGACATCATCTCATACACCTGCAACACAATTACATCATCTCATACATCTGCAACACAGCGACATCATCTCATACACCTGCCAACAGGGAAACACAATAACACAACCTGTTACATCATCTCATACATCTGCAACACAACAACATCATCTCATACACCTGTAACACAATGACATCATCTCATACATCTGCAACACAAGTACATCATCATACAAACACAAGTACATCATCTCATACATCTGCAACACAAGTACATCATCTCATACATCTGCAACACAAGTACATCATCTCATACATCTGCAACACAATGACACCATCTCATACACCTGCAACACAATGACATCATCTCATACACCTGCAAAACAATTACATCATCTCATACACCTGCCCAGGGAAACACAACTACATCATCTCATACACCTGCAACACAACGACATCATCTCATACACCTGCAACACAACGACATCATCTCATACACCTGCAACACAATTACATCATCTCATACACCTGCCCAGGGAAACACAACAACATCATCTCATACACCTGCAACACAAGTACATCATCTCATACACCTGCAACACAAGTACATCATCTCATACATCTGCAACACAATGACATCATCTCATACATCTGCAACACAATGACACCATCTCATACACTTGCAACAATGACATCATCTCATACACCTGCCCAGGGAAACACAGCAACATCATCTCATACACCTGTAACACAAGTACATCATCTCATACATCTGCAACACAAGTACATCATCTCATACATCTGCAACACAAGTACATCATCTCATACATCTGCAACACAAGTACATCATCTCATACATCTGCACAAGTACATCATCTCATACATCTGCAACACAAGTACATCATCTCATACATCTGCAACACAAGTACATCATCTCATACATCTGCAACACAAGTACATCATCTCATACACCTGCAACACAACGACATCATCTCATACACCTGCAACACAATGACACCATCTCATACACTTGCAACAATGACATCATCTCATACACCTGCCCAGGGAAACACAGCAACATCATCTCATACACCTGTAACACAAGTACATCATCTCATACATCTGCAACACAAGTACATCATCTCATACATCTGCAACACAAGTACATCATCTCATACATCTGCAACACAAGTACATCATCTCATACATCTGCAACACAAGTACATCATCTCATACATCTGCAACACAAGTACATCATCTCATACATCTGCAACACAATGACATCATCTCATACATTTGCAACACAATGACATCATCTCATACATTTGCAACACAATGACATCATCTCATACACCTGCAACACAATGACACCGTCTCATACACCTGTAACACAACGACATCATCTCAAACACCTGCCCAGGGAAACACAACAACATCATCTCATACACCTGCAACACAACAACATCATCTCATACACCTGCCCAGGGAAACACAGCGATGGCAGTGTTCACACATTACCATAACCTCTCTTCACAGCCTAGATTACATGTATTTTGAATTATGCAGCATATCACAGCTGCTGAGATTTTCAACATGCGCACACTTGGATGTTCACCGCACACACGCACGTACACACACACACACAAACACACGCACGCACACACGTACGTACACACAACGCACGTACACACACACGTACACACACACAACGCACGTACACACACGCACACATGCGCACAGACAAACACACAAACACACGCACACACACGTACACACAACGCACGTACACACACATGTACACACACAAACATGTGCACATACATGCACAATGGGGCTTTTTAATACACAAAAGCTGTGTTGAAAAAGACTTCAAGTTGTGTCAAGGAATGTATTGTTTGGGTTTGTGTTAGCATGTCTGAACTGCAGATCCTGGGCTGCCTGCTGCTGTGTGCTGGGAGGCGCAGTGGCAGACTGACCTGGAGGATCTTGGTGATGAACCAGGGCACGGCCTGCAGGTGGCAGCGCTGAGCGACCTCGCGGATGGCCGTCTCCATGTCGCAGTGGTTGGCCGCGGGCAGCTCCACCCCAGGGAAGAGGTCCGAGACAATGCTCTCAAACAGGGGGATGTCCTGGGACAAGAACTGTTGCGGGAGTGAAGAGAACATAGCAAAGTGTAATAAAGCACAGTAAAAGCATGGTAAAGCAGGTAATGCACAGAGGGTATGATAAATCATAGTAAAAAAACATGGTAAACAATGGTATAAGCATGGGGGAAAACTGCAAAAATACTGTGCAAATTTACAGTGGTAAACTTTTACAAGGGCACAACGTCACAGAGCAGTATAACTGCGGCAGCCTGGTTTAATGTCCTGTGCTGCCCCCTGGAGGGGGGATACCTTGGGCAGGTTGACGTCGTTGATGGATCTCAGCATGAGCACGTCCTCCCTCTCCTCCGGCAGCCTCACTTTCAGGTTTCCAGCGGCCGTCAGCACGGACTTCACCGCGCGCATCCCGTAGTCATAGTGGTGCTGCGAGGATAGCTGGGGGGCAGGCAGGAGAAACAGTGAGGCAAACACAGGAGTACCCTTATAGAAGATTACCAGTCAAAGCACAGCAAAGCGTAATAAACAACAGTAAAAAACACGGTAAAGCATAGGTAAGCATTGGAAAGAATAGCGAGGAATGGTAAAGCGTATTAATAAACATGGCAAACTATAGGTAATGCATAGCATAACTATGGCAAAAGCATGGGAAAACTGTAAAAATACTGTGCAAAAATGCATTGGTAAACTTTTATAAGGAAGGCTCCTATAGCTGCATAAACACATTGAAACTAGAGACACAGAAAATGGAAACCTTTGACAAAACACAACAACTGTGAAGCTAATGAAATGCAGGGAACACCTTTCCATTTAGTGGAACTCCTAGGAGGGCTGGTAATCTCCAGTAGACTTCTTTACCGTGTTTCATTTCTGAGAGCTTAACAGAGCCGCGGTCCTGACGATTTCAATCTTCAGAACTCTCTGATGATCTTATTACAGGAAGTCCGACACCAGCGGGGAACATTAGGGGTCAGAGACGACGGACTGATTGTCTTTAACAAGCTTTCGATAATTCAGCAGCTTGAAATGTCAATGGAAACACTACTGGACGTGACCCATTACAAAAGGTGTCTGTAATCATGCACAACCATGGCAGGGGCACTACCTTACTGGGAAGTTTGTATAAGAGACCAAGACCCAAAACACTCCAAGTGACACATGGTTCGAGGTGGATAAGGTTAGGGTTAGGGTTAGGTTTAGGGTGGATAAGGTTAGGGTTAGGGTTAGGGTTAGGGTTAGGGTGGATAAGTTTAGGTGGGTTAGGGTGGATAAGGTTAGGGTTAGGGTTGGGGTTAGGGTTAGGGTTAGGGTTAGGGTTAGGGTTAGGGTTAGGTTTAGGGTGGATAAGGTTAGGGTTAGGGTTAGGGTTTGGTTTAGGGTGGGAGGTTAAGGTGGATAAGGTTAGGGTTAGGGTGGATAAGGTTAGGGAGGGTGGATAAGTTCTGATAAGGTTAGGTGGCTACCTGCTCGAGCATAGTCTGTAAGTTTTTGCTGCCAGGTTGCGGGGTGTCGACAAAAGCCGATGGCGTGAGAGAGATCTCCGCAATCAGGGCGTGTAGTCTGGGACCATCATGGCCACCGTGCGGAACAGCACCTAAACAGGACCAGAGACACGTCCTCACTTTAGCACTGCACCCAGGAGACCACATACATTCACAGTGTCCGCACCTAAACAGGACCAGAGACACGTCCTCACTTTAGCACTGCACCCAGGAGACCACATACATTCACACACCTAAACAGGACCAGACACGTCCTCACTTTAGCACTGCACCCAGGAGACCACATACATTCACAGTGTCCGCACCTAAACAGGACCAGAGACACGTCCTCACTTTAGCACTGCACCCAGGAGACCACATACATTCACAGTGTCAGCACCTAAACAGGACCAGAGACACGTCCTCACTTTAGCACTGCACCCAGGAGACCACATACATTCACAGTGTCAGTAAACAGGACCAGAGACACGTCCTTACTTTAGCACTGCACCCAGGAGACCACATACATTCACAGTGTCAAGCGCTTTTAATGTTCCTTTTATGAGGGGTTCTGAACACAGGAGTGTGTTTTCATTCTTTCTTTCCTTCTTTCTTTGCATTGAGGAGCTTTCGCCGGAGTTCAGTTCCAGCTGCCGGCCAGTCATATGTAGATCAGTGTCTTTATGTAAGTAAGAGTCAGCACCCTCCAGTGATCTATCACTTTGGATTGAGTTTCCTGGCAGTACACTGCAGTGCACAAGATGGTACTGATGCCTACTAATGAAATGACAATGACTATAGCAACTAGGAACAGAAGAGCAGTTCATGACCTCGGAGTTAAAGACCCTTCACAAAAACATAATATTAGCTCCTATTAAATAAATAAATTCTCACCTCTTTGCATATTTTATAATTTTGTGGTCGAGTAATAACAGGATAGCACAGATAGAGTCATGTCTAGATATCGAAGTTCAGCTTTTCAAGCTTTATATATTGTCTAAGACCAGTGATATGTACAGTATATCAAATTACACTATTACACATTTCTCTCAAGGTTTTGCTTCAGTTATAAATGCATTCGATTTGCTATATTAATACCTTCAGGTTGTCTGGCAGCTCTGCCCTGCCAGCGTACCCAGGGTTCATGGTGATGAAGACAGTGCAGGATGGGTCCAGGGAGATCTGCGTCCCCTCAAACACGAAGGTCTCTGCTCGCTCCGAGACGGCTCGCTGGATAGTCTGGATCTGCTGTGCCACGACAGAGAGCACCTGGGAGACGGGTCAGTGCAGCACTCACCACTGAGACACACTTGTGCTTGCTTTAGGGGCGTTTACTGAATTTGCTTTAGGGCCGTTTACTGAATTTTCAAGCAAGACAGAGAGGACAACAATTATAGAGGAACAAGAGAGAGAGAGAGAGAAGAGTCATGTTGGACTAAGACAAGATTAATGGAGAGAAGAGAGCTTGGAGTTGAGAAGGACACTGCAGAGAGTAGCAAACAGACTAATCACAGGCCTAAATGAATAATCAGTAGGTTTTTGTTTTGCTTAGAATAAAGAAGAATTAGGGAGTCTTGACTGATAAAGTTAAAAAGAGTTGACGAAGTTAACCCTCGCCAATGCTGAAAGTGCAGCACAGAAATCAGAACCACAGGACACAGTTGAAATTAAGCAGAGACAGACTTAGGAGAGTGGGTAGGAAGGAAACACTTCTTCACACAGAGAGTGGTGATGGTATGGAATGGGTCACCTAGCATTGTTGCTGATACTGAATCATTGGGATCAGCCAGCTACTCGGATTCCGACTAGCACTGATGGCTTGAATGGCCTCCTCTCGTTTGTAATGTTCTTGCAATAGGAAAGGTTATCATGCTTTCTGACATTGTTCAGTGAATCCCTGAGTGTACATGTTTATGATCAAATGGTATTTTAATATAATTAAATGCAACACCTGTCCATTACAAAGATGCTTTATATTCACTGAACTGATGTTAAAGCTTTAGGGTTAGGGACACTTTTACTTTACATAAACTTCAAGTGTCAATCAATGGACCAGATTCTCAAAGCTATTTACTCAATATCTTTAACATATTTTTCTTTTCTCAAAGGAAAAAAAAACACCAATAAGAATTTTAAAACGAATAATAAACAACTTAAAGACTTCTTAATGGACCATGAATTAAATGTTTTTTGATACGTTTATCGGGTGCATTTGTGCTAATGAAGGTTTGGAGTCAAATAGCTTTGAGAATCCAGCCCATTGTGTTTACATGGAGTATTCTAGAGGCTGCTGTTTCCAATGGAGATCAACAGGAAGGATCCCCCAGTCATAAGGCACGGGTCCAGCTGTGCATTTAAGTTCACAGGAGAAGCCCAGTTGAACTCTGCTGTACCAGTCCTGCCTCAGTGTTCAGCTTGTGGGACCTGCTACAGCACACAGCTCCGCAGGCTCCAGGGAATGGAACGGAGCTGTGCGGAGCGGCACTCTCATTCAATCAGGCTGTTCAGGTAAAGGAAGAGTGATGTGAGTTACCTCCAGCTCGATCCGATTAAACTCATCAAAGCAGGCCCAGGCTCCAGACTGCGCCAGTCCTTTGAAGAATTTCCCCATGGCTTTGTAGTCAAGGCCATCAGAGCAATTGAACACAACGCACTGCGAGGACAAAGGAGAGAGACAATGGTCATGCACAAAACAACAATGCTCCGATAACAGGCTGTCGATTGCACTGAAGGGCAGACACCCCAGTGCTGAGAAACAACGTCATGCACAAAACAACAACGCTCCGATAACAGGCTGTCGATTGCACTGAAGGGCAGACACCCCAGTGCTGAGAAACAACGTCATGCACAAAACAACAACGCTGGGACTGGGCTGAAACTGCATTAGAAGTCAAGCTTCAGTCCAAGCACAACCCACTGGGAAAGGAATACTATATTATTCTGTAATACTGCAACAAATACTGTAATATTCTACAGTTCTGCCAAAATACTACAGTATTCTGTATTATTGCAACAAAGTAGTATTCTGTAGTATTCTAAAATTCTAAGCCAACATACTGCTGGGTGATTCCGGCTCAAGTGCACCAAACCCTGGGAGGTGTTTCCTCCCCCTGGGATGGAGAGAAGGGGGTCGTGTGTGAGTGCAATGGGAGAGCTGTGCACTGTACTGTAACTCACACCCCAAAGCTTTGCAACAACGTCAACTTTTCACCATGTGGGGGTTGACCTTGAAAAACAACATTTGCATCAAACCTTTCCACTAAAACACAATTAATTGATGCAAGCCATTGACGCAAGAGGTCCTTAGTCCACCTGAGCTGGAATCGTGCTACAGATGGTGCACTCCCATGAGAGATTTTTGTCAATGCTATGATTTCTGTGCTGTGTTTTTTGTGAAAGTAGTAAAAATAAAACTGTTAATTTCTGCAAAGATAAAAAATAAAGAGTTAATTGAAGGACTTCAAAAGTACTGTATGCTTGTGTGCAAACTGGACTGTGCCTAGATTCCATGGACTGGGATCAGAGAGAGTCACGCGCACACAGACACACAGAGCCAGTGATTCATGCCCACCTGTTTGGCCACGGCTTTGGCCAGGTCCTTGCAGGTTTCTGTCTTCCCTGTCCCAGCCGGTCCCTCTGGAGCTCCTCCCAGGTTTAGCTGCAGGGCTCCCATCAGCGTCCTGACCAAAGAGGAACGTGGAGTTACTGCTAGACACAGGATTATTATTTTCATTGTCGGTTTATGGCCCCGGTACGGCAGTGCGGCAGTAGAATATGGAAGTAAGAGTATATGGGTATAGAGAGTAACAGTATTTACAGCCTGCTCATCAGGTGTCAATCCCACACCCGCTGCAGGGGTGCAACACAGGGACAGGAATATTCCCTGGATTATCCACAGTGATCCGCTGATCAGGCTGCCTGGGGGCTGGACTCTGTCATTCCCAATGTAACTCAGGGGGAAGCGTGAGGAACTTGGGAGGGATGCAGCATTAATGCAAATCCGTTTTCAATTAACTCGTTCTTTTTTTCTATCCATTAATGCAGCGGTATCGGCAAAAACTTTTTCTTTACAAATAAACATCTCTCTCTTGATTTATTTACCAGCAAGATGGGCGATGACTTTGGTTGTAAGTAAATAAAGATTGGAGTTTCAAGAACAGAGCATGTCAACTGTATTCTTCAGCTGTTGTAGTTTCTGTTTATTGCACCACAGAAGTTCTGTTGTTCTGTAATGAGGTTCCAATATTGAAAGAAACAAAACTCGAAATGTTTATCTGCTATTCCATTTGATCAGCTGAGCTCTGTTGAAATGCGGGACTGGTTGTAATGAGCTAGTAGATAACTGACTTGACAGTGTCTCTTTTGAACCTGGCTATTCGGGTTTGATCCTGCGTTCCTACTGTCTATCCTATAGGGGGCGCTGACACATTCTTCCCCACAGTTACTTGGGACACTTCCACAAAAAAGAGACCATCAGCTTCAAGCAAAGGCTGGTACAAGCAACTGCAGGAGTCAGTGAAATAGAGCTGACCCGCACTTTATCAGAAAGCCATAATACAGGACAGGTTGTTTCAATACAGTCCAATAGCCACATGCCTGGGGGTGTTGTCCTGCACACGGTGAAGCCACATTAAGCAGATTTTAGAACATATTTGAACACCCAACCCCTCCCAAAGTGAACTGGTTGTCAATTGAAATCGGGCAGAGTGGTTTTGAAAGTTCCAAGCTGTGCTGTGTGGTGACATATCTGCACAGGTTGGAACACTTGTTACTGTAGCCAATGAGATTGCTCCCACTAATTCTGCCATTTTAGAAGTCCTTCTAAAGATGGGCTACACACCGAACGAGTCTCTCACATTGCACAGGGTAATACAGCACAACAGCGCAGCAGGCTTCCTCCTGGGGAATGAAGAAAGAGAGACTTGGCTGAGTGTAAAGGACATTTCAAAAGGAGTTCTCTGTAGAGAACGGCTGCTGTCAAGGTTTACCCCACACAGCGTGTTTCAGGTCAACCTGGCAGAGAAGCAGCTTGGCTTCATCAAGCAATCAGTACTCCTTTCAAGAAAGCCTGCTCTCAGAAGCCCTTGTCTGGCCTCGTTACTCAACAGACATCAGAACCCCAAAGCCGAATCAGTAATGGCTGTAGTTGTGCTTCTGCAGACAAACACTGTAAATGGAGATGTATCTGCAAACGCCAGCTTGGGGACAGCTGTGTGTACATTAACTAATGAGGGAGACCCGACTCCCTGTCAGTCACTTTATTCCAGCCCATTTAAATATCATGCACTCACAGCTTCATTAACATCCACTCCATTGGGAACAGTGCCTGGCTACATCCTCTCACGATGCGACTGGGGAGTGTCCTCTGGAAGGAATGTCTCCCTCTGCTGGTTTGCAGTGGTCCAGCTCTTTGACAAGATAGACGTGCTGCACAGCTCCTGGTTTTAATGCAGTCCTCCCAACCCAGTCCAAAGTAAGTTACACTAGCAATAAATACTTTACGCAAACTAATGAATTCCTCGTCCCTCCACACACCTGCAAGCCCCCTTCCTGTTTAAGGTTAAAGGGTTGCGTGAGGGTTCAGAATAATGTGAGGAGTCACAATAGCACCTCACTCTGGCTATGACCAGGGTCCCTAGTTCGAATCTGTATTTGCTCAAAACAAACAGGAACTGGCTGCATCTTCAACGGGTCTCACACGTGGCACTGCTCAAATTCTTCTGAATGCCTCCTGTACTGATGTGCATGCATTGTAACAGTGCATTCACGGTGAGAATCAGGAGCTGGTGTAGCTTGCAATGCTGTAGCCTTGCTCCACACTGCAGTAGCGTGTTTGACTATGATGCACACGTCAGGAGAATTTTGTTTTTTTCTAGCTATGGGATCCAGGCACAAAGCATAACTCATCTAGAAACACAAACCTGTAACAGCGGTCAGTGAGTGGGGTGATGACCAGCCGGCCGGTGTTGCCCAGGTACTCGTAGCCATACGGCACCGACGTGGTGATCATCCTCACCACAGCATGCCCCTCCTCCCAGTAGTACCGCAGCTGCGCCACCCAGTGGAAGTTGGTGGTAGTGCTGACACCCAGCTCCTTTAACTGCGTCACCACGTCCCGAGCTGAAAGAGCAGAGCGGGAGAGAGTTACAATGCTGGACCCGGGAGAGAGTTACGCTGCTGGACCCGGGAGAGAGTTACGCTGCTGGACCCGGGAGAGAGTTACACTGCTGGACCCGGGAGAGAGTTACACTGCTGGACCCGGGGAGCTAGTTGGACACTGCTGGACCGGAGAGTTACGCTGCTGGACCGGGAGAGTTACGCTGCTGGACCCCGCTGCTGGACCGGAGAGTTACACTGCTGGACCGGGAGAGAGTTACACTGCTGGACCCGGGAGAGAGTTACACTGCTGGACCCGGGAGAGAGTTACACTGCTGGACCCGGGAGAGAGTTACACTGCTGGACCCGGGAGAGAGTTACACTGCTGGACCCGGGAGAGAGTTACACTAATGGACCCGGAGAGAGTTACACTGCTGGACCCGGGAGAGTTGGACCCGGGCTGAACCTGCTGGACGGGAGAGTTACACTGCTGGACCGGGAGAGAGGGACTGGAGAGTTACACTGCTGGACCCGGGAGAGTTACACTGCTGGACCGGGAGAGTTACACTGCTGGACCGGGGAGAGAGTTACACTGCTGGACCCGGGACAGAGTTACACTGCTGGACCGGGACAGAGTTACACTGCTGGACCGGGAGAGAGTTACACTGCTGGACCCACTGCTGGACCCGGAGAGAGTTACACTGCTGGACCCGGGAGAGAGTTACATTGCTGGACCAGGATTCCAGTGCAGAAACACTCACCATGATGGCACAAAACACGACAATGAATTCAACAATCAATCCATTATTGATTGCCACGAACCCTAGTGAACGCCTGTTGATCAGTTAATCGCCCTGGTGTCTTTTTTTTAGGAGATCGCTCATCCCCTGTATTTTATGTTTAAATGTCTTTGGTTGAGAGCGTATTTCATTCTCGCGCACTCTTTGCTGTGTCAGTCCTGCGAGCAAAGCGAGTCTGGTATGCCATACAAACAGTGCAAGAGAAAGTATGCTCTGAGCTTGATTAGCGATCACCAAACACAGACGAAAAGCTGATATGTACTTAATCAGTTTTTACAGAACCTTTTGTGGTTTAAACATTTGCAATGCTTTGTTGTTGACGTTCTGAGTGCGATGTTATCAGTGTAGCTGCTGCTAATAGATTTTAATGGGCACATTACTTGTAAATTACATTACAAGCACATGCATGCTTTCAATTGTATTTGAAGACTTTTGTGAGGAGACTACTTTGTGTATACATTTTTTTTCGCTTATAAATAATAATCTGTTCTCAATGCATCGTTTATTAAGGATCATCACCTGTCTTTTGTTCGATCCCGAAACCTGTAGCTGATTGCACACATCCAAACACCTGCCATAACACTGCCAATAAGCTGGTCAAGAGCTGGGGAAGATTGTACTATAGCTAATCAAAATGTATTGTTTTTTTTAGGTAGGTAAGTACATGTTAAAAGCAATCCTAGCCAAGGTGTTAAATCCATTTCTTTAGCTATTCTTAGCATTTGCAGCATTCGCACTGGCGATTGCTCCAGCCTCATCACCTCTCCTGCAGGTGTAACTAGTCACTAAGGTTTGAGAAGCAGCTTCTACTTTCATCTGCTCTTGCTACAGCTTTCATTTTTTCTCCAGCTGAATTTCAATGGAAGCTGGAAGTTTATCTGCCTGACGCACAGAGACCTGTGTGACTCAAACCCCCCTCCCCTCCCCTCCCCTCCCCTCCCACAGCTTCCCGTAACGAGCTTCACAGCCTGCCTAACAGAGTCGACAGTTAACTGGCCTTTTAGTGTTTAATAATGTGACAGCTGTCAAGGCCCTTGATGCAGCGAGTTTGATTAATGAGCTCTTCCATCAAATGGGTGCCCCCCGCCCTTCCAGCAGCAGTCAAAATCACAACGCCTACATGTTCTCTCTCTGGCTTTATCAGGGGCAGTCGCTGCACAGCGCCGGCTCACAAGACGCATGACCCACACTGTTCTGCGGTGAAGCTCAGCACTGGTTTACCATGAATCAGAGTCCCATGTGTGAACCTGTCAGACTCTGTAACCCTGTACCAGTTGCTAAAGGGACCGTGCTCTATCAGTTCTGTATCTACTGTAGAACATGTCTGCTTACTTACTCCGCAAAAAAAAAAAAAATTAAATAACTGAACTTGCTGTTTTTTTTTATTTTAAATGAGAAAAAAAAAAAAAATGAAATATCTATCAGCTTCTGACATTTTATCTTCCAGTTATTGAAAGCTTCACTGTCACACCTTTTTTAGCTACTCTGTTTTAAAATGAGGACTTGGGAAATATATTAGGTGTGTCTCCTCAGAGAGTGTCTCTTCCACACAGGTCTTCTCTTGCTCTGTCTCCTCGAAGTGTCTCTTCATAAGGTCTTCTCTTGGTCTGTCTCCTCAAATTAATCTGTTCCTAAGTGTGTTTCCTTGCTATGTCTCCTCAGAGATGTCTCTTCATACAGGTCTTCTCTCTTGGTCCTCAGAGAGTGTCTCTTAAATCCTGTCTCCTCAGAGGTGTCTCTTCATATAGGTCTTCTCTTGCTCTGTCTCCTCAGAGAGGTGTCTCTTCATACAGGTCTTCTCTTGCTGTGTCTCCTCAGAGATGAATTAATAATGCACAGTGTCTTTATCTGTTTCTCTTGCTGTGTCTTCAGAGAGTGCTTCCAGGTCTTTATTGATTCAGAGAGTGCTTCATACTCTTCTCACTGTCTCCTACAGTGTCTCTTCACAGGTCTTCTCTGTCTGTCTCCTCAGAGAGTGTCTCTTCATACAGGTCTTCTCTTGGTCTGTCTCCTCAGAGAGAGTGTCTCTTCATACAGGACTTCTCTTGCTCTGTCTCCTCAGAGAGTGTCTCTTCATACAGGTCTTCTCTTGCTCTGTCTCCTCAGAGAGTGTCTCTTCATATAGGTCTTCTCTTGCTCTGTCTCCTCAGAGAGTGTCTCTTCATACAGGTCTTCTCTTGCTGTGTCTCTGTGTCTCTTGCTCTGTCTCCTCAGAGAGTGTCTCTTTCTTACAGGTCTTCTCTTGACTTCTCTTGCTCTGTCTCCTCAGAGAGTGTCTCTTCTCAGGAGAGTGTCTCTTCATACAGGTCTTCTCTTCTCTTGCTCTGTCTCCTCAGAGTGTCTCTTCAAGTGTCTCTTCATACAGGACTTCTCTTGCTCTGCCTCTCCTCAGAGAGTGTCTCTTCATCCTCAGTGTCTCTTCATACAGGACTTCTCTTGCTGTGTCTCCTCAGACAGGTCTTCTCTTGTCTCTTCATACAGGTCTTCTCTTGCTGTGTCTCCTGTGAGAGTGTCTCTTCATACAGGTCTTCTCTTGCTGTGTCTCCTCAGAGTCTTCTCTTGCTGTGTCTCCTCAGAGAGTGTCTCTTCATACAGGACTTCTCTTGGTCTGTCTCCTACTTTATGTGAATGTCAGGCTTGCCTGTTAAAAACCGTATAGTTTTATGTGCACAGCTGCTTAAGTGCCTAATTAGTAAATGGAACGGAGAGTTCATTAAAAGTGATTTAAGCAGATAGATCCTTCGTGTAGTTCTGGATTGGGTGGGAGAACACTAGCCTCTATCACCAATACTGCACTTTTCCTGTTCGGTGAGACGGCTGGACATGACAGCGGTCCAGCTTTTCCGTGGGTGGAGGTGCACAGGCAGCCCTGACTGTAATATAAACACTCAGGCTTGGCTTCACCCACAGGGTTGTGGATCATTATCACCATTCACACATGTTGTGCTTAAACCTCAACATAACAAGGTGTGTTACAGTCCAGCTGTTGTTTCACCTTCTCCACTGTCCTTACCTGGGAGCAGTATCACTGCAATGCTTCACTAAACTCTCGCTCTCTTAGACTGACCAGCCAGTGCACAGCCAGTCCTGAACAATCTAAAGGGCGGGGCTTAATAGGTGACTGTGGTGTAGCGTCCTGGGCAAGGCAGGTCTGCTCTCTTTGAAATATGAGATCCAGACACAGACCCGCAGTTTCAATAAATCACAAATGACAAAACAAACAAAACACAGGAACAAAACAAAGGTTTGATCAAAACTCTACAAATAAAACTCTTCAAAATAAACACAATACCACACCCAAGCTATGGCTTTCCAGTGCTCTTTCTCTCTCCACTCTGCACCCACTCTCACACAAACCTCTTTTGTTCCCATGTGGCCAGGGGCCTGTCTGATTCAATCAATCATCCAATCACCACCTGGCCACATTCCACACGTTTCCATTCACTCTCAATCAAACAATGAATCATTCAATCTAACAATCAAACCATGTGGCTGTGCAAACACTGGCCATCTTGTTTACAGGGTGTCCCTTCACCAAGATGGCCACCAGTCACCAAACTCTCACTCACAGACACACACCCATGTGCAAAGTCTATGTTCTGTCACAGTGACATTTATTAAAGGCATATGCCCTAAACAGGTCTTAAAGGGATTGTTACAACAGGAAGCCAAACTCAGACTGTGGTATTAAAAACTATGGAAACGCAAATGAAAAAGTTTAAAACAGCTCCTTTAAAAGTACAAGAATCCTCAGCATTCCTAAAATGATTCCAAGCACGTGAAGCCGTGTAAGCAGAGGTACCGTGAACGTCGACGGTGATCAGAGCCCCCAGGGTAATGCGCTCCATTTTAGTGAGCTTGCCCCGGACCAGTCTCACGATGTCCTCCACCTGCCTGTTGCTCTTCTCCAGGTAGGACTGCAGACCCCCTTCCTGGGTAATGGCCTGGGACAGAGTGAGAAAGGTGGGCATCAGAACAGAGGGCTCAAGACTTCTCAGAGAAACCTTTCTATTGTAGTGCTGTGGTATATCTTATGATAGAGTGTTTAATGAGAGAGCGAGGGAGATAGCTAGTTAAAGAAAGTAATGGAGTCGGAGAAAGAGGAAGAGTGAAGGGAGGGATGGAAGGAAAGAGAGGGAGACGGAGACAGATGAAGGGAATGTGAGCGAGGGGGAGTTGGAGAAAGTGAGATAGAAAGAGGAAGAGAGACAGAGAGTTAGGGAGAAATGGACGACAGAGGGAGGAGTGTGGCCAGTGAGAGTGCGTTAATGTTTCTGGATTATCCAACTTGTTCACTCAGGTTGTCTCTTCTCATCTGCAGCTGGTGAGTTTGTGATTAAACCCCGGATTGAAACACTGCTTGATGGGCAGCCGGGCATGTTCACTTTAACACGCTGTCTCTTTTATCTGGGCTCGGAGAGCCTGACACAAACATTCTCTTTAAATAACACACGCTCCCCTACCGGCCCACACAGCTGTCTCTTTAATCTGGGCTCGGAGAGCCTGACACAAACATTTTCTTTAAATAACACACGCTCCCCTACCGGCCCACACAGCTGTCTCTTTAACATTTCTTTAAATAACACACGCCCCTCTGGACTCTGGGCTGGGAGAGCCTGACACAAACATTCTCTTTAAATAACACACGCTCCCCTACCGGCCCACACAGCTGTCTCTTTAATCTGGACTCGGAGAGCCTGACACAAACATTCTCTTTAAATAACACACGCTCCCCTTACCGCCCACACAGCTGTCTCTTTAATCTGGACTCGGGAGAGCCTGGAGATTCTCTTTGGCTCCCCACAAACATTCTCTTTAAATAACACACGCCTCCCCTTTAAATACCGCCCACACAGCTGTCTCTTTAATCTGGGCTCGGAGAGCCTGACACAAACATTCTCTTTAAATAACACACGCTCCCCTACCGCCCACACAGCTGTCTTTAATCTGGGCTCGGAGAGCCTGACACAAACATTCTCTTTAAATAACACACGCTCCCCTACCGGCCCACACAGCTGTCTCTTTAATCTGGGCTCGGAGAGCCTGACACAAACATTCTCTTTAAATAACACACGCTCCCCTACCGGCCCACACAGCTGTCTCTTTAATCTGGGCTCGGAGAGCCTGACACAAACATTCTCTTTAAATAACACACGCCTCCCCTTACCGCCCACACAGCTGTCTCTTTAATCTGGACCGGGAGAGCCTGACACAAACATTCTCTTTAAATAACACACGCTCCCTACCCAGCTGTCCTTTAATCCGCTCAGAGAGCCTGACACAAACATTCTCTTTAAATAACACACGGCCCCTACCGCCCACAAACATGTCTCTTTTTAATCAAACATTCTCTTTAAATAACACACGCTCCGAGAGCCTTTAATCTGGGCTCAGAGAAACAAACATTCTCTTTAAATAACACACAGCTGTCTCCCCTACCGACCCATTCACAGCTGTGTCTCTTTAATCTGGACTCGGAGAGCCTGACACAAACATTCTCTTTAAATAACACACGCTCCCCTACCGGCCCACACAGCTGTCTCTTTAATCTGGACGAGAGAGCCTGACACAAACATTCTCTTTAAATAACACACGCTCCCCTACCGGCCCACACAGCTGTCTCTTTAATCTGGGCTCGGAGAGAGCCTGACACAAACATTCTCTTTAAATAACACACGCTCCCCTACCGGCCCACAGAACCGCTTTCAGGAGAACAAACAAAACAAAATATCAAGATATCAAGAGTGGGGGAGGGGGGGTTTGAGAAGAAGATTGAGGAGTGAAGACTGTAGGGCAGACAGACCTGTGAGAGCTCCAAAGTCCAGTAGATAATGCTGGTGGCCAGCACCACCTGCCCAGGCCAGTGCAGCACCCAGTGGTGTCGAGGGTCTGGGGGTACGCAGTGATGGAGCGGAGCAGAGCCTGCTGGAGGGATTCCTTCATCACCCTCTCCACCTGCCAACACACATACACACACTGTGAGAGACTATCAGGAAACACACACATACACACTGTGAGAGACTATCAGGACACACACACACACACACTGTGAGAGACTATCAGGAAACACACACACACACACACTGTGAGAGACTATCAGGACACACACACACACACACTGTGAGAGACTATCAAGAAACACACACATACACACTGTGAGAGACTATCAGGAAACACACACACACACTGAGAGAGACTATCAGGACACACACACACACACTCTGTGAGAGACTATCAGGAAACACACATACACACACTGAGAGAGACTATCAGGACACACACACACACACATTGTGAGAGACTATCAGGAAACACACACACACACACTGTGAGAGACTATCAGGAAACACACACACACACACACTCTGTGAGAGACTATCAGGAAACACTCACACACACTGTGAGAGACTATCAGGACACACACACACACACTGTGAGAGACTATCAGGACACACACACTCTGTGAGAGACTATCAGGAAACACACACACACACACTCTGTGAGAGACTATCAGGAAACACACACACACACACTGTGAGAGACTATCAGGACACACACACATACACACTGTGAGAGACTATCAGGAAACACACACACACACACACTGTGAGAGACTATCAGGAAACACACACACACACACTGTGTGAGAGACTATCAGGAAACACACACACACACACACTGTGAGAGACTATCAGGAAACACACACACACACACACTCTGTGAGGGACTATCAAGAAACACACACACACACACTCTGTGAGAGACTATCAGGACACACACACACACACACTGTGAGAGACTATCAAGAAACACACACACACACACTGTGTGAGAGACTATCAGGAAACACACACACACACACACTGTGAGAGACTATCAGGACACACACACACACACACTGTGAGAGACTATCAGGAAACACACACACACACACTGTGAGAGACTATCAGGAAACACACACACACACACACTGTGAGAGACTATCAGGACACACACACACACACTGTGAGAGACTATCAGGAAACACACACATACACACTGTGAGAGACTATCAGGAAACACACACACACACACTGTGAGAGACTATCAGGACACACACACACACACACTGTGAGAGACTATCAGGAAACACACATACACACACACTGTGAGAGACTATCAGGACACACACACACACACTGTGAGAGACTATCAGGACACACACACACACACTGTGAGAGACTATATCAGGAAAAAAACACACACACACACTGTGAGAGGGACTATCAACACACACATACACACTGTGAGAGACTATCAGGAAACACACACACACACACTGTGAGAGACTATCAGGACACACACACACTGTGAGAGACTATCAGGAAACACACACACACACTGTGAGAGACTATCAGGAAACACACACACACACACTGTGAGAGGGACTATCAAACACACATACACACTGTGAGAGACTAGGGAAAACACACACACACACACTGTGAGAGACTATCAGGACACACACACACTGTGAGAGACTATCAGGAAACACACACACACACACTGTGAGAGGGACTATCAACACACACATACACACTGTGAGAGACTATCAGGAAACACACACACACACACTCTGTGAGGGACTATCAAGACACACACACACACTGTGATGAACTATCAGGACACACACACATACACAGACAGTGTGAGGGACTATCAGGGGACACACACAGAGACATTATGAGGGACTATCAGGACACACACATAAGACACTGTGAGGGACTATCAGGACACACACATACACACACTGTGAGAGACTATCAGGACACACACACACACACACTGTGAGAGACTATCAGGACACACACACACACTGTGATGAACTATCAGGACACACACACATACACAGACAGTGTGAGGGACTATCAGGACACACATAAGACACTGTGAGGGACTATCAGGGGCACACACACACACACATACACAGACACTGTGAGGGACTATCAGGGGACACACACAGAGACATTATGAGGGACTATCAGGACACACACATAAGACACTGTGAGGGACTATCAGGACACACACATACACACACTGTGAGAGACTATCAGGACACACACACACACTGTGATGAACTACAGGAACCAGGGACTGAGGCAGATAGGCAAGTTCCTGCTTCAAGTAATTTTTAATTAACTACATTTGGTAACTTTGTAAGGTGGTGTTTGAATTAGCTGAGTTGGTGTGTGATTAGTACCAGGTGAGTGGTTTAATTCAATAGAAGTTGATTTGCTATCTGATTGGTTTCCACGCAGTTGTTTTTTATATATTAAGCAGCCTATTTCTGCGCCAGCAAAAGCGCCAGCAAACAGAAGAGCCTCAACAAAAGAGCGGGAGTCTAGCTGTGGGAGTCTACAGGTAACCAGTGTCTGAGGCAAGATAGTTGTTTTTATATATTAAGCAGCCTATTTCTGCGCCAGCAAACAGAAGAGCCTCAACAAAAGAGCCTGGAGTCTAGCTGTGGGAGTCCAGCGAGGGAGGCCTGCTTGCTGAGACACTGGTCAAATAGATCCGAACCTAACAGCGCTCTGGAAGAAGCCATCTACTAGTCAGGTCTGTATTCTCCACCCCACTGCTCCTACTGTGCCTTTGTCTTGCTTGTCCTGCTATGACTATCTCTCACATCCCTGTTCTGTCCCCCGTCTCACCCTCTGCTGCCCTCCCTCCGCTGCTGCTCCTCCAACCCCTCTAACCTCATTTCTGCCTCTGCCCCCCTCCCGCACACTCTCTGGTGCACTTTGGAACTGTCAGTCTTCTGCTAACAAAGCTGATTTCATCTCTGCCTTTGCCTCCCACCTCTCGCCGATTTCCTTGCTCTTACTGAAACCTGGCTGTCCCCTGATAACACTGTTACTCCTGCTGCCCTGTCTCTCTACGTCCTGTCCCATACCCCGTGTCTCACTGGACGGGAGGTGGGACGGTCTTTCCTCTCTCCCTCCTTACTCTTTTCTGTCCCCCTCCGATCTCACCTCCCTCTCTGTCAGTACCTTTGAATTTCATGCAGTCCAACTAACCTCTCCTGTCAACTCCTGCTCATTGTTCTGTATCGCCCCCCTGGGCCTCTCCTCACTTTCTGGATGAACTGACTATCTACTCTCCTCCCTCCCTCTCTGTCTACCCTGACTGTCCTGTTGGGTGACTTCAACATTCATCTCTCCAACCCCAGCCACTCTGCTGGATTCCTCCCTCTCCTTCACTCCTTCGACTTCTGTCTCTCTCCGTCCCCTCCCACCCACAAAGCTGACGTCAACTGGACCTCACCTTCTCCAGGGCCTGCTGCCCCTCCAACCTCTCTGTCACCCCCTGGACCTCTCTGATCACTATTTCATCTCTTTTCTCTGTCTCTCCCCTCTCCCTGCTCCTCCTACCCCCACTGTCACCTCTCGCCGTAACCTCCTCTCTCTCTCCCCTCTGTCCTTGCCTCCACTGTTCTCTCTCACCTCCCTCCTATCGACTCCTTTTCACAACTCTCCGTAGACTCTATACCTCCACCCTCTTCTCCTCCTCACCTCCTCCTCGACTCCCTCTGTCCCCTCACCTCCCGACCTGCTCGCCCCTCCCTCCCCATCCCTGGCTCTCCTCTGTGCTCCGCTCGGCAAGAATCGCACTGCGATCTGCTGAAAAAGAAATGGAAGAACCAAACTCCCTGCTGCCCTAGACCTTTACCGCACTCTCTCCTCCTTCTCCTCTACTCTCTCCTCTGCTAAATGTGCTTATTTCCAATCTGTAATCCAAGCCTCCACTAACAACCCGTAAACTATTCTCTACCTTCTCCTCCCTCCTAAACCCTCCCCCTCCTCCTCCCTCCTCTATCTCCCCTGACGACTTTGCCTCCTTCTTCTCTTCTAAAATCTCAGATATCCAGCAAACTCTTTAACACCTCTCCCTCCCCGCACCCCCTCCTGCTCCAACCCCTACACCCACTACATCCCCTACTAACTTCGCCCTCCCTCTCCACCTTCTTGCCCTCTCAGACTCTGACCTCTCCTCTTTCCTGCTCCAGGGTCACAAACCCACCACATGTGCCTTGGACCCCTCCCCTCACCTCTTTTCTGCTGCTGCTCCTGCTCTACTCCCTTCATCTCCTCACTCCTCAACACCTCTACTTTCTGGCATCTTTTCCTCTGCCTTCAAAAAGCCTCTATCACTCCCCTCCAAAAAAACTCCTACCGACCCCACCTCCCTCCAGAGCTACCGTCCTGTCTCCTCCTACCCTTCCTCTCCAAAACCCTCGAGCGGACTGTACACCGCCAGCTCTCTGCTTTCCTGTCCAACCACTCTCTGCTTGACCCTCTCCAATCTGGCTTCCGCTCTGCTCACTCCACTGAAACCGCCCTCCTGTCTGTCACCAACTCACTTAAGTGTGCCCGAGCTGCCTCTCTCTCCTCTGTCCTAATTCTCTCGACCTCTCTGCTGCCTTTGACACTGTTGATCACTCTATTCTACTATCATCTCTTGCTGACCTGGGGATCTCTGGCACTGCTCTGGCCTGGTTCTCCTCCTACCTCTCCAACCGCACTTACCAGGTAACCTGGCGTGGAGCAACCTCCACCTCACCCTCTCTTAACTGGGGTCCCCAAGGGTCAGTCTTGGGTCCTCTCCTGTTTCTCTACACCGCTCCCTGGGCCCCCTCATCGCATCCTATGGTTTCTCATACCATTTCTATGCTGATGATGCTCAGATTTTCCTCTCCTTCCCCACCTCTGACTCCACCATCTCTCCTCCCGTATCTCTACCTGTCTGTCTGCTATTTCCTCCTGGAATTTCGCATCACCTCAAACTCAACCTCTCTAAATCTGACCTCTTTTTTCTTTCCTCCTCCTCCCCCTCCTCTGATCTCTCTATCTCTGTTCCTCTGGAATCTACCACCTCTCTCCCTCTTCCTCCGCTAAGAACCTTGGAGTCACCCTGGACCCTGCCTCTTATTCCCAGCACATCTCCACTCTGTACGCACTTGCCGATTCTTCCTGAGCAACATCCAAGAATCCGACCCTTCCTCACCAACTATGCTACCCAGCTCCTGGTCCAGGCCCTGGTACTCTCCCGCCTAGACTACTGCAACTCCCTCCTGGCTGGCCTCCCCTCGTCCGCCACCCGTCCGCTCCAGCTCATCCAGAACTCTGCTGCCCGCCTGGTGTTCTCTCTGCTCTGCCTCGCCCCGCTTACTCCACTACTCCTCACTTCACTGGCTCCCGATCACCGCTCGCATCCAGTTCAAGACTCTTGTACTAGCCTACAGATGCCTTGACCAGACTGCACCCAGCTACCTCCAGACCCTCATCTCTCCCTACACCCCCACTCGACCTCTCGCTCCGCCTGCACTAGAAGACTGGCTCTACCTCCTCGCTCCCCTGCCTCCCGAGCCGCTCCTTCTCCACCCTTGCTCCACAGTGGTGGAACGACCTTCCTACAGATGTCAGGGACTGCCCAGTCCCTGACCACATTCCGCCTCCTTAAGACTCACCTCTTCAAACAGCACCTGTAGAACTCCTCTGTTGTATCCTGGGACACTATCACCCTTCATTTAAATATGCTTTATTTTGCTCTTATCACCCCCTATTTTACTACATTTAATCCTATGCTTCAGAATACTGTAATCTGCCAAGTGTTTAACCTGTAGTATTTTGTACTTAATCACATCCTGATGTAACTATCACTATTTAATCATATCCTGATGTAACTTTCACTATTATCTGCTGTATTATTGAATTGTGGTTTTGTCACAATTGAAAAAAAAATTATTGTATTTCTTGCTCTTATTGTATGACTTGTATTGTAACACTTTGAATGTATTTGTATTTGCTTGCGATTGTAAGTCGCCCTGGATAAGGGCGTCTGCTAAGAAATAAATAATAATAATAATAATAATAATGAACTATCAGGACACACACACATACGCAGACAGTGTGAGGGACTATCAGGGCACACACATAAGACACTGTGAGGGACTATCAGGGGCATACACACACCCACACACATACACAGACGCTGTGAGGGACTATTAGGGGACACACACATAGACACTATGAGGGACACTTCAGGACACACACACACACACACACACACTGTGGAACATTGAGTTAAATGACTGCTGAGTTAAAGCTTTGTCAATTGAGCCTATCATCTCTCACAGTATTTAAGGTACACACTATAAAATAGTTCCGCAGGTCTAAGGCTCTAGATAATGACAATTTACAACCTGCAGACAGACATTACTGTCAAAGGCCTGGCTGCTATATTAAACTGGAGAGTAATGAGCAGTGTGTCTCAGTCCAGAAAGGTGAGCTGCCCCTTGTGATTTCTCACTGCAGACAGGCGCGTCTCACACTGACCCCCGGCTCTCAGGCTCTGCTAGTTCATCCCTCATTATCTGCACAGCCTTTCTCTCCTGCCTGCACTTTCAACCCTGAGAGCAGGCTGGGGGACATCACTTAGCAGCAGTGCATCATTCACGAGCGAGCAGCTTCCACAGCACAAGGACACTCTGCATCTCAGAACAGTTTCTGTTAAAGGTAATCGATGAATTAGAAGCCAGAATGGGGCATGTATCTATTGTTTCCTACATGCTATCTGGCCACTTTATTACGACATTTACAGAATATCAGGTCGGGTTGCCTTCTGCCCAGATCACAGCCTTGACCCGACGCGATATAGACACCGCAAGACACTGGAAGGAGTCTGGAGGGATCTAATCATTCATATTTCAGGCTTGCCAAGCCCTTCCAGCTGTCTTCTCCCTCTGTCTGAAGCCACAGCTGTCTCTCTTGACAAACTCTGTTCCCTCTATTTGCCATTGCGGAGGACTGATATCTTGGAGCAGCCTATTAACAAGTCTGTCCTTGCTACTGTGGCACCTGCTTGATGTGCACCCACTATCGAATGCTGTTAGATCTTTGCCTCTCAACATTTCTGGTAGGCTGTTTGCAAAGGTGCTGCTCCCACGGCTTGCCAGTGCTGCAGGGATCCCATGCCTCACTCAGAGTGATGCTGAGCCCAGTCGGACAGGCAGGTTCTAATACAGCGCTCAGGCAGTGCACATTATTCTGCCACGTCTTCTGTTGGATTCACTACCCGCGCTGGTGCTGCTTTCATGTAGAAATCAATGCTTGCCATTTTACGCCGCAATGCTGAGAAACCAGATACTAAAGACCAATGGTTTTAACTGAACTAAAGAGCTTATCTAGTTTTCTACTTACCTTACGCACCTCAAGGCCAGTATAGAGTTTGCTTCTTCACATTTAGACTGAGCAAAACAAGGGCGAGACACTGTTCTCTTAATGTGATTGTTCTTTAATGTACCGTACAGCGTACATCAACAGAAATACTGTGCCTTTCTGTTTAAATGCTTTTAAAGACTTTTAAAAGCTTTCCCCGGCAATAAAATACAATTTAAAGATGACAAACGCTGCTCTGCTAATGCTAATGCTATCCGGCTGTCTTCTGATAAAAGCCCCGCTCTTAGTTGAGTGCAGTATTGTATAGCTTGTGTTTATATACTCCTGCATGGACCTGCAGCACTAACAACCAGCACCCTGCGTTCAGAGGCACTTAATTACACAATGAATGTGAACCCATGTGAGGTAGAGAGAGGGCAGAGTGGGAGAAGTGGGTTTGAGAGAGAGAGAGATGGAGGAGAGACACTGTTAAACACAGTAGATATGGCTCTCAAAGTGGTTAGGTATGGAAATTTCCTAAACGCATCAATCCGGCGCAGCGTGGTGTGTAATTTGCTAGATCTTGAATAAAAGCATTAGAAAGCACCATTTAGCCCGATTTAGAAGAAACCATTTCAGAAAGAGAAAAACAACTCGGCACCGCATTTAAACTGCTCCCACATGCAACCAAGTGCAGCTGGTTTTAGAAAATATGGGTGTTGATGTTGGGGGCAGACTCTGAAGATGCTTTAAACTCCAACCCTGCAAAGACAACGATCTGTTCCTTCACCTGTATGCACTCTTCCTAGCAGTGTACCAGTGCCTGGGAGCCTGCAGCTATCGAAAGGGTTTGGGTGCACCAGGTCGCTGTGGACAACAGGAATGACCTGGGGAGGCTCCCATTGTCTGTGGTTTTAGACATTTAGATAGACAGTACTTAACGAGTTGACCTGGTCTGTCACAGTACAAGACTTTCTGTGAACACTTAGAGTGGGCATGAGAATGGCTGCAGTTAAATGCATTTCAGGATGCTTCTGTAAGAATGGCTAAGCAAAAGGCCAAATGTTACAGAACTGATAAAACGGCACACGTATTTTCCTCAACAAAAGTTTGCTTTGAGTGTATCTTCACACACAACTTGACTGAAAAGTTAGCATCTGCTTTAAAAGTGTCAAATGCAGTGCCTTCAGGCAGAATTACAAAACAGGTCACGTTCCAGAAGGAGCAGCTCACCTTGACAGATATTCAGTTTGAACAGCTTTGGAAAAAAACTAAATAATTAGAGAAATCCAAAACACAAAGCTATCTCTCTCTCTCTCTCTGGTCCCCGGAGCCCTGGTAGAATTCTAATTGGCCTCCCCGTTGTTCCTGTTGCTGGGCAAGGCTCAGTTCACAGAAAGCTGAGCAAATGCCACATTAGCATTTCCACTCAGAGCTAACATTTGTTTTCCCCACTCTCTCTTGGCATTTGCAGAGCAGGCTGTGTTTGTGGAGCTCACAGAGAGCTTGCCCGATGGGGCAGCTTCGCCCAGAGGTAATTACTGCAGCCCCAAAACTGGCACGGAAGCCAGCGGCGCTCACAATGACAGGGTGACTCAGCACTCAGACTGGTACCTGTCCGTTTCATTGCCTTAGCGCTTTGCAGTTCAGCAGCATCCTCCAGATGGGATTCTGAACACGCCTTTGTGCACAGGCGCACTCAATCACACTGACAGAGAAGAGGAATCTCACATTTCACACAAAAGTGTCTTTCAAAAAAGCATCTCTATTTCCCTGTTGTGACGAGATAATAAACTCTGTGGTACCCAGGAAGCCTGCCAGGGCATGTCTCTCTACAGACAAACTGAATATAAACAGTATCTAACTGTCTAGGCACCAAATACAATGCAGTAACACAATCACAATGGCTCTTAAAAAGTCAGCACTTTGTGGATTTCAGCATTAAAGCCTGTTATTGAAGAACATCTAGTTCCTTCAACAGCAATACAGTGGCACGATGCACTACCGCACTACGAATATGTCATTGTAGATATAACTTGTAGATAGGCACTTACTGGAAACTATACTTTACTTAAATATGAACCTTGCATTGTAACCCTGTAACACCTGTAAGTTGCTTGGGTGAGGTGACTTATACACCGGTACGACTTATACAGTAGTTTTTACGGTATGTATTTATTATGAGACAGGGTTGTAGAGTGTATGTAACAAGTTGCCCAGAGTGACACTGACAGTATACAGTACATACTATCAAATCTTCCATTTAAACTGACATCATGGCAGTGTCTAGTTTAACATATGGTTGCGAGAGAGTGGTTACCGTAATGTTTGGAGTATAATCTGCACGCTTTCACATATCTGAGGAGCATGTATCCATGTTATATACTTGTTGTGTGTAGTACACAAGGTTAGCAGTTCACTCAGTTTATAGTAGCCTAGGTAGTATACTATGGATAGAGGGTGCTGGTGACACAAGAGACGTATGTAATCCAGGGGGGTTCTCAGTGTTACACACAGGGTGCCCATTATATCTCAAATCTTGCGATTTGAGTTTCCTGCAACCAGCAGCCTGGAGTGGTGTCCTCACTGACTGATCCACTGACTGGACAGGCTTTAGTGTCAGAACAGTGGACTTGTACAAGGAGGGCAAGTCTGGCAGCAGGTTTGCATCTGAAGCACGTTACAACACAGCGAGTGTCCGTCAGCCTTTAATCAAGGGCCGTGCTCAGATCAGACAGTCTGGGATTGGGGTCACAGAGAGGAGCAGCACAATCAGACGCAGAGGCAGGAGCCTTTTATCAGATCTGCAAACAGTGAGAGAACAGACAGCCGGAGCTGAGAGCTCTGTAGAAGCGTGACCTCCCAGGCTGATTCGGAGCCTCCCAGTGCTCTCTGGGATACAGTCCCATGCTTTAGTCTACGCTCACCTGTCCTAGCACCATGGAAGTATAATGGGAATAAACCACTGAAACCGCCTACAGACACTGGCATTGTGGGGCTCCTGATTGCGCCATTATCTTTATTCCTGCAGAGGGTTAGAGAGCAAGGCTGAGAGAGAGGGAGGCAGGGAATGGAGACTAGAGAGCTTATCTGTAACAATCGCAGAGCTTGAGTTGAAGCCTGAGCCGTTGTTATTTTAATGGAAAGGCTGATTTGTGATGGACGTGCTGGCAGAGAGCTGGAGGATGAGATTAATGATGAGTCTCCTGGCCCCTCTGTGGAGTCTGATTGGAGCTGATTGCAGCGAAGACAACACTGATTAAAGATCCCAACCTCCTGCTCCTCTGCTGTTGCTGATAGCAAATCCAATCGGCTGATTAGCAATGTTTGCAGAACAATAGCACGGCTCGGGGTTTTCACTAACCAGTCTCACAGGCATCGAGTTAACCATCTGCTTTTTAAAGAGAGGATTTAGAGAAGTTGGCACTGTCTGTGGCACAGCTCACTGCACCGTCTGTAGCACAGGGGCCCTGGGGCAGGGACTCTCTGCACTGGCTTAGACCCAGGATGAGAGTCTGGCACACACCTACACCTTCAATATGGTACACAGCTCGGTAATTAGATCTTCACTGTCTGTCTTCTACATACTGCAGTATTGCATGCAGCGGGCCAGAATCTCAGAGCCTTTATACGCAAATTGTCATTAGCATGAGTTCTTTTTTGCTCTGAAAGTAGTACAAAAAGAGCAATTAAAATTCTTAAATTAATAACAAACAACTTGAGACGAATTACACACCCCGAATCAGTTGTGTGAGTATCTTTCTGATGCATTTTTCACTTCAGATCAGAGTTTCTGATTTGTTTAACTTTATTGGATGCGTTTTTCATTTTTTTTTTCACTCTAAAGCCATTTAATGTTATTAATGCATGTAAAAAAAAAGGCTTTTAATTTCGCGGCTTGTAAGTCGATTTTTGTTTATTTTAGAATTGCAATTCCCTTTCAAAAGAAAATTGTGGAAATGATATTTTGCAGTAAATAGCTTTGAGAATCTAGCTGTTATTTAAATAGACAAACACTTTCCAGACCATGCTTTTTTTGTGGACCAAAAGACCCTTTCCAGGCAGAACTCCACTGAACCCCGGCTGTGCCATGCAGCTTTACTGGGTCCTTACTGCACCTCGACTACCTAGCTGTGATAAACAGCTGAAGACAGTGCATCTGGTGGGCCTGTGCTAGTTTCCTCTGGCTCTGCTCCTGTCTACAGTCCTGGGAGGTGGAACTACCTCCAGGGTCTACCTGACGGGTTTTTTATTCTTCTTGCAGAGCTCCACACAGCCATGCTATTGAAGTCTGCACAAAGACTTTCACAGACACACACACACACCACATCAGCATCGCGAAGCAGACGACCCTGCTTCCAGAGACACACACACACACACATCCACATCAGCGACGAGGCAGACAACCCTGCTTCCAGAGATACACACACACACACACACACACACACACACACACACACACACACCACATCAGCATCGCGAGGCAGACAACCCTGCTTCCAGAGAGAGAGACACACACACACACACACACACACACACACACACACACACACCACATCAGCATCGCGAGGCAGACAACCCTGCTTCCAGAGACACACACACCACATCAGCATCGCGAGGCAGACAACCCTGCTTCCAGAGACACACACACACACACACACACACACACACACACCACATCAGCATCATGAGGCAGACAACCCCTTCCTTCCAGACACACACACACACACACACACACACACACACACACACACACACACACACCACATCAGCATCGCGAGGCAGACAACCCTGCTTCCAGACACACACACACACACACACACACACACACACACACACACACATCAGCATCGCGAGGCAGACAACCCTGCTTCCAGAGAGAGAGACACACACCACATCAGCATCGCGAGGCAGACGACCCTGCTTCCAGAGACACACACACACATCACATCAGCACAGGCAGACGACCCTGCTTCCAGACACACACACACACACACATCACATCAGGGGAGGCAGACAACCCTGCTTCCAGAGACACACACACACACCACATCAGCACACACACACACACCCACACAGAGAGAGACACACACACACACACCACATCAGCATCATGAGGCAGACAACCCCAACCAGAGAGACACACACACACACACATCAGCATCGCAGACAACCACTTCCAGAGACACACACACACACATCACAGACACACACACACACACACACACACACACACACCACATCAGCATCGCGAGGCAGACAACCCTGCTTCCAGACACACACACACACACACACACACACACACACACACACACACACACACACACACACACACACACACACACATCACATCAGGCACAACAGACACACACACACACACACACACACACACACACACACACACACACACACACACACACACACATCAGCATCGCGAGGCAGACAACCCTGCTTCCAGAGAGAGAGACACACACACCACATCAGCATCGCGAGGTAGACGACCCTGATTCCAGATACACACACACACACACACACACACACACACACACACACACATCAGCATCGCGAGGCAGACAACCCTGCTTCCAGAGACACACACACACACACACACACACACACACACACACACACCACACACACACACACACACCACATCAGCATCGCGAGGCAGACGACCCTGCTTCCAGAGAGACACACACACACACACACACACACACACACACACACACACACACACACACACACACACACCACATCAGCATCGCGAGGCAGACAACCCTGCTTCCAGAGAGAGAGAGACACACACACACACACACACACACACACACACACACACACACACACACACACACACACACACCACATCAGCATCGCGAGGCAGACAACCCTGCTTCCAGACACACACACACACAGACACACACACACACACCACACACACACACACATCAGCATCGCGAGGCAGACAACCCTGCTTCCAGAGAGAGAGACACACACACCACATCAGCATCGCGAGGCAGACGACCCTGCTTCCAGAGAGAGAGACACACACACATCAGCATCGCGAGGCAGACGACCCTGCTTCCAGAGACACACACACACACCACATCAGCTTCGCGAGGCAGACAACCCTGCTTCCAGAGACACACACACACCACATCAGCATCGAGGCAGACAACCCTGCTTCCAGAGAGAGAGAGACACACACACACACACACCACATCAGCATCGCGAGGCAGACAACCCTGCTTCCAGAGAGACACACACACACCACATCAGCATCGCGAGGCAGACAACCCTGCTTCCAGAGAGACACACACACATCAATCATCGCCAAGCAGACCCCCTGCTTCCCAGAGACACACACACACACACCACATCAGCATCGCGAGGCAGACAACCCTGCTTCCAGAGATACACACACACACACACACACACACACACACACACACACACACACACACACACACCACATCAGCATCGTAAGTGCAGACAATATTTTTACACAGACACACACACACACACACACACACACACACAGACACAAAAACATCAGAATGATTGAGGCAGACAACCCTATTTCCAGAGAGAGTTGACACACACACCACATCAATCTAGGCAACGACCCTTGATTCCATGTATACCAACACACACACACACACACACACACACACACACACACACACCACATCAGCAGCGAGGCAGACAACCCTGCTTCCAGAGACACACACACACACACACACACACACACACACACACACACGCACACACACACACACACCACATCAGCATCATGAGGCAGACGACAGCACTGCTTCCAGAGAGACACACACACACACACACACACACACACACACACACACACACACCACATCAGCATCGCAAGGCAGACAACCCTGCTTCCAGACACACACACACACACACAGACAGACACACACACACACACACACACACACATCAGCATCTGAGGCAGACAACCCACTTCCAGAGAGAGACACACACCACATCAGCACGAGGCCAGCAGCATTTCTGCTTCCAGAGAGAGAGACACACACACATCAGCATCGCGAGGCAGATGACCCTGCTTCCAGAGACACACACACACACCACATCAGCATCGCGAGGCAGACAACCCTGCTTCCAGAGACACACACACACACACCACATCAGCATCGCGAGGCAGACAACCCTGCTTCCAGAGAGAGAGAGACACACACACACACACACCACATCAGCATCGCGAGGCAGACAACCAGCATTTCCAGAGAGACACACACACACCACATCAGCATCGCGAGGCAGACAACCCTGCTTCCAGAGACACACACACACCATATCAGCACAGCAGACGACCCTGCTTCCAGAGACACACACACACACCACATCAGCATTGAGGCAGACAACCTTTTTGCTTCCAGAGATACACACACACACACACACACACACACACACACACACACACACAACACCACATCAGCATGAAGGCAGACAACCCTGCTTCCAGACACACACACACACACACACACACACACACACACACACACACACACACACCATCATTTGAGGCAGACAACCCTGCTTCCAGAGAGAGAGACACACACACCACATCAGCATCGCGAGGCAGACGACCCTGATTCCAGATACACACACACACACACACACACACACACACACACACACACACACACCACATCAGCTGGGAGGCAGACAACCCTGCTTCCAGAGACACACACACACACACACACACACACACACACACACACACACACACACACACACACCACATCAGCATCGCGAGGCAGACGACCCTGCTTCCAGAGAGACACACACACACACACACACACACACACACACACACACACACACACACACACCCATCAGCATCGCAAGGCAGACAACCCTGCTTCCAGACACACACACACACACACAGACACACACACACACACACACACACACACACACATCAGCATCACAGGCAGACAACCCTGCTTCCAGAGAGAGACACACACCACATCAGCAACGAGGCAGACCCCCCAGAGAGAGAGACACACATCAGCATCAGGAGGCAGATATGTGGCTTCCAGAGACACACACACACCACATCAGCATCGCGAGGCAGACAACCCTGCTTCCAGAGACACACACACACACACCACATCAGCATCGCGAGGCAGACAACCCTGCTTCCAGAGATACACACACACACACACCACATCAGCATCGAGAAAGGCAGGATGACCCTGCTTCCAGAGACACACACACCACATCAGCATCATGAGGCAACACAACCCTGCTTCCAGAGAGACACACACACACAAACACACACACCACATCAGCATCAGCAGGCAGACAACCCTGCTTCCAGAGACACACACACACAACATCAGCATCGGCGAGGCAGACAAAAGGGACAACCTTCCAGAGAGACACACACACCACATCAGCTTCATGAGGCAGACAACCCTGCTTCCAGTGACACACAGACACACACACACACACACACACACACACACACACACACACACACACCACATCAGCATCATGGAGGCAGACAACCCTGCTTCCAGAGAGACACACACACACACACACACACACACACACACACACACACACACCACATCAGCATCGCGAGGCAGACAACCCTGCTTCCAGACACACACACACACACACACACACACACACACACACCACATCAGCATTGCAAGGCAGACAACCCTGCTTCCAGAGGCACACACACACACACACACACACACACACACACACACACACACACACACACCACATCAGCATCGTGAGGCAGACAACCCTACTTCCAGAGGAGATTCATATTCATGCCCTGCTCCTGCCTGCTGCTCGGGTCTCCACCCCTGCTTTTTTTCCACTTTATGAAGACTGTTGTGGTTGCACGGCAGTGTTGAATAGGATGTGCTGGGCTGCGTACCACGCACTCCACAGGTCTTTAGTTCAGTTGGCTCAGTCCCATCCCATGTACTGTAAGTGTATAATATTTTACTGAGATGCAGCACTACCACCTTATTGGGACAGATGAAAAAAATACAGAATGATTGTGGTGCGTTATATTGCCTGTTGTACCCCAATCTAGACAACTTGCTTCTTCATTTCTATGTATACCTGAATAGATAGTTGTCTCCTCTTTAAGTATTGTATTGGCAAAACATTATAATGAGCAGCCCGTCTCAAGCATGCAATGGTACCCAAATGATGCACTGCCGCTGCCAGTGTTGCCACTAGCAGCATTTCCACTGCCAGAGAGCTCCACACAGCTGTCAGTGCTGCCGCTAGCAGCATTTCCACTGCCAGAGAGCTCCACACAGCTGTCAGTGTTGCCGCTAGCAGCATTTCCACTGCCAGAGTGCTCCACACAGCTGTCAGCGCTGCCGCTAGCAGCATTTCCACTGCCAGAGTGCTCCACACAGCTGTCAGCACTGCCGCTAGCAGCATTTCCACTGCCAGAGTGCTCCACACAGCTGTCAGCACTGCCGCTAGCAGCATTTCCACTGCCAGAGTGCTCCACACAGCTGTCAGCACTGCCGCTAGCAGCATTTCCACTGCCAGAGTGCTCCAACAGCTGTCAGCACTGCCGTCTAGCAGCATTCTGTGAGTGCCAGAGAGCTCCACACACTGTCAGCACTGCCGCTAGCAGCATTTTTACTGCCAGAGTGCTCCACAAGCTGTCAGCACTGTGACTAGCAGCCAGCAGCATTTCCACTGCCAGAGTGCTCCACATGTGTGTCAGCACTGTGAACAGAGCCATTTCCACTGCCAGAGTCTCCACACAGCTGTCTAATGTGTAGCAGCATTTCCACTGCCAGAGTGCTCCGTGCAGAAGGAGCACCAACCCACATGTGCCGACTGCCTGTCACAGCTTCACTGCTGAGCACTGTCTGGGTCTGTATTATTATTATTTAGTCATTTAGCAGACGCTTTTATTCAAAGCAAAATACAGAGACTTGGGGTTGAACTATGCATCAACAACTGCTGCTGTAGGACCTCGCTTTTACGTCTCACCTGAGGGCCATGCTGTCTTTGAGGTACACAGCAATTTGGAGTATAAAGGTGTGTAATACAGGGCAGTATATAGAAGAAAGATGGACCTAATTATCTGACTGTGCAGCATACTGGATGTCTAGGTCTGCATCTCTCTGTCTCATTCTGTAATTTACACTGGTAGTGAACAGAATCTTCTTCACCAAGAACCTGAAAAGCAAGTCTCTCTGTGGCAGGGCAGTGCACTGTGAACAGAGGCACCAGTAATCCATCTGTCTGTCCAATGTGTATCAGCTTTGCATTGAACATGGGTTTACTTAAACGTCTGCTTTGTAGTTTTCCAACCTTATCTGCGTGTGATTGTGATGCCTGGTCTGAGCTGTCTTTCTGATGTTAATGGCACCAGGCTGTGAAGTTATTACTGGGTGCTGCTTGTCTAATGGTCTGATCTGGAGGAGATTAACTAAGTGCACTGTCAATAGTAAACGTAGTGATATGAACAGGATATGTGATGACTGGAAATTAGATATGTGGCATGTGGGCTGGGAGTCTTTATCTGTCTAGTCTGTCTCACCTCCCTTCCAGACACAAGCACTGTGAACACCCCTGCACAGCTCTGTGCTGTCTTATCAGCCCTGTGTCCTAATGCCAGCACAGCTGCTAGAACACCTGATCGGTAGGAGAGTGTGAAGGATGTCTGTCGGAAAGGTGAAACAGAAGCACAGGAACAGTGAATGAAAGAAGTTATTTTATTGTTAATGTGAAAGGAAAGAAATAAAGGGTACAGCATAAAAGAGACTCCAGAAACAAAATGGTCTGTCATCCCCAATGTGTCTCAATGAACCTGTGAAACAGAAGCCTCGCTGTGTCCTTATCCATGCTGATGTCAGCTGCATTAATAGCTTCTCACTGTGAACAGAGCTTTTCTTCCTGTGTGTCTGTCAAATGTGTATCATATATATATAGATATCTGTTCTGTCTGTGTCTGTCTGTCTAATTTACAAATCCCATTGTGTAACAGAGCCACTGTCTGTCTGTCTGTCTGTTAATTGTATCAAAGCACTGTGAACAGAAACAACATCCAGTGTCTGTCATAAAGTCTCATGTGTATCAAAGCAATGAACAGAGCCTCCGCCTGTCTGTCACCTGCCCAGTGAATGTATCAACCCCAGCAGCTGCGAGCTCCAGAGCCTCCGCCTGTCTGTGCTGTCTAATGTGTTCACTGGACCCCCGGATGTGTATCAAAGGATTCCTGAACAGAGCCTCCGCCTGTCTGTCTGTCTGTCTAATGTGTATTCTTCACTGTGAACAGAGCCTCCTTCTGTCTGTCTGTCTAATGGAAATAAAAAGCACATGAACAGACACTGCAGAGAATCCATCTGTCAATGTCCACACTGGGAACAATGTTTATCAGCCTGCTGAACTGGCTGTCTGTCCATGCTGCATCAGCACTGTGAACAGAAAGACCGCCTGTCTGTCAGTGCCCAGGGTGTAAAAACCAGAGACACAGATTAGTCAGCCTGTCTGTCTGTCTAATGTGTAGGAGCACTGTGAAGTTAAGAAACACTGTCTGCCTTGTCAGAGTGGAACTGTGAACAGAGCCGGCTGTGTTCAGCCACCTGTGAACAGAGCTCCGTGTCCTGTCTAATGTGAAAGCACTGTGAACAGAGCCTCTTACTGTCTTACCTTGTTGTCTGGGTGTCAAAGCACAAAACAGGGCTTCTGTTATGGAAAATTCCTCAGTTGTCTGTCTGTTTAAATGTGATCAAAGCACTGTGAACAGAACCTGTCTGTCTGTCTGTGTCAATGTGTATCAGAGGTCTGGGAACAAGAGGATTAGAGCAGAGTCTGTCTGGCTCTGTGTTTCACTGTGAACAGAGTGTGTCTGTGTGTATCTGTGTGTGTGTGTGCATGTGAACAGATGTGTGTCTGTCTGTCTGTCTGTGTCGTTGTCTAATGTGTATCAGCACTGTGAACAGAGCCTCCGCCTGTCTGTCTGTCTGTCTAATGTGTATCAAAGCACTGTGAACAGAGCCTCCGCCTGTCTGTCTGTCTGTGTGCAAAGCACTGTGAACAGATCCTCCGCCTGTCTGTCTGTCTGTCTAATGTGTATCAAAGCACTGTGAACAGAGCCTCCGCCTGTCTGCTGCTAATGTGTATCAAAGCACTGTGAACAGATCCTGTCTTACGCCTGTGTGTCTGTCTGTCTAATGAGAGTCAAAGCACTGTGAACAGAGCCTCCGCCTGTCTGTCTGAGAGAGTGTAAGAAAGCACTGTGAACAGAGCCTCCGTCTGTCTGTCTGTCTGTCTAATGTGTATCAAAGCACTGTGAACAGATCCTCCGCCTGTCTGTCTGTCTGTCTGTCTAATGAGTTGCACTTTGAACAGAATGTCTTTGTCTGTCTGTCTGTGTCTAATGAATATCAAACACTGTGAACAGAGCCCAAACTGTCTGTCTGTCTGGTAATGTGTATCAGCACTGTGAACAGAGCCCCGCCTGTCTGTCTGTCTGTCCTGAAGCCTCCGTCTGTCTGTGTATCAAAGCACTGTGAACAGAGCCTCCGTCTGTCTGTCTGTCTGTCTGTCTAATGTGTATCAAAGCACTGTGAACAGATCCTCCGTCTGTCTGTCTGTCTAATGTGTATCAAAGCACTGTGAACAGAGCCTCCGCTCTGTCTGTTCGTCTGTCTGTCTGTCTGTCTGTCTAATGTGTATCAAAGCACTGTGAACAGAGCCTCCATCTGTCTGTCTGTCTGTCTAATGTGTATCAAAGCACTGTGAACAGAGCCTCCTGTCTGTCTGTCTGTCTGTCTGTCTAATGTGTATCAAAAGCACTGTGAACAGAGCCTCCGCCTGTCTGTCTGTCTGTCTGTCTAATGTGTATCAAAAGCACTGTGAACAGAGCCTCCTTCTGTCTGTCTGTCTGTCTGTCTAATGTGTATCAAAGCACTGTGAACAGCCTCCTCCGTCTGTCTGTCTGTCTGTCTAATGTGTATCAAAGCACTGTGAACAGAGCCTCCGTCTGTCTGTCTGTCTGTCTAATGTGTATCAAAGCACTGTGAACAGAGCCTCCGTCTGTCTGTCTGTCTGTCTAATGTGTATCAAAGCACTGTGAACAGAGCCTCCGTCTGTCTGTCTGTCTGTCTAATGTGTATCAAAAGCACTGTGAACAGAGCCTCCGTCTGTCTGTCTGTCTGTCTAATGTGTATCAAAGCACTGTGAACAGAGCCTCCATCTGTCTGTCTGTCTGTCTAATGTGTATCAAAGCACTGTGAACAGAGCCTCCGTCTGTCTGTCTGTCTGTCTAATGTGTATCAAAGCACTGTGAACAGAGCCTCCGTCTGTCTGTCTGTCTGTCTAATGTGTATCAAAGCACTGTGATCAGAGCCTCCGTCTGTCTGTCTGTCTGTCTAATGTGTATCAAAGCACTGTGAACAGATCCTCCGTCTGTCTGTCTGTCTGTCTAATGTGTATCAAAGCACTGTGAACAGAGCCTCCGTCTGTCTGTCTGTCTGTCTAATGTGTATCAAAGCACTGTGAACAGAGCCTCCCTCCGTCTGTCTGTCTGTCTGTCTGTCTAATGTGTATCAAAGCACTGTGAACAGATCCTCCGTCTGTCTGTCTGTCTGTCTAATGTGTATCAAAGCACTGTGAACAGAGCCTCCGTCTGTCTGTCTAATGTGTATCAAAGCACTGTGAACAGATCCTCCGTCTGTCTGTCTGTCTGTCTAATGTGTATCAAAGCACTGTGAACAGAGCCTCCTTCTGTCTGTCTGTCTGTCTAATGTGTATCAAAGCACTGTGAACAGATCCTCCGTCTGTCTGTCTGTCTGTCTGTCTAATGTGTATCAAAGCACTGTGAACAGAGCCTCCGCCTGTCTGTCCTGCCTGTCTAATGTGTATCAAAGCACTGTGAACAGAGCCTCCGTCTGTCTGTCTGTCTGTCTAATGTGTATCAAAGCACTGTGAACAGAGCCTCCATCTGTCTGTCTGTCTGTCTAATGTGTATCAAAGCACTGTGAACAGAGCCTCCGTCTGTCTGTCTGTCTGTCTAATGTGATCATCAGCACTGTGAACAGATCCTCCGTCTGTTTGTCTGTCTGTCTGTCTAATGTGTATCAACAGATCCTCCGTCTGTCTGTCTGTCTGTCTAATGTGTATCAAAGCACTGTGAACAGAGCCTCCGTCTGTCTGTCTGTCTGTCTAATGTGTATCAAAGCACTGTGAACAGAGCCTCCGTCTGTCTGTCTGTCTGTCTAATGTGTATCAAAGCACTGTGAACAGTCCCTCCGTCTGTCTGTCTGTCTGTCTAATGTGTATCAAAGCACTGTGAACAGATCCTCCGTCTGTCTGTCTGTCTGTCTGTCTAATGTGTATCAAAGCACTGTGAACAGAGCCTCCGTCTGTCTGTCTGTCTGTCTAATGTGTATCAAAGCACTGTGAACAGAGCCTCCGTCTGTCTGTCTGTCTGTCTAATGTGTATCTAAAAGCACTGTGAACAGAGCCTCCGCCTGTCTGTCTGTCTGTCTAATGTGTATCAAAGCACTGTGAACAGAGCCTCCGCCTGTCTGTCTGTCTGTCTAATGTGTATCAAAGCACTGTGAACAGAGCCTCCTCCTGTCTGTCTGTCTGTCTGTCTAATGTGTATCAAAGCACTGTGAACAGATCCTCCGTCTGTCTGTCTGTCTAATGTGTCAAAAGCACTGTGAACAGAGCCTCCGTCTGTCTGTCTGTCTGTCTAATGTGTATCAAAGCACTGTGAACAGAGCCTCCGTCTGTCTGTCTGTCTGTCTAATGTGTATCAAAGCACTGTGAACAGAGCCTCCGTCTGTCTGTCTGTCTGTCTAATGTGTATCAAAGCACTGTGAACAGATCCTCCGTCTGTCTGTCTGTCTAATGTGTATCAAAGCACTGTGAACAGAGCCTCCATCTGTCTGTCTGTCTGTCTGTCTAATGTGTATCAAAGCACTGTGAACAGAGCCTCCGTCTGTCTGTCTGTCTGTCTGTCTAATGTGTATCAAAGCACTGTGAACAGAGCCTCCGTCTGTCTGTCTGTCTGTCTAATGTGTATCAAAGCACTGTGAACAGAGCCTCCATCTGTCTGTCTGTCTGTCTGTCTAATGTGTATCAAAGCACTGTGAACAGAGCCTCCTGCCTCTGTCTGTCTGTCTGTCTGTCTAATGTGTATCAAAGCACTGTGAACAGAGCCTCCATCTGTCTGTCTGTCTGTCTAATGTGTATCAAAGCACTGTGAACAGAGCCTCCATCTGTCTGTCTGTCTGTCTAATGTGTATCAAAGCACTGTGAACAGAGCCTCCGCTCTGTCTGTCTGTCTGTCTGCACTGTGAACAATGTGTATCTAATGTGTAAAAGCACTGTGAACAGAGCCTCCATCTGTCTGTCTGTCTGTCTAATGTGTATCAAAGCACTGTGAACAGAGCCTCCGTCTGTCTGTCTGTCTGTCTGTCTAATGTGTATCAAAGCACTGTGAACAGAGCCTCCGTCTGTCTGTCTGTCTGTCTGTCTAATGTGTATCAAAAGCACTGTGAACAGAGCACCCTCCGTCTGTCTGTCTGTCTGTCTAATGTGTATCAAAGCACTGTGAACAGAGCCTCCGTCTGTCTGTCTGTCTGTCTAATGTGTATCAAAGCACTGTGAACAGATCCTCCGTCTGTCTGTCTGTCTGTCTAATGTGTATCAAAGCACTGTGAACAGATCCTCCGTCTGTCTGTCCTGTCTGTCTAATGTGTATATCAAAGCACTGTGAACAGATCCTCCGTCTGTCTGTCTGTCTGTGTATCAAAGCACTGTGAACAGAGCCTCCGTCTGTCTGTCTGTCTGTCTAATGTGTCAAAGCACTGTGAACAGAGCCTCCATCTGTCTGTCTGTCTGTCTGTCTAATGTGTATCAAAGCACTGTGAACAGAGCCTCCTGTCTGTCTGTCTGTCTGTCTAATGTGTATCAAAGCACTGTGAACAGATCCTCCGCCTGTCTGTCTGTCTGTCTAATGTATCAAAGCACTGTGAACAGAGCCCGCCTGTCTGTCCTGTCTGTCTAATGTGTATCAAAGCACTGTGATCAGAGCCTCCGTCTGTCTGTCCGTCTGTCTAATGTGTATCAAAGCACTGTGAACAGAGCCTCCGTCTGTCTGTCTGTCTGTCTAATGTGTATCAAAGCACTGTGAACAGAGCCTCCGTCTGTCTGTCTGTCTGTCTGTCTAATGTGTATCAAAGCACTGTGATCAGAGCCTCCGTCTGTCTGTCTGTCTGTCTAAGCCCGCCTGTCTGTGTATCAGCACTGTGAACAGAGCCTCCCGCCTGTCTGTCTGTCTGTCTAATGTGTATCAAAGCACTGTGAACAGATCCTCCATCTGTCTGTCCGTCTGTCTAATGTGTATCAAAGCACTGTGAACAGAGCCTCCGTGAACAGATCTGTCTGTCTGTCTGTCTAATGTGTATCAAAGCACTGTGAACAGAGCCTCCGTCTGTCTGTCTGTCTGTCTAATGTGTATCAAAGCACTGTGATCAGAGCCTCCGTCTGTCTGTCTGTCTGTCTGTCTAATGTGTATCAAAGCACTGTGAACAGATCCTCCGTCTGTCTGTCTGTCTAATGTGTATCAAAGCACTGTGAACAGAGCCTCCGTCTGTCTGTCCGTCTCTCTAATGTGTATCAAAGCACTGTGAACAGATCCTCCGTCTGTTTGTCTGTCTGTCTGTCTAATGTGTATCAAAGCACTGTGAACAGAGCCTCCGTCTGTCTGTCTGTCTGTCTGTCTAATGTGTATCAAAGCACTGTGAACAGAGCCTCCGTCTGTCTGTCTGTCTGTCTGTCTGTCTGTCTAATGTGTATCAAAGCACTGTGAACAGAGCCTCCTTCTGTCTGTCTGTCTGTCTGTCTAATGTGTATCAAAGCACTGTGAACAGAGCCTCCGTCTGTCTGTCTGTCTGTCTAATGTGTATCAAAGCACTGTGAACAGAGCCTCCGTCTGTCTGTCTGTCTGTCTGTCTAATGTGTATCAAAGCACTGTGAACAGAGCCTCCGTCTGTCTGTCTGTCCTGTCTGTCTAATGTGTATCAAAGCACTGTGAACAGAGCCTCCGTCTGTCTGTCTGTCTGTCTGTCTAATGTGTATCAAAGCACTGTGAACAGAGCCTCCGTCTGTCTGTCCGTCTGTCTAATGTGTATCAAAGCACTGTGAACAGAGCCTCCATCTGTCTGTCTGTCTGTCTGTCTAATGTGTATCAAAGCACTGTGAACAGAGCCTCTGTCTGTCTGTCTGTCTGTCTGTCTGTCTAATGTGTATCAAAGCACTGTGATCAGAGCCTCCGTCTGTCTGTCTGTCTGTCTAATGTGTATCAAAGCACTGTGAACAGTGCCTCCGTCTGTCTGTCTGTCTGTCTAATGTGTATCAAAGCACCGTGATCAGAGCCTCCGTCTGTCTGTCCGTCTGTCTAATGTACATTACATTCCTCTCTCTGTGACTGCAGAGATTGCTGGTGGAAAAATACATTTTTCATTTACAAGTCAGCCTCCTCTCATAGAGTATTTAAAAATTATTCTTTATTTCAAATTATTCTTTATTCTTGTTCTGTAGTGTATAATTTCCTCTTAGTAACCTGCCAGAAACTATTTATACAGGAAGTCACATGAGGAGGTAGCTTTGATTATGTTAACAGTTTGCAAAAACTTCCACGCAAAAGTAAAAGTTACATTATAGCCACTGAAGTTTCAGTCTGTGATCCAGTCACAGACTAATACTGTTATATTGGAAAAGCTCTACCCGACACACAACAGCACAGCCTGACAATACAAACTCTGGCTACAGTACACTGAGACACACAAAGTGACATTACAAAGCACTGACCACAACTTTGACACAGACACACGCACATGAACATGCACGCAGGCACGCATGCACATGAACATGCACGCAGGCATGCATGCACAGACACATGCATGCACAGACACAAGCACATGAACACGCACACACGCACACACAAACACGCATGCACACATGCAGACATATGCACATGAATACGCACACATGCAGACACACGCACATGAACACGCACGCATGCATGCACAGACACACGTACATGGACACACATGCATAGACACACGCACATGAACACGCATGCATGCACAGACACACTCACATGAACACGCATGCACACACAGACACACGCACATGAACACGCACGCATGCACAGACACACTCACATGAACACGCACGCATGCACACACAGACACATGCACATGAACACGCACGCACACACAAACACGCATGCACGCATGCAGACACATGCACATGAATACGCACGCATGCAGACACACGCACATTAACACGCACGCACGCACAGACACACGCACACACACAAGCTCTTTCACAAACTCCTTGTCCGAGGAACTGATTCCAAACCCCTCTAAATGTATCCTGCTTTTAAAGCTGTTTTCCTGGAATCGGGGTGGGAGGTTGACTCTGAGTCAATTGCACACAGGTTCAGAAGTATTCATCCCTCCCAACCTCTGCTGAGTTTGACGTATTTGTTTTCAAAAGAATCAAATCAAGAGGATTGATTTCATGTGCATGTAAATGCTATGAAGTGACTTTTCTGGCTTGTTTAATGTTTACACTTTTGGAAAAACATGAGAGCTGTGATTAGCCTTGATTGCCACCCCTAGACAGAGATAATGTACAGCTCAGGGTTGCGAGCAGTATACATTTCATCTAATTCATTGTGCGTGGCTGCCTTAGGGGTGAGCTGAACTCAATTACATAAGAGACCGGCCAAATCAAACAAATGGGACTCAAGTTTCATGTGTTATATTGGTGCTTGGAAGTAAATGAGAAGCAGATAAACATGATTATAATCATTTATCATGGCAGGAAAGGATACTGCAGGCCCCAGTCACACAACTATCCCACACTCCAATCAAGTGTGTTTATAAAGCCTGCAGTGCATAAGGGCACCAGACCCTCACTGAACACCAGAGCCACTCATGCTGTCAAGTTCAGAACACTGACAGCTAGAAGAGAAAATGAATTACAAAGATGAATACTGAAAACAAACAAACAAATAATAATAATAATAATAATAATAATAATAATAATAATAATACTACAAACAAAACGGGCTACTGCTTAAAGCCGAACTGTCTTGGTTGAACATTGGCATGGAAGAAATAAAAAGCATGACTTACCAAGAGGCACTTTATACCCAAACCCAACCCAATAAAGTCTTCCTGTCCCCCTGTTCACTTTATACCCAAACCCAACCCAATAAAGTCTTCCTGTCCCCCTGTTCACTTTATACCCAAACCCAACCCAATAAAGTCTTCCTGTCCCCCTGTTCACTTTATACCCAAACCCAACCCAATAAAGTCTTCCTGTCCCCTGTTCACTTTATACCCAAACCCAACCCAATAAAGTCTTCCTGTCCCCTGTTCACTTTATACCCAAACCCAACCCAATAAAGTCTTCCTGCCCCCTGTTCACTTTATACCCAAACCCAACCCAATAAAGTCTTCCTGTCCCCCTGTTCACTTTATACCCAAACCCAACCCAATAAAGTCTTCCTGTCCCCTGTTCACTTTATACCCAAACCCAACCCAATAAAGTCTTCCTGTCCCCTGTTCACTTTATACCCAAACCCAACCCAATAAAGTCTTCCTGTCCCCCTGTTCACTTTATACCCAAACCCAACCCAATAAAGTCTTCCTGTCCCCTGTTCACTTTATACCCAAACCCAACCCAATAAAGTCTTCCTGTCCCCTGTTCACTTTATACCCAAACCCAACCCAATAAAGTCTTCCTGTCCCCCTGTTCACTTTATACCCAAACCCAACCCAATAAAGTCTTCCTGTCCCCCTGTTCACTTTATACCCAAACCCAACCCAATAAAGTCTTCCTGTCCCCTGTTCACTTTATAGCCAAACCCAACCCAATAAAGTCTTCCTGTCCCCTGTTCACTTTATACCCAAACCCAACCCAATAAAAGTCTTCCTGTCCCCTGTTCACTTTATACCCAAACCCAACCCAATAAAGTCTTCCTTATACCCAAACCCAACCCCCTGTTCACTTTATAGCAAAAACCCAACCCAATAAAGTCTTCCTGTCCCCCTGTTCACTTTATAGCCAAACCCAACCCAATAAAGTCTTCCTGTCCCCCTGTTCACTTTATACCCAAACCCAACCCAATAAAGTCTTCCTGTCCCCCTGTTCACTTTATACCCAAACCCAACCCAATAAAGTCTTCCTGCCCCCCGTTCATGTGCTGCATACCGAGGAACACAACACGTTCTGAAGGAGAGAAGCCATTCGGCTGATAAGCGCTCATCCCGTTCTGAGCAGCTGATCGATCCCAGAACTAAGCAGGTATTGATAAGAAGTGAAGAGGGGTTTGAACTGAAGAAGCCTGGGCTGATCTGTCAAAGACTAACAAGCTTCAAACTACATCCCTGTTTTCATTTCCAGTCCCCTTACAGTGTATATTGTTTGCAATCGTTCTTTGTGGTTCTTACTGCGGTTACTAAAAAGCTGGCTCTCACTTCTATAAAGACACTCAGAAAAGCTGATCTAGCTTAAGAGCTTTGTTTTTACAGCATTGGTGTTCTGACCAAACATTGTACTATATGTCAATTCTTAATGAAATACTGTATAAATACAGCAGACAATGTGAATTTGCCTTGTATGTCAATTGGCCCTTACACAGCCATACGTTTGGTAATTACACCAACGATACATTGAAATGAAATGTGCTCTTTAATTAATTGCATGGAGGTGTACTGAACAGTGATTGTATAGAGAGTGTAATGCACAGTATAGAGAGTGTAATGCACAGTGATTGTATAGAGAGTGTAATGCACAGTATAGAGAGTGTAATGCACAGTGATTGTATAGAGAGTGTAATGCACAGTTTAGAGAGTGTAATGCACATTGACTGTATAGAGAGTGTAATGCACAGTGATTGTATAGAGAGTGTAATGCACAGTTTAGAGAGTGTAATGCACAGTGATTGTATAGAGAGTGTAATGCACAGTATAGAGAGTGTAATGAACAGTATAGAGAGTGTAATGCACAGTGATTGTATAGAGAGTGCAATGCACAGTGATTGTATAGAGAGTGTAATGCACAGTTTAGAGAGTGTAATGCACAGTGATTGTATAGAGAGTGTAATGCACAGTTTAGAGAGTGTAATGCACATTGACTGTATAGAGAGTGTAATGCACAGTGATTGTATAGAGAGTGTAATGCACAGTTTAGAGAGTGTAATGCACAGTGATTGTATAGAGAGTGTAATGCACAGTATAGAGAGTGTAATGCACAGTATAGAGAGTGTAATGCACAGTGATTGTATAGAGCGTGTAATGCACAGTGATTGTATAGAGTGTAATGCACAGTGATTGTATAGAGAGTGTAATGCACAGTATAGAGAGTGTAATGCACAGTGATTGTATAGAGAGTGTAATGCACAGTGATTGTATAGAGAGTGTAATGCACAGTGATTGTATAGAGAGTGTAATGCACAGTTTAGAGAGTGTAATTCACAGTGATTGTATAGAGAGTGTAATGCACAGTGATTGTACAGAGAGTGTAATGCACAGTTTAGAGAGTGTAATGCACAGTGATTGTATAGAGAGTGTAATGCACAGTATAGAGAGTGTAATGCACAGTGATTATATAGAGAGTGTAATGCACAGTATAGAGTGTAATGCACAGTGATTGTATAGAGAGTGTAATGCACAGTGATTGTATAGACAGTGTAATGCACAGTGGTTGTACAGAGAGTGTAATGCACAGTTTAGAGAGTGTAATGCACAGTGATTGTATAGAGAGTGTAATGCACAGTATAGAGAGTGTAATGCAGTTTAGAGAGTGTAATGCACAGTGATTGTATAGAGAGTGTAATTCACAGTGATTGTATAGAGAGTGTAATGCACAGTGATTGTATAGAGAGTGTAATGGACAGTGATTGTATAGAGAGTGTAATGCACAGTATAGAGAGTGTAATGCACAGTATAGAGAGTGTAATGCACAGTGATTGTATAGAGAGTGTAATGCACAGTGATTGTATAGAGTGTAATGCACAGTTTAGAGAGTGTAATGTACAGTGATTGTATAGAGAGTGTAATGCACAGTATAGAGAGTGTAATGCACAGTGATTATATAGAGAGTGTAATGCACAGTATAGAGTGTAATGCACAGTGATTGTATAGAGAGTGTAATGCACAGTGATTGTATAGACAGTGTAATGCACAGTGGTTGTACAGAGAGTGTAATGCACAGTTTAGAGAGTGTAATGCACAGTGATTGTATAGAGAGTGTAATGCACAGTATAGAGAGTGTAATGCAGTTTAGAGAGTGTAATGCACAGTGATTGTATAGAGAGTGTAATTCACAGTGATTGTATAGAGAGTGTAATGCACAGTGATTGTATAGAGAGTGTAATGGACAGTGATTGTATAGAGAGTGTAATGCACAGTATAGAGAGTGTAATGCACAGTATAGAGAGTGTAATGCACAGTGATTGTATAGAGAGTGTAATGCACAGTGATTGTATAGAGAGTGTAATGCACAGTTTAGAGAGTGTAATGTACAGTGATTGTATAGAGAGTGTAATGCACAGTATAGAGAGTGTAATGCACAGTGATTGTATAGAGAGTGTAATGCACAGTATAGAGTGTAATGCACAGTGATTGTATAGAGAGTGTAATGCACAGTATAGAGTGTAATGCACAGTGATTGTATAGAGAGTGTAATGCACAGTGATTGTATAGACAGTGTAATGCACAGTGATTGTACAGAGAGTGTAATGCACAGTTTAGAGAGTGTAATGCACAGTGATTGTATAGAGAGTGTAATGCACAGTATAGAGTGTAATGCAGTTTAGAGAGTGTAATGCACAGTGATTGTATAGAGAGTGTAATGCACAGTGATTGTATAGAGAGTGTAATGCACAGTGATTGTATAGAGAGTGTAATGCACAGTATAGAGAGTGTAATGCACAGTGATTGTATAGAGAGTGTAATGCACAGTGATTGTATAGAGAGTATAATGCACAGTATAGAGAGTGTAATGCACAGTGATTGTATAGAGAGTGTAATGCACAGTGATTGTATAGAGAGTATAATGCACAGTATAGAGAGTGTAATGCACAGTGATTGTGTACCTGGTGCAACCACTGCTCGACGAGGCCCCGGGCCTGCGCGGGTACGATCCTGCACACCAGCTCCACGCGTTCGCTCTCCGCAGACTCCATGTGCGTGATCTCGCAGCCCGCGCTGAAGCTCAGCTTGGCGATGCCCTCAAAGCACTTCTTGAGGTGGGGCTGCACACGCATGGGGTCCCGCGTCTCCGACAGGATCTCCAGCAGCTCGTCGTTCGACAGAAAGTAGAACCTGAGGGAGGGAGAGACAGACAGAGACACAGCCATCAGCCAGGCACCCATCACAGACCCAACAAGCAGGACACAGCCGTGCACCCATCAGAGAGACCCAACAAGCAGGACACAGCGGGGCACCCATCACAGACCCAACAAGCAGGACACAGCCGGGCACCCATCAGAGAGACCCAACAAGCAGGACACAGCCGGGCACCCATCACAGACCCAACAAGCAGGACACAGCCGGGCACCCATCAGAGAGACCCAACAAGCAGGACACAGCCGGGCACCCATCACAGACCCAACAAGCAGGACACAGCCAGGCACCCATCAAAGAGACCCAACTAGCAGGACACAGCCAGGCTCCCATCAGAGAGACCCAACTAGCAGGACACAGCCAGGCCACGTAAGCACTCAACACTGCAGGGTTCTGTAGAAATACTAAAAGTAACCCCAGAACAAAAACAAGAGATTGAGAAAGACTTTCAAGTCAAAATGTTTGTAGTTGACTTTACTGAGTTTCAATGTATTTGTCCGGCCTCCTTGTTTTACTGCAGTTGTTTGTATTATTTTTTTTCTCAGTCATGCTAACTGTTTTCACAGACAGGAAGGTTATTTCTGTGCACAAAGGGACAGGAATAATAGGAATATTATTTTGGGGTAATAAAGTCATATTTTTGTACAAATGTTTAAAATGTCATTCCAGCTCGGGTGGACCGAAGGGGGCAGCTCGAACCCTTATGCAAAGATTTTTCGTCAATGAATATTGTTTTTGATGGAATGCCGCAGAAATCTTTAAAACAACACTAACAAGAAATAGTCCAGGTCATCCCCCAAATGGAGAAAAAGGTGCTGAAATGGGCATGTGTACCACCAGACCCCCTTCTCCCCATCGCATGTGGATTATCAGTGGTCGGCACAATGTCGACTGTGACGGACATTTAAAAAAAAATAACATCTTGGCCACGGAAAAACAAAACGGAAGTTCTATACAATTCTGTTGCGTGTGTGTCAGATGTATTCACAGCCACGGACAATGATAACTCTTGCCATGGACATGCGTGTCCGTGTATGGACAAGGTGCCGACCTCTGTGCTTTATACATCATCAGTCACAAAGGGAGTAAACTGCATCTCCCCAAAATTTCTTCCACTCAAGCTGGAATGACCCGTGATTGCGCCAAATGCAAAACATGCACATGCAAGCCCTGTCTGCAGAGTTACAAAGGTGTTAGTTACTGAGTAACTAAAACCTTGTGCATTTACTATGCTTCACCACACTGCTCAGTGCTTTGGCATTCTTTCACTTAACCTTTATATGGGGCAATCTTCTCATTTTCATTACTGTTATTGAGAATGCCAACAACTAATTGGGCAATCTAACATGGCAGTGTTATTTAGAACCCACCTTTCATTTAGATCTTCAAAGCCCGCGACGACAGCGCCATCAGCGCTGGGTAAACTCTACCCCTTTATATTTTCTCAAACATGTAAACTAAACCTCTAAGTAATCTGTGCTGGGGAGGCTGTGAAAAAAGCTTTTGAAGTGGGTACCCAGGGGCACGGAGGGCATGTTGACATCGCTGCAGATCTGAGGAAGCCTCGGATCAGTGATCGCTCCAGTTGGCAGCTGACACATTTTCTGCGCGTCAACGAATGAGCGCCCAGCACGTTGTAGACATGCATCTAATGTGGCAATTATGAACCTCCATTCAAACAGCCACCGTGTAACCCACGAGTCTGAATAACCAAGCAGTGTAACTGCCAATGAGATAATCATCCAAACACATTAAATCTTCATAAAGAAACTAAGGGCCACACAGTATTATTACTACAGTGCTACCCCGTTATAACGCAACCTGTTATAGTGCGGAATCGGTTATAACACGGTAAGGTCGTGGCTCCCATTTCTCCCACAATGCAATTTGACTCGCAAACGTTGGATGAACATTCCAGATATAAAGTACGAAGCTGGCAGACAGCAAAAAACAAAAATCTTTCACTGTTGAAATGAAACTCGATGAGGTGGACAGAGTAAGAAAAGATGAAACTCAAGCAGCAGTTTCAAAATATATAAATGTTGCAGAATCTACATTGCGTGGATAGATAAAAGACAAAGAAAAACTAAGAAGTTTTCTTGATAAGATTGACTCCAAAGAGAGCTGTTCTAGGAAAAAAATGTGCTGCGCTAAACAGTGAGACAAGCTGCTGTGTGAACGTGCTGCTGTGAGAGTGCAAGACTGCCCAGGCTAACAGAGGCCGGGAATAACCGTCCCAATAAACCGTGGATTCGAGTACCTGCACATTGTGTGTGTCTCCTTCATTCATTTTCCATCGTATGCTATAATATTAATTTAGCTTGTGGCCATTGTAAATCATTACTCCCAGGAGTAAACAAGTGCTTTAAGTCTTTGTTATCATTTGATTATATGACTTAGTTGTTTGGTTAAAGGTAGAAAAAATGTAATCACTTTCTCACCCACGTATAATTCATGTTATTTGGTTGCCAAGTTTTCTTTTAGTTTTTTCATTACATCGTTGAAATGTATTTTTAAAAAGTTTGATCTCAGCATAGTTCATGGCATGGTTCAATCTACTAAGACCAGTGTGAGATGCTTCTAGTTATTCCCCACAAGTGCTTTTATTGCATCATCAATGCAAGACTAAAGTAAGAGAGCGGGACTAATTTGATTACTAGTCGCACCTTCAACACCTGTGCACCTGTTTCCTTTGAAAGGTATACAGGTTAGTACTCGTGCTCCTGCTGTGAGCAGCAGGGCTTTGTTCTTTATTCTGTGTGTTTGTGGCTTACCTTGGGAAGAAGAGCCTTTTCTTCTCTAAGTAGTCGTTTAAGCCTCTCTGAATGTCGTCCAGCATCGACTCGGCCTCTCTGAGTTTACTGAGCATCTGGACCTGAGAGATAACCCGCATGGCATTGCCAGTCTGCTGAGCCTCAGCCATGACCTGCCTCCTGTGCGGAGAGGGGAGAGGGGAGCGGGGCACAGCACAGTCAGTACTACAGCACAGCACAGTCATCCCGCTCAATATTCATACAGCAGAGAGGGGCACAGCACAGTCATCCTGCTCAATATTCATACAACAGAGAGGGGCACAGCACAGCACAGTCATCCTGCTCAATATTCATACAGCAGAGAGGGGCACAGCACAGTAATCCTGCTCAATATTGATACAGCAGAGAGGGGCACAGCACAGCACAGTCATCCTGCTCAATATTCATACAGCAGAGAGGGGCACAGCACAGCACAGTCATCCTGCTCAATATTCATACAGCAGAGAGGGGCACAGCACAGTCATCCTGCTCAATATTCATACAGCAGAGAGGGGCACAGCACAGCACAGTCATCCTGCTCAATATTCATACAGCAGAGGGGCACAGCACAGCACAGTCATCCTGCTCAATATTCATACAGCAGAGAGGGGCACAGCACAGTCATCCTGCTCAATATTCATACAGCAGAGAGGGGCACAGCACAGCACAGTCATCCTGCTCAATATTCATACAGCAGAGGCGCACAGCACAGTCATCCTGCTCAATATTCATACAGCAGAGAGGGCACAGCACAGCACAGTCATCCTGCTCAATATTCATACAGCAGAGAGGGGCACAGCACAGTCATCCTGCTCAATATTCATACAGCAGAGAGGGCACAGCACAGCACAGTCATCCTGCTCAATATTCATACAGCAGAGAGGGCACAGCACAGTCATCCTGCTCAATATTCATACAGCAGAGAGGCGCACAGCACAGCACAGTCATCCTGCTCAATATTCATACAGCAGAGAGGGGCACAGCACAGTCATCCTGCTCAATATTCATACAGCAGAGAGGGGCACAGCACAGCACAGTCATCCTGCTCAATATTCATACAGCAGAGTGGGGCACAGCACAGTCATCCTGCTCAATATTCATACAGCAGAGAGGGGCACAGCACAGCACAGTCATCCTGCTCAATATTCATACAGCAGAGAGGGGCACAGCACAGCACAGTCATCCTGCTCAATATTCATACAGCAGAGAGGGGCACAGCACAGTCATCCTGCTCAATATTCATACAGCAGAGAGGGGCACAGCACAGCACAGTCATCCTGCTCAATATTCATACAGCAGAGAGGGGCACAGCACAGTCATCCTGCTCAATATTCATACAGCAGAGAGGGGCACAGCACAGTCATCCCGCTCAATATTCATACAACAGAGAGGCGCACAGCACAGCACAGTCATCCTGCTCAATATTCATACAGCAGAGAGGGGCACAGCACAGCACAGTCATCCTGCTCAATATTCATACAGCAGAGAGGGGCACAGCACAGTCATCCCGCTCAATATTCATACAGCAGAGAGGGGCACAGCACAGTCATCCTGCTCAATATTCATACAGCAGAGAGGGGCACAGCACAGCACAGTCATCCTGCTCAATATTCATACAGCAGAGAGGGGCACAGCACAGTCATCCCGCTCAATATTCATACAGCAGAGAGGGCACAGCACAGCACAGTCATCCTGCTCAATATTCATACAGCAGAGAGGGGGGCACAGCACAGTCATCCTGCTCAATATTCATACAGCAGAGAGGCGCACAGCACAGCACAGTCATCCTGCTCAATATTCATACAGCAGAGAGGGGCACAGCACAGTCATCCTGCTCAATATTCATACAGCAGAGAGGCGCACAGCACAGCACAGTCATCCTGCTCAATATTCATACAGCAGAGAGGGGCACAGCACAGTCATCCTGCTCAATATTCATACAGCAGAGAGGGGCACAGCACAGTCATCCTGCTCAATATTCATACAGCAGAGGGGCACAGCACAGCACAGTCATCCTGCTCAATATTCATACAACAGAGAGGGGCACAGCACAGTCATCCTGCTCAATATTCATACAGCAGAGAGGGCACAGCACAGTCAGTCATCCTGCTCAATATTCATACAGCAGAGAGGGGCACAGCACAGTCATCCTGCTCAATATTCATACAGCAGAGAGGGGCACAGCACAGCACAGTCATCCTGCTCAATATTCATACAGCAGAGAGGGGCACAGCACAGTCAGCACCACAGCACAGCACAGTCATCCCGCTCAATATTCATACAGCAGAGAGGGGCACAGCACAGCACAGTCATCCTGCTCAATATTCATACAGCAGAGAGGGGCACAGCACAGTCATCCTGCTCAATATTCATACAGCAGAGAGGGGCACAGCACAGTCAGCACCACAGCACAGCACAGTCATCCCGCTCAATATTCATACAGCAGAGAGGGCACAGCACAGTCAGCACCACAGCACAGCACAGTCATCCTGCTCAATATTCATACAGCAGAGAGGGGCACAGCACAGCACAGTCATCCTGCTCAATATTCATACAGCAGAGAGGGGCACAGCACAGTCATCCTGAAAGCTGTGTTTTATGGCATTGTACATTTTGATCATTCTGTAGTTCATTTGATTCGGTTCTGTTTCCTGGGAGAGAGAGTGAGAGGAGGGAAGGAACACAAGGAAGTGACTCCCAGCTAACTGATTCAAGAACAACACCCAGACGGCTCTCACACATTGTGTTAATGTGAAGAATATTCGGTTGCATTCTTAAGCAACAGAATCCTTAGTAAACTGGGAACCAGTGATTTTATTTGAAATCCTCTTAATTGACAGATTTCTGCACCTTTTCTTTCATTTCGCTTTTTTAAAGCTAGACATTTTTTTTAGAATGTTCTGCATCATCTACCGTGTGTTAATGCCCTGCAAATGCATACAAAGAGTTCCTTTCTTGTGTATGATCACCCAGTCCTATGATAGCATCCTTTGTTTTATTAAGTTTCACTGGCTCTAGAACTGAATGAAATATGGAGGCTCCTACTGAGAAACTGCCAACCAGAATGTGAGAATTTCAGAAGCTGAAGCTCAAAATGAAACCACAATCATCGCTGGAGACAGGTTCTGAAGCTGAAGTGTTCTCCTGTAACAGCTTTCTAACTCTGAGCTTGTTTGTCTTTACTATGGTAAAGGTACACAGTGGCTGTATTTGAAAAACTGAAGAATTGAATACACCCTGTTGTGGAAGGAGCAGCAGTGTGGAGTAGTGGTTAGGGCTCTGGACTCTTGACCGGAGGGTCGTGGGTTCTGTCCCAGGTGGCAGACACTGCTGCTGTATCCTTGAGCAAGGTACTTTACCTAGATTGCTCCAGTAAAAAACTCAACTGTATAAATGGGTAATTGTATGTAAAAATAATGTGATATCTTGTAACAATTGTAAGTCGCCCTGGAAAAGGGCGTCTGCTAAGAAATAAATAATAGTAATAATAATAGATACTGAATGAGTGTTCAGAAGAGTCTCCCTCTCTCTCTGTCCCTCCCCCTCTTCCCCTCCCCCTCCCCTCTCCCTCCCCTCCCCTTCTCCCTCCCCTCCACCCTCTTCCCCCCCCCCTCCCTCCCCCCTCCACCCTCTTCCCCTCCCCCTCTCCTCCCCTCCCCTCTCTCTCCTCCCTCTCCCTCTCATTTCCTGCTTTATAACCTGGTAATTTTCAACAAAGGCAATGGGATGCTACGGTAAATACTCGCTGTTCTTTGTGTGAATAATAAATAAATAAAAAATACTCTGCTGGGTATGGAAATGAGCTTATGCAAGTTTAATAATGCGCTTTTCGGCAGTTTCGAATGTGCCAGTGCAGCTGAAAGGAATCACTTCAACAGGCTCCCCGGAGTGCCTCGGCTCTGCTGCAAGCAGACACAGTGAACACGCAGCTTCAACACAGAAACACAGAGCTGCCAGACAAGCAGACAGACAAGCAGACACAGTGAACACGCAGCTTCAACACAGAAACACAGAGCTGCCAGACAAGCAGACAGACAAGCAGACACAGTGAACACGCAGCTTCAACACAGAAACACAGAGTTGCCAGACAAGCAGACAGACAAGCAGACACAGTGAACACGCAGCTTCAACACAGAAACACAGAGCTGCCAGACAAGCAGACAGACAAGCAGACACAGTGAACACGCAGCTTCAACACAGAAACACAGAGCTGCCAGACAAGCAGACAGACAAGCAGACACAGTGAACACGCAGCTTCAACACAGAAACACAGAGCTGCCAGACAAGCAGACAGACAAGCAGACACAGTGAACACGCAGCTTCAACACAGAAACACAGAGCTGCCAGACAAGCAGACAGACAAGCAGACACAGTGAACACGCAGCTTCAATACAGAAACACAGAGCTGCCAGACAAGCAGACAGACAAGCAGACACAGTGAACACGCAGCTTCAACACAGAAACACAGAGCTGCCAGACAAGCAGACAGACAAGCAGACACAGAAACACAGAGCTGCCAGACAAGCAGACAGACAAGCAGACACAGTGAACACGCAGCTTCAATACAGAAACACAGAGCTGCCAGACAAGCAGACAGACAAGCAGACACAGTGAACACGCAGCTTCAACACAGAAACACAGAGCTGCCAGACAAGCAGGCAGACAAGCAGACAGACAGACAGCTCTTACCAGGTATTGTCCACAGCTTCGAAGAGCTTCCCTTCCACGGGGATCTGGTTACGGATGTCCTCCGAGCCAAAAATGGGCTCCAGGTAAAGCCAGGCCATTTGCACCCGGAGCCAGGACTCCAGGACTTCCTGCATCAACCGCTGGGGGAGAGGGGAAAAGAGGGGGAGGAGAGGGGAGATGGGTTCCTTTAGTTATCCAGTTTAGTTTTAGCTCCTTAGAACCAGCCACGTAACAGAACTCAAAAGAGTCTCACTAATTCGGTACCTTTGCTAGTTTTATTTTCCTTATACATTTTCGATTGCACAAAGAGTATTTACCACAGAAGTGGTGTCAGAATTGTATTTTTATATATCTCTCGGTCTTTGCTTAAACAAGCAGGACAGGCATGTGCCAAGGTACCAGCCCTGAGAACCTGATCCACACACTCCCTCCCACCTGCACAGGGTTAACAGTCTGCCAATGGAAAGCAAAAGCAGAGCTGGGGTTTAGACAGATGAAATGAAAAAAGTTCAATCTAATCAAGTTACTGAACCGTAAATCAAATCAGAGGAACAAGGAGAGGGAGGGAGAGATTCTGCAACACAAACAATAGAATCACGATTCTTATTGAGATAGTTATAGATTCACTCTTAGAGCAATCTTAGAGCAGCGTACCATAGGAATCTTAAAGGATGTAACTGTACGAGCAGAACGAGAGAGAGAACGAGAAACGAGAGAGAGAAAGAAGGTCAAGAGTGAGAACGATACCTTATAAACAAAAAACAAGAACAAATCTGTCTCTGTTTTAAACCAACACAGCTCAGAGCAGCTGGAGCAGAAGCAAACTAAAACAATAAGAGAGAGCTTAAAAGTAGGACTAGGGAGAGTGTGAAGAAGTGGGAGTGAGAGCAGGCAGAAGCACTTTGAGAGAAACAGCTGTATGATGGACAGGGTGAGAGAGAGCGAGAGCGAGGGAGACAGAGAGAGGAGCTGAAACGTGCCACTAGCTATTCTCCCTGCAGGGGCCCTGGATCCAAAAGGAACGTACCAGCCTGGCCTCCCAGGACAGCAGCTGCTCCTCGAAGGGGGCGATGAACGGGGAGCCCTTCATGGTGGTGGTCTTCACAACGTGATCCTCCAGCAGAACCTGCACAACATGGAGTCTGATCAGAAGACACATATCAGAGAAAGGAGCGGCAGGTGGGAGAGGAGCGGGAGGGAGGCTGAACCGAAATCATTTTGTTAACCATTATTATCTGAAATCGTTTGGGGGTCGTCTCGAGTGGAGGTGCTCCAAGGCTGGTTTGCAAAGTGCTTTGAACTGGTTTGAAAAGCCCAGCTCCTTATCGAAGCTGATGGAACTTCTCATGTCTCTTGAGCTGCCCCATTCCCGTCAAAGAGGCATCTTCTATCTCCACTCCTTCAGTTTGACCCCTCACTGCAGATTTATTTGAGTAAGAGTTATTGTTTATCAGTTTAATTTACTCCCCAGTGTGCATTGTACCTGTCAGATCAGATACAGAAATAACTGACAGAACATGCTTGTTTGGGGATTTTTAGAGAGAAATGCCAATACTGCTGTCTTTCAATTGTTTGATTATTTCAAGAAACAGTCCCTGGGATTGCAAGAGCAGGTTAAAAGTGTATAATACAGGTCGGGAGACACATTACTCCAGGAGCAGTGCATGCAGCCGCACATGGAAGGGTGATTTTAAAAGCTCTAGCTTTAGAAATCCACACCTCAGAAGGTGAGAATTAGAAGCTAATGGAAGTGTGCATCTGAGAGGTAGGGTGCAGGGAGCTTGTTTGAAAAGAGCAGTTGGTCATTAGAGATGAATGTAAATGTGGGTACCATTCCTGGATTTTACCGCTGTCCTGTAATAAATGTCCAGCAGGTGGTGTTAGTGTACATCATTAAAAACATATCCCTGAACAGGAGGTATTGTACTTGGTGAAACTGCAGTTTAAGCTTATTTTAATGTAATATAAATGAATGTGTACAATACACTCTGTCTCTTGCAGGTGTGTGAGCTGGATGATGGTCTATATTATATTTAATGATGTTAATTAGTTTGAAATTCTAATTGCCCAGACTTGAGGACTAGGGTTAATATTACATTAAAGGAAGGTGGGTTTCAGAACAAAAAGGGACAACTCTACATATTCATTTATTCTATTTAATCTTTGTTTAAAAGTAGAGCACGGCATACTTGCTTCATAATCAACGTTAAGCTTTATTTTAGAAGAATTTTAATAAAGCAAACCTTAAGTCAAAGATCTTTCTTTTTCACTTCAGACATAGTGGTGCTCAAATTAGGCAGGCAATTACATTGAGCTCAGGATTATTGTTTGTAGACATATGATGTGAATAAAATAAATGATGTGTGGAAGTACCTTTTCGCTCCTGTGAGTTTCATTACATCCATCATTACCTCCTATTCACTGTTCAGTTACACGAAGTGCCAAAAAGAAAAAAATGCATTTTTATCATTCAGCACATACAAGTAAAGCAAATTACAAGCACACCTTATTTAAACGAGTTCTTCAGATTGCTGTGGACAAATTTCAGCTGTAACGGCACTTAGAGACACAAATCAAAATGATTTAATGAAAAAACCCAGAAATGAGATCCACACCCAGTCTGGGACTACAGTCTCCTCTCACCAGGAGGAGACCCCACAGTGGCACTGCAGTGTTGAACAGTGGTCCCCACAGTGCAGCCCAGCACTGCAGAGTTGAACCAGTGGCCCCACAGTGCAGCCCAGCACTGCAGAGTTGAGGCCCCCAGTGCAGCCCAGCACTGCAGTGTTGAACAGTGGCCCCACAGTGCAGCCCCAAGACTGCAGTGTTGAAACCCACACAGTGGCCCAGCACTGCAGTGTTGAACAGTGGCCCCACAGTGCAGCCCAGCACTGCAGAGTTGAATCCAGTGGCCCCACAGTGCAGCCCAGCACTGCAGAGTTGAACAGTGCAGCCTCAGCACTGCAGAGTGACCCCACAGTGCAGACTGCAGTGTTGAACGAGTGGCCCCACAGTGCAGCCCAGCACTGCAGAGTTGAGTGGCCCCACAGTGCAGCCCAGCACTGCAGTGTTGCAGTGGCAGTGCAGCCCAGCACTGCAGTGTTGAACAGTGGCCCCACAGTGCAGCCCAGCACTGCCAGAGTGGCCCCACAGTGCAGCCCCGCACTGCAGTGTTGAACGAGTGGCCCCACAGTGCAGCCCAGCACTGCAGAGTTGAACGAGTGGCCCCACAGTGCAGCCCAGCACTGCAGAGTTGAACGAGTGGCCCCACAGTGCAGCCCAGCACTGCAGAGTTGAACGAGTGACCCCACAGTGCAGCTCCGCACTGCAGAGTTGAACGAGTGACCCCACAGTGCAGCTCAGCACTGCAGTGTTGAACGAGTGACCCCACAGTGCAGCCCCGCACTGCAGTGTTGAACGAGTGGCCCCAAAGTGCAGCCCAGCACTGCAGCCGAGTGAACCCAGAATGGCCCTTGAACAACCCTTGTTTCCATCCTCTCTGTTTCCCCAAACAGCATTTGGCTGAGAGCCTGGTCTCATTGAAAGCACGACGAGGATTCCAGTTAATTCTGTTTTCGGTCCTTTTTAATCTTTCCAGCTCATCACTTTGGATGTGGACAGCCTGTTCAGAATATGCTTGACCTGATCGGTGCGGTTGGTCTGTTCAGAATGTGCATGACCTGATCAGTGTGGATGGTCTGTTCAGAATGCGCTTGACCTGATCAGTGTGGATGGTCTGTTCAGAATGCGCTTGACCTGATCAGTGTGGATGGTCTGTTCAGAATGTGCTTGACCTGATCAGTGTGGATGGTCTGTTCAGAATGCGCTTGACCTGATCAGTGTGGATGGTCTGTTCAGAATGCGCTTGACCTGATCAGTGTGGATAGTCTGTTCAGAATGTGCTTGACCTGATCAGTGTGGATGGTCTGTTCAGAATGCGCTTGACCTGATCAGTGTGGATGGTCTGTTCAGAATGCGCTTGACCTGATCAGTGTGGATAGTCTGTTCAGAATGTGCTTGACCTGATCAGTGTGACGGTGTGTTCAGAATGCGCTTGACCTGATTGGTGTGGACGGTGTGTTCAGAATGCGCTTGACCTGATCGGTGTGACGGTGTGTTCAGAATGCGCTTGACCTGATTGGTGTGGACGGTGTGTTCAGAATGCGCTTGACCTGATCGGTTTCCATGGGCTGTCAGCTGAGAGCTTACAGGGAAAGGGAGACGGGTACTGCAGCTGGTTTTATAGGAGATGGACAGTAACACTGCGTACACACAGAGGGGTAAGCCAAGGACAACCCTGTGCATCCTGCTTTCTCAACCCAACTCTCTGATGTCATGTTGCCACAGGGCACCTTACATCCTCAATCCTTAAACTCATGAATTACTGATCATTTTTTTTTCTTCTTCATTGAATTGCTATAAAAAAAAAGTTAATTCAAGAAAAAAAACCTCACACACACACATTATACTTTTGAGAATAAAATAAATGCCTGATATTAATTATGAATGCATATTGCTTGATGTTTACTAGGGTGATTATGGTAATAGGAAGCCAACACAAACAGAGGCTGACAGAGCTGCTTGTTTCTGGGTTGTTCTGTAGAGGAGCTGGCACTGTGTGCACAACGGCTGCCAGGCTGGCCTCCTGCGCTTTGTCTCTGTGGATCAGAGAGACGTGGCTGTGCACCGTACAATACTGAAGAACACGAGTACAAATGAATATGTGTGCATCAAGGAGACTTCATTGAGCAACTATTTCTACCGATATATACATATATATATATATATATATACACCCAAGTTTGCAGCATCAGCACGGTTCATTTATCTGCTACCTGAATGCGTGTGATGAGAAGTCAGAACAGCATACAACCAGGAACACAGTCAGGCAGGAACGGGACGCGGACAAGATGCTCCAGCTGGCTGCTTGAACCCTGCTCTCTGCAAACCCTAAACACCCACGCCTACATAGTACCCTTTGAAATGGGGCCGGTGTAGAGTGGATACAGCTTTATATTGTCAGATGAATCCCCCCCACCACTCCCCCCCAAAAAAATCAAGCTTGTTTTGGTTATTCTGCACATCTGAGGAACTTGTGCTGAAGTCCACACCAGTCCTCTCAGTGCTAGTACTTTGTTATGAGAATGTAATGGACAGAGGAGAATGCTGGGAGAGGAAGATTAGCAAATCAATGGCAGCCAGTGCCAGACATCAATTAAACTCATTTCGGATTTGCATGGATAATACCTCTTTTGTTCCACACTGTTTGAACTTCATGCTTCCTTAAACGTAGGACAGAGGAAGATTAGCAATAATTGCATGTTTGCTGCAGAGATGGCTTATTGAACGATAGACCAGCACTGCATCCAAACCCTGTTATTGAGGTTCACAAAGCTAATGCATCCTACCAGCAATGCAAATGAACAGCAGCAGCTCTGTGCACAGAACCTCACACACACTTCTTTAAACAGTATACCAAACATGTGCATTATATATTGTTATTCATTTACATGATAAAGAGCAACACAAATATAGTGCTCTGCTATCAAATGACTCGCACAGGACCGCATGTAAAGAAGGAAACATTTCTACCCAAATAAACTCTAATTTCGAGATTCTGTAAGGGGTTAAGTGATTGAGGTAAGACTGGATACAAGCTGCAGGAATTGTACGTGTTTTTTTCGTGATAGCTGCTAAAGTGTTTTTTTCAGTAGCAGTGTCTCTTCTGATTGATGGATTACCTGGATGTCGTCGACGGCTGCCAGCACGCTGACCCCGCAGTCTCGGTAGGGCACAAAGCTGAAGCAGACATGCTCCCAGTCTCTCTCCATGTGCTCCAGTGCCTGCTCCAGGGCATATTCCTTCCCTGCCTGGACGCTCACCTGGCTCAGCTCCTCCAGGTGCTTCTCCAGCCCCAGCTGCAGGATCTCACTGAGCGACGTGCTCTCCTGAGGAGCGATGCTGAACCCCACCTGCCAGGACACACACAGCACCATCACTCACACTGTGCACAGTCTCAGAACAGGGAGCTCTTTTATTATTATTAAAAACATCCCCACACCCTAAAAAAAACAACTGTGGTCGCAAACAAGTCATAACAGATCAAGCCTACTGGGCGAAACTGTCACAAAATTGTATTAATTTTAGTATTACTACATATACCAACATTGAGATGTTTTATAGCTATGGATGGAATTGAAAGAAAGGAGAACACTTCCACAAATCTACATTAGTGTAAAGTCTACCAGCTCTGCATAACTCTGCTTATAAAGCATGTACAGTAGAATCCAATTAGTTGGCAATTCGTTTTGATTTTGAGAACTTTCCAAATCCCCAAACTTTTGGAAAAGTTACAAACTTTTGCGGACGTTGACTTTGTTTTCAGATCTAGCGATAATCTAAAGCCCTGTGGGAGAGGCAGCAGGCTTTGAATGTCAAGCTCCAAACCATTGTTGTAAAAAGCTGCAGTGCCTCCAGCAATACTTTCCCAGTAACATAGGAAACCTACACAGGCGGGACACCCTCTGGATCTCTGTTCATGCTAATTAAGTTCATTAGAAAGAATCCAAAGCTGTTTCTTCAGCGGAGGATTCATCGCCCACAGATTTCTCTCGCTTCTCTGCTTTCATCCCCTTGTGCCGAGGGGAGAATTACAGACTTAACGAGCAATTAGCAATATTCATTATACTCTGCTAGCACAGTCACTCTGTGAAAAAAAACAACAACGCCTCAAACTGAAATTGCTATTTATTCCCTTTGTGTGAGCCGACTACTCATGCTGCAGCTTCAGCACATCGATTCAAGACATGGGCAGGGTGTGGGCTGGAGGGGTCTAACGATGTCCCTCTTCCAGCAATGGGGCCCACTGTGACGTGCAGGGCAAACGCAATGCAACTACTGGAAAGGTGTACAAGGAGCTGTTCAAATACTGTGCTTTCTCATTGCATTCTTCCATTCAAATCTGCATTTGCCTTTGCGTTGTACATTATAGCATTCTCTGCCAGTCCCACACCTGGAGCCAGAACAGCACATGCAGCTCCTAATGCATGTGTGAAAACAGAGGAACACTCTAAACCCACTCGCTGTCAGGCAGGTAAGGAGTTAATCAGAGTGACGGAAGGTTATTGTAATCTCTCCCTTCTAATTAGTATTTTGTGTTCTGAATACACACTTCTCAACACTGCTATTTGCGCTTTTGTAATTTAGGCGAGCGAGCTACGTTCGCAGCTGTGGCAATTAACATTGTCAATCAATGCTGGAGACAAACAATTAGGTTTGTTTGTGCAAAATCTTAACCATCCTATTTTTTTAAATTAATTAATTACATTTTGCTGCTTTCAGAAGAAAACAGATTAAATTATCAAGGTAATAGAGGCGCCTCTAAATAATGACTGTCCTTACCAAGTCCCATCCCCAATGGATAAACAGTTCTCTTCATACAGTATATATTAAATAATGACTGTCCTTACCAAGTCCCATCCCCAATGGATAAACAGTTCTCTTCATACAGTATATATTAAATAATGACTGTCCTTACCAAGTCCCATCCCCATTGGATAAGCAGCTCTCTTCATACAGTATATATTAAATAATGACTGTCCTTACCAAGTTCCATCCCCAATGGATAAGCAGTTCTCTTCATACAGTATATATTAAATAATGACTGTCCTTACCAAGTCCCATCCCCAATGGATAAACAGTTCTCTTCATACAGTATATATTAAATAATGACTGTCCTTACCAAGTCCCATCCCCAATGGATAAACAGTTCTCTTCATACAGTATATATTAAATAATGACTGTCCTTACCAAGTTCCATCCCCATTGGATAAGCCGTTCTCTTCATACAGTATATATTAAATAATGACTGTCCTTACCAAGTCCCATCCCTAATGGATAAACAGTTCTCTTCATACAGTATATATTAAATAATGACTGTCCTTACCAAGTCCCATCCCCAATGGATAAGCAGTTCTCTTCATACAGTATATATTAAAGTTGAAGAGTAAGCATGTATGGGTGCATCTACTCTCCCCCTTTGTCACTAACTCTATCTGATTCAAAATCGAATGTGTTTTTTGTAAATGCGTGATTCTTATTTCACATCATAGGGATACATATGTACTCCTCACACCTGCAATCTTCCACTTGAAAAGCCAGCTTAATTCAATGTGTTTGTATTTGCATGAAGACTGACAGCAAGAGACATATTCTCTCGGCTCACTAAATAAATGAACAGCTACAGCTCTCTCTCTCTCTCTCTCTCTCTCTCTCTCTCTCTCTCTCTCAAAGGGCTTTTCTTGAGGGTAGGATGCTGCATATTAAGGATGGCTATGTGGTGCTGCTGGATAACATGTTTAATCAAGTAGGGGAGCTACTCCGAGTGCAACAAGGTTTTGCTCTGGGTGCGTGTGGGGAAATAAACCTGCTAATGTTTCAAAATTAGAATGAAACCACTGACAGTGTAATTCCAGCACACATGCATGTCTTAATAAAGTTTAGTGAAAAGGTCATTCAGAGTAACTTTGAGAAGGTACATAGATTTGAGCACAACAGTGTGAAAAGTTGTTTGAGTCAGTGAAGTGTGTTAATAAGTGCAGGTAATTCGATGAGCAGACCCAGCATATTGATTTCAGGTACTGGACAGACAGGCTTGCCAATTACACAGCTATTTCAATCTCCTTGGAATGAAGCACTGGCTGGGACCCAATACTCCTCGCAAATATTGAGTGAACATTTCAAAGCAGGGTATTAAGGAATAGCTTTGGGTTCGGTTGGAAAAGGTATTTTTGATTGAATTTCTGAGTATTTCTAGCAGAGCTGCCAACACTCTTTCTTACTGCATCATTCATTAAACACCCATCCTATTAAAATGATTTTCGGCTAGATCGTTCCTGGCATACTAATTGGATTTAATTAAATTCAAAGCCTCACAAGGAAGCTCAATCCAGGGTTTCAGAAATGCAAGTTAATTCAAAAGATGGATTTTTGTTGATTTTGTTGAAGTCCAACTCCCTTCCAAGCCAAACTAGGTCACACATCTAGCACTGGCTTATCTGTAAGCTTGTTGGAATGTGCACGGGTGCGAGGTGCTCAGTGCTAATGTCTGGCTGCTGCTTTTCCCTGTCTCACTTAAACTCATTACAGAACTGTTACCCATGTTTCACTTCCATTAGCTACACAGGTCTCAAATGCCATTCCAATTACTTGCTGTTTCTGGTGTTTGTTCATTATGTTTCCACGTCCCTCCTTGCTGTTCTCTGGTGTTTGTTCATTCTCAGTTGTTCTGTTGCTCCCATATTGAGTTATTACCATTGTTCTCTAAATCTGCCTTTACTTGCCTTTGCGCTGTTTTGAGCTTGTCTGGAGAATCCTAAGTGCTGGGACTAAACAGACTTCCTCACTTCGTTCAGCTCTACCAGCTCCACCTACTCTACTGTACATTTACAGAGACACAGAGGAGGCGGGGCTGGCAGAGTTGAAAGACGGTGATGTAACAATGGAGCAGAAATGGCATTTGAAGCTGGATTGTCTTTAAGCACTGCCCCTGAATGAAGAGACCTGTCTGGAGCTCAGCTCTCACCTTCCTGCTCATGAGGTTCCAGTGCCTCTGCTTGATTCCGGGGCTGCACAGTGCGCTGATGAGCGGCATGTTCATCCGGAACTTCTCCAGCTTGGTCTTGATGGTGGTGGCAGCTTTCAGGGGCCCATGCAGGTCCGGGTGATGCAGTACCTTCGTCAGCTTGTAGCTGGTCTTCCATAAACTCTGCACCTGATGAGATGAGATGAAGAAGAAAAGAACGTTCTTGCAGAGAAACGTATTGATTTTGATCAGCCGGCCCAAGATTAATCTATTGTGCAGCCTACCTCAGGCTAATTCTTGTTCTCACAATAACCCAATATAAGCCGGTATCGATCTTTATGTTATTTGAAAGCAGCCGTGAGCTCCTGTGGGTTAACCAGTGCTGTGCCAAGCTTGATATATAGCAGACACGAATGTGGAGTATAGTGCAGTCGGTGTAGGGAATGTATAATACTAAATGAACACATTCAATTGGATTTGGAGCATCGAGTCAGGAGTCCCATGCTTTACATAATGGGTAAAGTTTGTTGTGTACGTATTTGTACAGGCTTTTGCTACTTATAAAACCCAAGTCGCATAAAATGAATGCTCCTCAGAGGCTCGTGTTTATTGCCTTTATTGATATCCATGCAGTTATTCTGCTTTTCTCTACTTCAGAACAATTCTGTGTTTATGCTTTTTGCATTTCTGAACACCAGATTATTTCTTTTTGCAATTCATCTTTAGTTAATTACATTTTTCACAATTAAATAAACATCCCTGGCTCTAATGTAACACAGAACTATATACAACCCTTCTAAAAGTTTACCAGGGTATTCTTGTACGGCATGTTTGCAGTTTTTTCGCCATGCTTTTCCCATGTTATACTACACATTTCCCATCGGTTACCCTGGTGCTTTTCCCATGTTATACTACACATTTCCCATCGGTTACCCTGGTGCTTTTCCCATGTTATACTACACATTTCCCATCGGTTACCCTGGTGCTTTTCCCAGGTTATACTACACATTTCCCATCGGTTACCCTGGTGCTTTTCCCAGGTTATACTACACATTTCCCATCGGTTACCCTGGTGCTTTTCCCATGTTATACTACACATTTCCCATCGGTTACCCTGGTGCTTTTCCCCATGTTATACTACACATTTCCCATCGGTTACCCTGGTGCTTTTCCCAGGTTATACTACACATTTCCCATCGGTTACCCTGGTGCTTTTCCCATGTTATACTACACATTCCCATCGGTTACCCTGGTGCTTTTCCCAGGTTATACTACACATTTCCCATCGGTTACCCTGGTGCTTTTCCCAGGTTATACTACACATTTCCCATCGGTTACCCTGGTGCTTTTCCCAGGTTATACTACACATTTCCCATCGGTTACCCTGGTGCTTTTCCCATACCTTGCTATTCTTCACAATGCTTTGCTATGCTTTGCTATGCTTTAACCATGCTTTTCTAATGGTTAGCTTTTATAACTGAACTTTGTCTTATTGCCAGTCAGAGCCCTGTAGGACTGCCATGATTCCTGCAGCCCGCGGCTCTGTCCCCTTGGTGGCACTGGTGTGTCTGAGCCGTGTCAAGCAGTGTGGAGCCTGTGTCTCAGGCAGGTTAGGCAGGGAGTGCACAATGCAACCCGTGTTCACATGCTGAGTGCATCAATACAGTGTGGCGTAGCATCCAGAACCATAAAACACTCACAAGTGCTACATTTAGGAATACTTCACAACTTATGAAGTTTCTTTTAGTATTTCTAAATTTATGTGGAGTAGTAGCCCCTTTAGTCCCTTATCAAAGTAAAAACATAGCAAAGCGTAATAATGCTAATAATGGTAAGCATGGTAAAGCATAGGCAAACATTGTAAAGCCCAGAGAGGTATGGGAAAGTATATTTAAAAAATAAGTCAAAGCATGGTAAACTATGGTATATGTAGTATATAGTATAACCATGGGGAGCGTGGACATGTGCACATGTGCTCACCTGCTCCTCCACCTCCTCTGCGCTGACCTGCAGCATCGCTCCGTTGAGCCAGCGCTCGTGCTGCGTGTTGAAGCTGAGCGCCGCTGACCACAGGCGCTCGTAGGGCTCCTTGGAGATGAGCAGCTCCTCGATCTCGGGGTAGGGGCTAACCGGACCCATCCCCAGCAGCGCCTCCTCCTGGTTAATCTGGCTCTTCTGAGGAGGGAGACACACAGGGTGCTGCATATCACTCACACCAAACCTGTCCCTGACAGCCCACTGCCAAACCCCTGTCCCTGACAGCCCCTACTGCCTGGAGTGTGGTAGATCTGACAGCCCCTGTGGTATCTGACCCCAGTCCCTGACAGCCCTACTGCCTGGAGTGTGGTAGATCTGACCCTGCTACCCCAGTCCCTGACAGCCCTACTGCCTGGAGTGTGGTAGATCTGACCCCAGTCCCTGCTACCCCAGTCCCTGACAGCCCTACTGCCTGGAGTGTGGGTAGATCTGACCCCAGTCCCTGACAGCCCTACTGCCTGGAGGTGGTAGATCTGACCCTGACCCCAGTCCCTGACAGCCCCTACTGCCTGGAGTGTGGTAGATGACCCTGCTACCCCAGTTCCTGACAGCCCCTACTGTCTGGTGTGGTAGATCTGACTCTCTACCAGTCCCTGACAGCCCCTGGTGTGTGGTAGATCTGACCCTGCTACCCCAGTTCCTGACAGCCCTACTGCCTGGGTGTGTGTGTGTGTGCCCTCTCTGTGTGTGTGTGTGTGTTTTCTGTGTGTCTGTTTCTCTGTGTGTATTTCTCTGTGTGTGTGTTTCTGTTTGTGTGTGTGTTTCTGTTTCTGTGTGTGTTTCTGTTTCTGTGTGTGTGTGTTTCTGTGTGTTTCTGTGTGTGTGTTTCTGTTTCTGTGTGTGTTTCTGTTTCTGTGTGTTTCTGTTTCTGTGTGTTTTTGTGTGTGTGTGTTTCTGTGTGTGTTTCTGTTTCTGTGTGTGTTTCTGTTTCTGTGTGTGTGTGTTTTCTGTTTCTGTGTGTGTGTGTGTTTCTGTGTGTGTGTTTCTGTTTCTGTGTGTGTTTCTGTGTGTGTGTTTCTGTTTCTGTGTGTGTTTCTGTTTCTGTGTGTGTTTCTGTTTCTATTTGTTTCTGTTTCTGTGTGTGTGTGTTTCTGTTTCTGTGTGTGTTTCTGTTTCTCTGTGTGTGTTTCTGTGTGTGTGTTTCTCTGTGTGTGTGTTTCTGTTTCTGTGTGTGTGTGTTTCTGTTTCTGTGTGTGTGTGTTTCTGTTTCTTTGTATTTCTGTGTGTGTGTGTGTGTTTGTGTGTGTGTGTGTGTGTGTGTGTTTGTGTATCTGTGTGTGTGTTTCTGTTTGTTTCTGTTTCTGTGTGTGTTTCTCTGTGGGTGTGTGTATGTGTGTGTGTGTGTGTGTGTTTGCATGGCACTGACCTCCTCGATGAACCCCTGGATGGTCAGCCCGATGTCTCGGAGCCGCTCCATGTACTGCTGTGCCTCGGCCAGGCGCTCCCGACGCTGGAACTCCTTCACCAACAGTGCCACCTCTGCCAGGTGCCGGGAGAACTCACCCTGCCGCTGCCCCAGCCTCTGCACAGCCTGGTCATGCTCCTTCTGCAGCCGGGTCTCACTGACAGAGGAGAGAGGAAGCAGAGACAGGGAGACAGGTCAGCACAGCCGGGTCTCACTGACAGAGGAGAGAGGAGGCAGAGACAGCCGGGGAGACAGAGGAGGCAGACACAGGCCAGTCTCACTGACAGAGGAGAGAGGACAGACAGGGAGACAGGAGGAAGCAGAGACAGGGAGACAGGACAGCATAGCGGGTCTCACTGACAGAGGAGAGAGGAGGCAGAGACAGGGAGACAGGTCAGCAGTGCCAGCTCCAGCTTCTCAAGCTGCTGCCTACACAGTGCTTTCATTAATGAACCGCAAGGTTTTAATTGAGAAGTGGTCAGGTCTCAGAAGCTAAGTAGGGTGCTGGCTGGTCAGTATTGATGAATAATGACTGAAGCAGAAACAACAATGGAGAATGATCCAGGACACACATAAAAAGAAGATGTGCATTAATAAAATGAGCCACAGCGTAAACAAGCAAAGGTTTCTGCACTGCTTAGTTGAGTCTTGTTGGCAGAGACATGTCCCGTGGACTGAGGAGCCTACAGTAAGACCTGTTGCTTTGTCCTATTTGTAACTTGATTTCTTTCACTGGGGTGTGTTGGGTGTGTCTGCAATACAGGATACATAGCAGGGACAGAGACTGACTGTTACCTCATTGGAAGAATAATGAGTTTGAGAGAGAGAGAGAGAGAGAGAGAGAGAGAGAGCACTGTGTACCCACATCTGCATTCAAATTGGGAGGAAAAATCATCTGATGTTGATTCTACGGAGATTAATCGCACTAACAAAGGCCAAGTCAGCTCTTAATGCTCCGACAGAATGTCAGCAGGTGTGTAAGAGCCAGCGAGAGATTTTTACATCCTCTGCTTTTCATGCAGAACAACAAAAAATAAAGAGAGCCCAAGTTTCCACCATGCTCCGCTAATCTCCCGGCTCCCTGAGCAGGCACATTCGACATTTGTGCTGTTTAAAAAGGAAGCCTCATAATAAGGTATCCCTGTGAATGGGGGTCTGCAGTTCATTGCAAAGTCTCCCCAATTAATCCCTTTCTAAGAGCTCGGCACTCCTGCTCAGACACTGCATTAACGACCCATTCCTGATCCCCCACAGAATTCTCTCAAGCTTCCGATTACAGACAAAAGCTCAATAAAAAAAAGACAAGGGGAAGGGTTTAAGTTAAAACAGCAATGCAATGTTCCAGTCACTTAATCCTCCCTCGCCAGCCACACGTCCCGCTATCATTCATCCACAAAGCAACACTGAATCAATTCCACCAGCCCACTTAATAGCTGTGTGTAACCAGCATTCACAATCTGTCATTCCACGAGTAATTCCCAGTGTCACCGGCACCTGTGTATTCTTATTCCATCGTCGTTAACGGGTCTAGCAATAACAAGCACGCATTTACCAGTCTGTAACGGAGAAAACAGAAGCTTCTATTATCATTATTATTATTATTAGTAGTATTAGTATTATTAGTATCATTGTCTTTAATCTGTATCTAACAATAGCTTGGTACCCTGGATGGTAAGTTCTGGATTAGTAACTAGATAAATGGAAGTTTCTATAGAGACAGGCAGTGCACAGCTTCCTATCTTGAACAATGACCATTTTGTAAGTACCAGAGTATGATAAATGGCACCTGCTCTGATCTAAGACTGTGGTGATAAATTGCTGAACTGTTTTCTACTGAAATCCCATTGAGAAACAATATAACACATATATTAGAGAATAGATCTTTGAAACCAAAGAGAAATATATTCAATAATGAATGAATGGAGGCCAAGCCATACAGCCAGATACTGGAGTGAAGAAACGTGATCCAAAAGGGTAGCAGACCTGCCCCTTATAACAAAGCCCCACAGCACTCATAGCAAAGTGTAATACAGCATAGTGAAAGCATGGGGAAGCATAGGTAAGCATTGTAAAGCACTGAGAGGTATGGTAAAGCATATTAATAAACATGGCAAACCACAATGAACTGCACAGTATAACCACGGGAAAACAAGGGGAAACTGCAAGGGGTATATAATGAAAGGTGCTATACAAAATAAATATATTATTAATATTATTAGAACAAGTTACAGAATGCGTGGCTCTCACCTGTTCTTGATGATGATGAATGCTAGCTGTGTAAGCATGGCTCTCACCTGTTCTTGATGATGATGAATGCTAGCTGTGTCAGCGTGGCTCTCACCTGTTCTTGATGATGAATGCTAGCTGTGTCAGTGTGGCTCTCACCTGTTCTTCATGATGATGAATGCTAGCTGTGTCAGCGTGGCTCTCACCTGTTCTTGATGATAATGCTAGCTGTGTCAGCATGGCTCTCACCTGTTCTTGATGATGAATGCTAGCTGGCTCTCACCTGTTCTTCATGATGAATGGCTGTGTCAGCGTGGCTCACCTGTTCTTGATGATGATGCTGTGTCGGCGCAAAGTGGCTCTCCTGTTCTTGATGATGAATGCTAGCTGTGTAAGCGTGGCTCTCACCTGTTCTTGATGATGATGAATGCTAGCTGTGTCAGCATGGCTCTCACCTGTTCTTGATGATGAATGCTAGCTGTGTCAGCGTGGCTCTCACCTGTTCTTCATGATGAATGCTAGCTGTGTCAGCATGGCTCTCACCTGTTCTTGATGATGATGAATGCTAGCTGTGTCAGCATGGCTCTCACCTGTTCTTCATGATGAATGCTAGCTGTGTCAGCATGGCTCTCACCTGTTCTTGATGATGATGAATGCTAGCTGTGTCAGCGTGGCTCTCACCTGTTCTTGATGATGATGAATGCTAGCTGTGTCAGCATGGCTCTCACCTGTTCTTGATGATGATGAATGCTAGCTGTGTCAGCATGGCTCTCACCTGTTCTTGATGATGATGAATGCTAGCTGTGTAAGCGTGGCTCTCACCTGTTCTTGATGATGAATGCTAGCTGTGTCAGCGTGGCTCTCACCTGTTCCTGATGATGATGAATGCTAGCTGTGTCAGCGTGGCTCTCACCTGTTCTTGATGATGAATGAATGTCAGTGTGGCTGTGTTCTTGATGATGATGAATGCTAGCTCTGTCAGTGTGGTTCTCCTGTTCTTGATGATGATGAATGCTACCTGTGTCAGCATGGCTCTCACCTGTTCTTGATGATGATGAATGCTAGCTGTGTCAGCATGGCTCTCACCTGTTCTTCATGATGATGAATGGCTCTCTCCTGTTCTTGATGTGATCAGCTACCTGTGTCAGCATGGCTCTCACCTGTTCTTGATGATGAATGCTAGCTGTGTCAGCGTGGCTCTCACCTGTTCTTGATGATGAATGCTAGCTGTGTCAGTGTGGCTCTCACCTGTTCTTGATGATGATGAATGCTAGCTGTGTCAGCATGGCTCTCACCTGTTCTTGATGATGAATGCTAGCTGTGTCAGTGTGGCTCTCTCCTGTTCTTGATGATGATGAATGCTAGCTGTGTCAGCGTGGCTCTCTCCTGTTCTTGATGATAATGAATGCTAGCTGTGTCAGCATGGCTCTCACCTGTTCTTGATGATGAATGCTAGCTGTGTCAGTGTGGCTCTCACCTGTTCTTGATGATGAATGCTTGGCTCTCACCTGTTCTTGATGATGGGGACAATCCTGTCAGGCCAGGAGAAGGTGTTCCCATTCAGAATGATGTCCTCTTTGGACAGGGCGGCAAAGTCCAGCAGGAACAGCAGGTTAGCGGCCGCCAGCTCCAGCCTCTCCTGCAGCATCCCAGAGACAAAATGAAAAAAATAAAGACCTGGTAACGTTGATCACAGGAGAGCAGGAGCGACAGAACACAAACACAAATTACTGAAAGAGAGGCGACTAGCGCAGAACCGCAACTTCCAGGGGGACAAAATCAACAACAACAAAACAATACTACAAAAAATAAAAATAATATCGATGTTAAAATCATACGCATTGCCAAAATGACAGAAGTGTTTAGAATAAATAGATACGGAGTGATTCTTATGTATCGGGTAATACTGCTGCATTAGAACAGGACGCTCCTTACCTGCTGCTTCTGATAATCATGCTCATTCTTACTCTGAACCAATCCCACTGACTGCCTCTCCTCATCCTCCTCTTCCTGCTGCTGCTGCTATCCTGATCCACTGACTGTCTGGTAAAACTCACGCACCTGTTCTGCTGCTGGGAAAGATTTCATTTGCCGATGTTCTTTCGCTTGTGTGCGTGTGTGTGTGTGTGTGTGTGTGTGTGTGTGTGTGTGTGTGTGTACACTGTGCTGGTCTGTGCTGTTGGGAAGCAATGAAAGCTGAAGCCTGGGTATTTATAGGCAGCAATAATGAGCCTCTTCCTTAACATAATCAGTTCACAGGGATTGATATTTAAAAGAGCTCATTACGGGAATGACAGTGCGATAACAAGGCTGAGATGGATGTGCCTCGAGCCGCACTGACCCCTAGCAGCCGGTGGTGGGTGGCTGCGTTGGGGAATGGAGAATTGATTAATGCCTTGTCCTGACACGACAACATTGAAGCTGCTTCTATTTCTTTTTACATCACCCCTGTGTGGGGCAGACGCTCCCAATCACTCAGCGGTGCCGGTGTCTGGTCCAGACAGATGGGAGGTGGCAGGAGGCAGTGGAGCTGAGACAGCAGCTGAGGCTCACTACTCCTTCTCTGCAGGGGGGGGGGGTGAGGGGCTCAGGAGGGGGATCTTGAATAGGTGAGGGGCAGACTCCTTCACAGGAGTGGAGCTGAGAAGCAGGTGAGGCTCACTACTCCTTCACGGAGGAGGGGGGGGGGATCTTGAATAGGTGAGGGGCTCATTACTCCTTCACAGGGGAGGGGGGATCTTGAATAGGTGAGGGGCTCACTACTCCTTCACAGCGGAGGGGTGATCTTGAATAGGTGAGGGGCTCACTACTCCTTCAGGGGAGGGGGGGATCTTGAATAGGTGAGGGGCTCATTACTCCTTTCTCACTACTCCTTCACGGGGGGGCGGATCTTGAATAGGTGAGGGGAACAGGTGAGGGGCTCACTACTCCTTCACAGGAGGGGATCTTGAATAGGTGAATAGGTGAGGGCTCACTACTCCTTTCAGGGGGGGGATCTTGAATAGGTGAGGGCTCACTACTCCTTCACGGGGGAGGGGGGATCTTGAATAGGTGAGGGGCTCACTACTCCTTCACGGGGGGGATCTTGAATGAGGCTCACTACTCCTTCACAGGGGAGGGGCGATCTTGAATAGGTGAGGGGCTCACTACTCCTTCACAGCGGAGGGGTGATCTTGAATAGGTGAGGGGCTCACTACTCCTTCACAGGGAGGGGCGATCTTGAATAGGTGAGGGCTCACTACTCCTTCATGGGGGGGGGATCTTGAATAGGTGGGGCTCATTACTCCTTCACAGGGGGAGGGGATCTTGAATAGGTGAGGGCTCACTACCCCTTCACAGGGGAGGGGGATCTTGAATAGGTGAGGGCTCACTCACTACTCCTTCACAGGGGGGGGATCTTGAATAGGTGAGGGCTCACTACTCCTTCACAGAGGAGGGGATCTTGAATAGGTGAGGGGCTCACTACTCCTTCCACAGGGGGCGATCTTGAATAGGTGAGGGGCTCACTACTCCCTTCACGGGGGCGGGGGGGGGGGATCTTGAATAGGTGAGGGGCTCACTACTCCTTCATGGGGGCGGGTGGGGATCTTGAATAGGTGAGGGGCTCATTACTCCTTCACAGGGGAATAGGTGGGGGGATCTTCACAGGAATCTTGAATAGGTGAGGGGCTCACTACTCCTTCACAGGGGAGGGGCGATCTTGAATAGGTGAGGGGCTCACTACTCCTTCACAGGGGAGGGGCGAGCTTGAATAGGTGAGGGGCTCACTACTCCTTCACAGGGGAGGGGATCATGAACAGGGGGGCTCACTACCTTGAATAGGGGGTGAGGTGGGGTTCACTACTCCTTCACAGGGGAGGGGGGATCTTGAATAGGTGAGGGGTTCACTACTCCTTCACAGGGGGGGCAATCTTGGTTACAGAGAATGTCTCCAGAGGTACGCTCAGATGCTAAGATCTCTCTATTTTTGGAGTGGAATGGACCAACTAAAAAAAAACTTTTTTAGATTCCCAAAGCTGTTTACCACAAATAGTAATAAGCTCAATTTTTATGCTGAAGCTAAAACGCACCAATTACAGCTCTAAAAAGAATAAGAAACGACTCAAAACTACTTATAAAAATCGATGCTAAATGTCGGAGTCAATTATTTTCCGTTGGGTAGCTTTATTGGGTGCGTTTTTTCCTTTACCCTGAAAAAACTGTGCTAATGACTATTTGTATTAATAGCTGCAGTGCAAGATCCCATCTGATTTTACACTGATCCAGTCAACTGGAATCTAAAGCAGGAGAAATGCTGCCTGGGTGTTATTGAGTTACCTCACTGCAACACCTCTAGATATTCATTATCATCACTATAACTGAATGGCATCGACACACGCAGCATTCAGCTCTCGTGTTCATGTGAAAATCTTTCTCTTATAAAAGGGGACTGGTTTCCTTTTTTGGTTGCTTGCCTTGTAATCTTTCCATATTCCATATCTGACTCTGCAAAGACCACCATGGGATTTCTACTCAGCAGGATTCTGTAACTGCACTCTTGAGGGTATTTCTTCTCACAGGGCATCTCTAATCTGAATTCTTAACAGCAGCATGCTAAAACCTAATGAACAGAGCTCAGAGGGGACAGCCCTCAGAGCTCAGTACAAAGCAGTCAGCTCTGCAAATGTCTAGAACGATGCCTGACCCCACGGTACCCATCTCAGTCCATCACCGCCGGTCATCAGCCCTCGTTCCAATCCCCATGCCTTGTCACTTTTATCTCAGACAGCCTCAGGCCTCTCTCAGATTATTATACTGCTGCTATCCTGAGTCATCTGCTTAACCTTTTCTGTATGTCTTCATGCATTCACAGTGAAGCGAGCTGCTTGCACATGCTGTATTTTTAATACCAAGTCCAGACCATCTATCTCTTAAATGACTGCGGGGAGCTCACACTTGTACAAGAGTTCTTTTTGTCTTGCTTTTTCTTGTCTTGTAATGAGATCGTTAAAACCAAAATACAAGTCCCTCAGCGCTAACTACTAGATCACACTGCCTCCCTCACAGTCCCCAAACTAGCCACCTGCTTAGGAACAACAATCTTTACTGCCCTGATGCTTTCCCCAAAGTACTTACGAGAAGACAGCCTTGCACCAGAAGACACAGAGTTGACTGCAAATGTTTGTTCAGTAAGTCTTGCAAACATCTACAGGATATGAATTCCATAACTTGAGTGGCACAGCGCTTCCCCATTGAACAGCTCAGGATCTGCAGACAGTGCAGCCCAGCCAGGTCTGTAGATGCCAGCAGATGGGAGCCTACCTTGAGCTGCAGTAGCTCCCCACCCCACAGCTTGTCCACGTAGCCCTGCAGCTCCACCAGGGCGCTGGTGCTTCCCGAGATGGTGGTGATCCTGCTCACAATGTCCTCGTACTGCTGGCAGATGCTCCGGTTTAACCGCTCCGAGGAGGATGCCACTCTGCTGATGAAGATACTGGCCAGCTGGTGTGTGCGCTGCACCATCCACTGCGAGAGGAAGAGAGAGAGAAAGAGAGAGGAGAGAGAACAGAAGAGAGCGAGAGAGAGGGAGAGAGAGAGAGAGAACACAAAGACATAGAGAAGAGAACAGAGATGAGAGAGAGAACAGCGAAGAGAGAGAGAGAAGAGAGAAACATCAACGTTACCAAAAGGTTCTCCATCTCCAGGCTTGAAGGCCAATCTGGACTCAACTCTATTAACCAAACAACCCAGCGCGCTGCATTGGCTGGGAATAGGGGGGGCTGCAGCTTCAGTGCTGGTTGCATTGTCAATGTCATCCTAATGGCTAGAAATGAAATTAGGTCCAATATCCTTTCTGGATATGAACACCTTATATGACCTGGTGCTGGTGCTCTGCTCTGACCACATTCCCTCAAGAATTGCGCTGAGATAATGGTCAGCCTCCTCTCTATCTCTCTCTGTCTGTCTCGCTCTCTCTCCCGCAGGTGGACAGCTCAGATTGGTAAAGTGCGACTCTTCCTCTCCGTGACGTGTGTGAGATGCTAGCCTGGTTGTGCTGCCACTCAGCTCGCGGGATGCCTGCCTGACTCGGCTGCCCCAGGCTCCCTCCCTCTCTCTCTCTCCCTCCCTCTCTCTGAACCCCTTCGCCACTGTGTGTCTGAGCACGGTTCTTATCTGGGAGACGAGCGTCAATGGCTGTCTGGGAGCAGAAAGGCAATCAGGTGAACAGTGCTGATTATCTTTCAGGGCTTTCTGACGGCTGACAAGATTGATTCTGGGAACTGAGCACACATTCATATCCATACAATTACTGGTATGTCTGCGGACATCAGCTCTGCGGACATCAGCTCTGACTCTTTTGTTCTGTTGCAAGATGTGATTAAATATATATATATATATATATATATATATATATATATATATATATATATATATATATATTTAGCTCAAAGAGCCAGCTATATATATACAGATATATTTCAAATTTGTTGGTACCTTACAGCTCATTGAAATAATGCTTCATTCCTCCTGAAAAGTGATGAAATTAAAAGCTATTTTATCATGTATACTTGCATGCCTTTGGTATGTCATAGAATAAAAGCAAAGAAGCTGTGAAAAGAGATGAATTATTGCTTATTCTACAAAGATATTCTAAAATGGCCTGGACACATTTGTTGGTACCCTTAGAAAAGATAATAAATAATTGCATTATAGTGATATTTCAAACTAATTTCGTTTCTTTAATTAGTATCACATGTCTCCAATCTTGTAATCAGTCATTCCGCCTATTTAAATGGAGAAAAGTAGTCACTGTGCTGTTTGGTATCATTAAATGCACCACACTGAACATGGACCAGAGAAAGCAAGGAGAGAGTTGTCTGAGGAGATCAGAAAGAAAATAATAGACAAGCATGGTAAAGGTAAAGGCTACAGACCATCTCCAGTCAGCTTGATGTTCCTGTGACAACAGTTGCAAATATTATTAAGAAGTTTAAGGTCCATTGAACTGTAGCCAACCTCCTTAAACTTTAAGAGGAAAAATCAAACCCCAGATTGAACAGAAGGATAGTGTGAATGGTAGAAAAAGAACCAAGGATAACTGCCAAAGAGATACAAGCTGAACTCCAGTGAAGGTACGTCAGTTTTCTGATCGCACCATCCGTCTTTATTGGGAGTGGGCTCCATGGAAGAAGACCCAGGAGGACTCCACTTTTGAAAGAAAAACAAAAAAGCCAGACTGGAATTTGCTAAAATGCATATTGACAAGCCACAATCCTTCTGGGAGAATGTCCTTTGGACAGATGAGTCAAAACTGGAGCTTTTGGCAAATCACATCAGCTCTATGTTCACAGACGAAAAAATGAAGCTTTCAAAGAAAAGAACACCATACCTACAGTGAAACATGGATGAGGTCGGTTATGTTTTTGGGGCTGCACCTGCGCCTGGCACAGGGTGCCTTGAATCTTGCAGGGCACAATGAAATCTCAAGACTATCAAGGCATTCTGGTGCTTAAAGTGCCCAGTGTCAGAAAGCTCTGTCTCAGTACGCAGGTCATGGGTCCTCAAACAGGATAATGACCTAAAAACACACAGCTAAAAGCACCCAAGAATGGATAAGAACAAAACATTGGACTATTCTGAAGTGGCCTTCTATGAGTCCTGATCTGAATGCCTTATCGAACATCTATGGAAAGAGCTGAAACTTGCAGTCTGGAGAAGGCACCCATCAAACCTGAGACAGCTGGAGCAGTTTGCTCAGGAAGAGTGGGCTAAACTACCTGTTAACAGGTGCAGAAGTCTCATTGAGAGCTACAAAAACGTTTGATTGCAGTGATTGCCTCTAAAGGTTGTGCAACAAAATATTAGGTTAGCGGTCCCATCATTTTTTTGTCCATGCCATTTTCATTTGTTTTATTATTTACAATATTATGTTGAATAAAAAATCAAAAGCAAGTCTGATTTCTATTAAATATGGAATAAACAATGGCGGTGAAGTTACTTTTGTCAGTTTCAAGTTATTTGAAGGAAAATTGTGCATTCTTCGTTTTTTGTGGAGGGGTACCAACAAATTTGAGCACGTCTGTATATATATTTTAAGGGCTGTGAGTTGGGTACTTTTTGTTGCCCACTTTCTTCGCTCAGTTATACCGAAGCTGGTGTCACTGTGCTCCATCATTAGATCACACTGCTCCCTCGATGTCTCAGACAGCAGGGAACACAAGGGACAGAAAGGTCTCTTTAAAAATGTGTTTGTAAAAATTCCATTTACATAGACGGGCAAGTTTCTTCATAAATCTCCACATTCTAAAACTCGCAGTGAAACGTGGTAAGAAAATGTGTAAACAAATTTCATTACAATTGTATAAGCGGCTCTCTAGATAAATATAAAAAGTGTGACATGAAGAAGAAGTGAAGAGAGACCTCCTTGCAGCCTCTCATTAACTTAATAAATATCCTACGCAAGATTCACAACAGTAGCATAAGGGATTATTCAGATCTATTCAGAACTCTAAATGGAAAATTCTAAACATATCTACATATGCATCACCAGTCAGTGGGTGACATTGCCCGTTATATAAAAATGACTTTCTTATACCACAAGAGAAAGGGTCAACTGCACAGAACGTTATTGTTTCTTAAACTTTACCAGGAAGAATCTCAAATCCCACGAGCGTCCTGGGGATGTACATATGCTATAGACTTGTAAGACTCATCCATGTTGGCAAACTGGGTAACAGCACTTCAGTGCCCCTAGAAAGTAATGCAGATAGCAGGTCACCTGCTTTATCTGGGAGCAGTCCAGCAGCAGCAGCTCCATGGGAACGTGCACTGGCAGGGAGGCCAGCTCCTCCCCCAGGCCCTGGAAGCGCTTGATCTCCCGGGTGTAATTGCACAGGTTGGGTTCCTTGCTGACGAACTCCTCCACGCGGCTCTCCGCCTCCGCGCACAGCAGGGGCAGAGAGGGCTGGTACACAGAGCAGTACCTGGATCAGGAGACACAGAGTCACTGTCAGCCTGGAACACCACGGTGTGGAACACACCTCTCTTTGAGTTCCTTCCTCTTTGAGTGTCAGTGCAAACGTCCAACCAGAATCTCTTCAGTGCCTGAGTCCCCAGCTCACACTGCAGCTACAGTTAAACTGGGTAGAAAACAGACCCCCCTCTGGACAGAATGCCTAAAGCCTATCTCATCTCGAAACACCCAATCACAGAATATACTGTACACTAAGGGAAAACTTACAAGAAACTTGAAGGAAGTCAAGTAGACACACATTCTGGCTAGTGCCTTCATCTGAAAACCAGAATCAGGGTGAAAAAGCAACAGCAAGAAGGTAGCTTATAACTTGACAGGCAAGTAAAATCTGAAGAGCTATCTTAACTCCGAGTGTTGCAGGGGGACGGGTTAGCGATTCCACTCTGGGGTACCTGGAGGACAGTCATGATTCTGAGAGCTCCAGTCCGCAGGGGGGCTATACACTTTGGAGTTTTAAAAAGTTACCAGGATGTGACAACGGTAACAGAAAACAATACCAAGTAAATCAAATAGCAATGAAGAATACATGTGTGAAGATGAGTCTGAGTGAATCAAATAGCAATGAATACATGTGTGAAGATGAGTCTGAGTGAATCGAATAGCAATGAAGAATACATGTGTGAAGATGAGTCTGAGTGAATCGAATAGCAATGAATACATGTGTGAAGATGAGTCTGAGTGAATCGAATAGCAATGAATACATGTGTGAAGATGAGTCTGAGTGAATCGAATAGCAATGAAGAATACATGTGTGAAGATGAGTCTGAGTGAATCGAATAGCAATAAAGAATACATGTGTGAAGATGAGTCTGAGTGAATCGAATAGCAATGAAGAATACATGTGTGAAGATGAGTCTGAGTGAATCGAATAGCAATGAAGAATACATGTGTGAAGATGAGTCTGAGTGAATCGAATAGCAATGAAGAATACATGTGTGAAGATGAGTCTGAGTGAATCGAATAGCAATGAAGAATACATGTGAAGATGAGTCTGAGGAATCGAATAGCAATGAAGAATACATTGTGAAGATGAGTCTGAGTGAATCTAATAGCAATGAAGAATACATGTGTGAAGATGAGTCTGGAGTGAATCGAATAGCAATGAAGAATACATGTGTGAAGATGAGTCTGAGGAATCGAATAGCAATGAAGAATACATGTGTGAAGATGAGTCTGAGTGAATAGAATAGCAATGAAGAATACATGTGTGAAGATGAGTCTATTGATTCCAATAGCAATGAAGAATACATGTGTGAAGATGAGTTTGAGTGAATCGAATAGCAATAAAGAATACATTGTGAAGATGAGTCTGAGGAATGAATAACAATGAAGAATTGGGTGTGTGAAGATGAGTCTGAGTGAATGAATAGCAATGAAGAATACATGTGTGAAGATGAGTCTGAGTGAATCGAATAGCAATAAATACATGTGTGAAGATGAATCTGATTCTTTTTTTTTTTTTTAAACACTCGTTCTATCCGTCGGCACCTTAAAGCCATCGCTCGGAATCAAATTGAAAGTAAATTGTCAGGTTAAGAGTGTTGTTAAGGAGCTGAGGAGTAGCTGGATTGAATTATCACTATATAGTCAGGGATTACTTAAATTTGTGCCTAATTGCTTGGCTGTTATTTTCAGATCTTGCTCATTCACCGATCCGAGGCACAATGATTACCTTGCTCCTCAGTCTGTTCTTATCGCCATGCTGTGAAATGACTTCATTTGCATGACACTTAGCGGCGCTCCACTTTGGAAGATATACTAAAACGATACAAAAACAAGAGACCATTGTGTCTCCTGCTTACTAAACCAATTATCCAAGATGGCTCCAGGCTCAGAGAGTCTGGTTATTTATTTATTTCAAACTGATTGAAACGGGATTGATCCCTTTGAGCAGTGGCCTCTTGCAGTGGTGTCTTGCTATCTGTCAGAACACAGTTCCCTTCTGCAGTCTTATCAGGACTGCTGTAACAGCTTCTCAGCTCTTCGTTTCCTTGAGCTGTATCTGTGACTGTAAGCGTGCAGAATTGCAAGACAGACTCTGCTGCTCTACAATATTCTGTGTGCATTCTGTCTCAAGACAGACTCTGCTGCTCTACAATATTCTGTGTGCATTCTGTCTCGACAGACTCTGCTGCTCTACAATATTCTGTGTGCATTCTGCCTCAAGACAGACTCTGCTGCTCTACAATATTCTGTGTGCATTCTGCCTCAAGACAGACTCTGCTGCTCTTACAATATTCTGTGTGCATTCTGTCTCAAGACAGACTCTGCTGCTCTTACAATATTCTGTGTGCATTCTGTCTCAAGACAGACTCTGCTGCTCTTACAATATTCTGTGTGCATTCTGCCTCAAGACAGACTCTGCTGCTCTTACAATATTCTGTGTGCATTCTGTCTCAAGACAGACTCTGCTGCTCTTACAATATTCTGTGTGCATTCTGTCTCGATAGACTCTGCTGCTCTACAATATTCTGTGTGCATTCTGTCTCAAGACAGACTCTGCTGCTCTACAATATTCTGTGTGCATTCTGTCTCGACAGACTCTGCTGCTCTACAATATTCTGTGTGCATTCTGTCTCGACAGACTCTGCTGCTCTACAATATTCTGTGTGCATTCTGTCTCAAGACAGACTCTGCTGCTCTACAATATTCTGTGTGCATTCTGTCTCAAGACAGACTCTGCTGCTCTACAATATTCTGTGTGCATTCTGTTTCAAGACAGACTCTGCTGCTCTACAATATTCTGGTATTATATATTAAGGTTGAGTAGTAAAGCAGCTTCGTCAGAGTGGAAGTCTCATCGAAATATCTACTTAGTAGTTAATAGTTTATCAGAGATGAGACCTACTTCTGCTTGTAAATTAATAAAGTGAATGAATTAAGAAATAGTTTGTGTGAGTTTCCGAAGTGTATGGCAAATGCAGGCTTTAGGTGCTTAATAATCAAAGTTAACTAAATTGATTTATTCCACCCATGATGACCTGAATGCATACGTGAAATACTTTGACATATTCCTGCAGTATAAATATATTAAAATGATAACTTTGAATGCTGAACCCACAATGTTAGGGTTTCTCACAGATGTTGGCTCTGCATGTTTTTGACAGAGAATTTTACCCAAATAGAAACTGGATTAAACTGCTTTTCAATGAAACTGGATTAAACTGCTTTTCAATGGGGTCCCGGACTTTGTCTCTGTCTGACTTTCAGGTTATTTTGTGAAAATGTATAAAGTTATTGCAGCAGCCTGTCTGGTGATAACGGACTCCGGACTTACACACATGTAAATGCAATTTTATACTTGTTTTTGTAAACCGAATGAAAATTACCTGGCCCTTTTATCCAAAACCATAAGATGCTGTTTGCAATAGATGCTGTCTGAGATTCAGCATTCTCATTATTTTCAAAATGTATATTTTCTGTTTCAGGTACACATTTCCTGTTCACCTGTGCGGTGTGATTGAGCACACCGTCTTCAAGTGAGGGCTGCTTCTTTTGTTTTGGTCTCTGTATGAGCTGAATTATTTGGAAATCTCATCTCCAGTAATGGCCTGTTCCTCTTCATAAGCGTCAAGGATGTGAAGGCTGTTTAAAATGACATTAGCCCCGGAGTGGGGAAATCTAGCCAGCTCTGAATATTTGAGATGAGTTGGAATTTAGCCAGGACCCTGGAATCCCCTCCTCTCTGGAGCAGTGCCGTGGGACCCATCGGCTCAACGGCATGCTGCAGACTGGAGGAGTTTCACAAACTCCACAAGCATGGGGGAGTCTTCTAGCTGGAACACTGGTTAGATCTCAACCACCTGCTGAGCCGCTAACATCCTCTCTTATAGCAGAGCGTGGAACACAAGCCAGGCTGGTTTGGGTGAAGGGCTACAACACGTGGTCTTAGCAAAGTAAAACATCCATCCCTATTAAACACTATATAATGCTAAAAGAAACTTACTGCAATAACGTTTTGACAAGAGGTCTTTCTCAATGGCTTCACCCATGCACCAATGATTCACCAATGCACTGGAACAACACTGATGCCACTGCAAGAATCAGCATGAAAGCCCTCCAGTATGAAATACTTAAACCCTCTTTAACAAAACAAATTATAAAAAGAATTCCTTTAATATTAAAGCGATTGCTCTGGATGCCTCAGTGACCCCCTCATCACCCCAAACACATCTTTCTCCTTTGTCAGCTATTTAATTATCAAGGCTTTGAGATCAGGCTTATTGTAGGGGAAGAAAGCAGGCTTTCAGGCGGGAGAACAAAGTGAAATAAATGATAGAATCGGCTTATAAAAATAAGAGTGGCGGGGGCTGGGTCAGCGGTTAGCTGGAGGTAACGTCGGTGTTCGTTAAGATGAAAGCAGGTACAGCAGGTGCACAGTGAAGATCAAAGGGCCCTTGTCAATTGGTTCTGAGAGTCCGAATCCAGCTGCTTGTTGGAACGGATTGCTGTGTAATCAGCCAGGTTCAACAAAGCCTGGAGATCAGAGAGAGGAGTGTCCGACCACATCCCGGTCCACAGAGTAATTCAGCAGACTCTGAAATTAACTGTTAAAATGCTTGCATCATCACAGATAATGGCTACACACAGCCTATCATTTCTCATTTTAATCCATACCTCCAAATACAATAATACTGAGAACAAGAAATCGTCTTATGATAAAACTGAGTGCTGTCAAAATAAGAAAACGTCTGATAGTCTGAGCCGGCAAACTCAAGAAAATAATGACATTTTGAATGATATGTCTCATTAAATTTGCCATTGCTGATTGCTTAAAAACACTGGACATAAACAGCAGAGGAATACTAACTGCGTTGCTGTCTGTGTTGCAAAATTATCAGGCTGGAAAAAAAAAAAAAAAACTCAAAGCAACAGCTCCTGTTTGCGATTTGTCCAGATTTTCAAAACTATCACAAACAGGTTCATCCCACCTCCCAAATCAACACCTTTAAGAAGGGCAGCAGTGTGGAGTAGTGGTTAGGGCTCTGGACTCTTGACCAGAGGGTTGTGGGTTCAATCCCCAGTGGGGGACACTGCTGTTGTACCCTTGAGCAAGGTACTTTACCTAGATTGCTCCAGTAAAAACCCAACTGTATAAATGGGTAATTGTATGTAAAAATAATGTGATATCTGTATAATGTGAAATAATGTATAATGTGATATCTTGTAACAATCACAAAAGTCGCCCTGGATAATTCAAACAAACTGCTAAGAAATAAATAATAATAATAAATAATAATTTGCAGAAGTAATTCAAACACTCACAAACAGGAGAGCACAGCCCCGTGCATTACCTCAGCAGATTAATTCAAACACTCACAAACAGGAGAGCACAGCCCTGTGCATTACCTCAGCAGAGTAATTCAAACACTCACAAACAGGAGAGCACAGCCCCGTGCATTACCTCAGCAGATTAATTCAAACACTCACAAACAGGAGAGCACAGCCCCGTGCATTACCTCAGCAGAGTAATTCAAACACTCACAAACAGGAGAGCACAGCCCGTGCATTACCTCAGCAGATTAATTCAAACACTCACAAACAGGAGAGCACAGCCCTGTGCATTACCTCAACAGAGTAATTCAAACACTCACAAACAGGAGAGCACAGCCCTGTGCATTACCTCAGCAGAGTAATTCAAACACTCACAAACAGGAGAGCACAGCCCTGTGCATTACCTCAGCAGATTAATTCAAACACTCACAAACAGGAGAGCACAGCCCCGTGCATTACCTCAGCAGAGTAATTCAAACACTCACAAACAGGAGAGCACAGCCCTGTGCATTACCTCAGCAGAGTAATTCAAACACTCACAAACAGGAGAGCACAGCCCCGTGCATTACCTCAGCAGAGTAATTCAAACACTCACAAACAGGAGAGCACAGCCCTGTGCATTACCTCAGCAGAGTAATTCAAACACTCACAAACAGGAGAGCACAGCCCCGTGCATTACCTCAGCAGATTAATTCAAACACTCAAACAGGAGAGCACAGCCCTGTGCCTTACCTCAGTAGAGTAATTCAAACACTCACAAACAGGAGAGCACAGCCCCATGCATTACCTCAGCAGAGTAATTCAAACACTCACAAACAGGAGAGCACAGCCCCGTGCATTACCTCTTACTCACCTCTGCGGTCCGTGGCTGTTATTTATAATCACGGCTCGAATCCTCGCTTTAGCTGACAGCACGATTTCTTCTCCCGTCTGCACAGAGCTGATGAATCTGATTTGCAGTTTATCTACAGCCTGCAGAACAAACACTGATGGTTTAACAGAGAAGGGCTTATCGACACCCATTAAAGCTCTTTTCACTGGGACAGGTTGATTTAAGAGATTCCAATAAGCGCAGCCCTAAAAGGAATGGCCCCCACAGAGACCCGTGTCACCATTTCAATTACAGGTGGAGAGTCTTTAACTCGCTGTTAACCCTTTCAACTCACTCGGGATCGGCTTGCATGTCAACAATCACATTCATTTGATTTCTTCTAGCTCACAATTCACCCAACTTAACAAAGGAAAAAGAGAAAGGCTTGAGTCATGACATTTATAAAAATTTCATTAAAATGCCCCCTAATTCACGTTTCTTTTGTAAGACACACTGGCTGCTTTATACTGACCATGGGCAGTCCTTTGTTTCTGAGAAAATGTGTTAAAACAGATTAACAAGTAAAGTATCTTGAAAGAGAACTAACCCAACACAAGTCCACGTCTCTGACCTTTCTGATGTTGACAGTGTTCGCTGGTACAAAACCAGGGGGGTCTGAAGCACACTGACAGCTGCTGCTACTGGTACGATATTCTATTCTATTTGAAACTATTGTTATTAAAGTTTATTTTAGCATTCCTGCATTTAAAGAAGCACAAGAAAAATGGGAAGTAGATATACTCCAAAGAGCCCACTTCCCAGCGTTTCAGTGTGTTTAGCATGCCTTTGTCAAGGGAAAGTGTGTACATTATCAAATTTTGTTTCTACTAAAACTACAAATTTTAGGTTCTTCATGTTGTGTCCAGTTTTGTAAAGTGTTGAACTATTGGTTCATTAACTTTTTTATTTTTTATGTTTGATAGATGATTCTGTATTTTAACAATAACAATAACATTATTATTTTTACTACAACTACTACTATTACTGTCGAGGAGAGCCCAGCACGCGATGGTGCTCCACACCCTCCACTTCCTCACTCTCATCTCCTGCCGGGACACAGCTTGGCGGGAGCCCCTTCAACCCCCGGAGGACGAGAGTCCCCAGTGGGAGGCCCTGTACTCCCCGCTGGTCCCCAGAGGAGCTGGGGACCTGGGATGGAGGGTGCTGCACGGAGCGCTCGCGTCAGGAGAGATCCTGCGTCACTTGACTGACTCAGACGCTGCATGCCCTTTCTGCGGACAGTCCAACGGGTCACATTTATTTTCTGTGCGCCAGGCTACAGACGTTCTTCCTCCTCCTGAAGAACCTCATGCTGCAGTTCTGGCTGCATCTTTCCCCTACCCTGTTTATTTTCGGGCAGTCTGTTCATGGCTCCACCAAGAAGAGAGACCTCTTGGTGAACCTGCTCCTGGTTCTTGCTAAACTGGCCATTTACAAGACCAGGAAGTGCAAGATCACCAGGGAGGGTCTCTTTTGACTGCGGAGCCATGTTCAGGGCCCTTCTCCGTTCAAGGAATACTTTAGAGCACACGTGGAGTCTGCTGCCGACATGACGGCCTTTGTCGACCAGTGGGCTGTAAGTGGCGTGCTCTGCATGGTTATTTTTAGTTCAGTATTACATTTGAACATTTAATTTACAGACTTTTTACAGTTTTTTTTTCACATCTGCACATTTTTTTCATCAGCTGTCACAGCAGTCACACATCTCGTCTGATCTCAAAAGCTAAGCAAGGTTGGGCTTGGTTAGTACTTGGATGGGAGATCACCTGGAATACCAGGTGCTGTTTGACAGCTGGTGTACTCCCCCTACTGGTCATTAAATAGGACTACTACTACTACCACCAATGCCAGTTTTGTAATGTTTGCAAGCCCTCCCTGTGGAGGCTGCCTGCTCTCTGCTCTCTGCACCACAGAGACCTGCTGCTAATAAAACAGGGAGCAGCTGCAGCTGGAATGGACCAGCTTCTTCAGGTAATCACACAATCCATTACAGACCTCACCTGCGGCAGCCCAGTTAATGTGCGTGGTGCTGTGTGACACAACAAGGCAGGGAGGGAGGGAGCTTTCTTTGGTTGACAATGAAAGTTGATTTTCACAGCTGACAAGCGCTGTTCTGCGAAGCTGACAGTGTGTGCATTGATTAAAGGGCTGGTGTAAACACAACAGATTGCGTCTATGCCTCCTCTAGATGAGGCAGTAGATGCCTGCAGTCTGAGAGCTTTCTCAGACATCTGGCCAGTCAAAACTAGGGAAACTGTACATGTGCTTATTTGACAAACATGTGTTAAAACAACTGTGGTCATTTAACCATGAATTCACTAAAAACATCACCAATCATGCAGGGTGTTGTGCTGGAATTCAGTTCAGTATCTTCCATGGCTACAGTTTGCAGTACCTGGAACAGCTGGTGCTCGATGCGTGGAAAGTGCTGGACACTGAGGACCACACTGTCCACTATAGAGTGCAGGCAGCGGGTGACTTCATCAATGGACGGTGTGAACGAGACATCAGCCTTCTCCCAGCACAGCTTCTACAGACAGGAAACACAGGAAACACAGGCACTCTGAGTTCTGTTTATTAGGGGGGTGCTGTTACTCACTACTCACACTCGGAATTGCTTTTAAGAAGCATTTATCAGCAGGTATTCAATAAGGCCATTCATTGACGTGTTGATTTAAAAACAGGAAAAGCGGTCCTTCCCTCAGTTTACAACTGAGTACCAATCAATGGCTATGCCAGTACAACAGTAAAAATGTCAGCACCCCGGATTAGAGGAAAATAATCTTCCAGCCAGCTTTTAAAACACCCAAGGAGAAGCTTAACTGCCATTTATTGGTACTTAATTGTAAACTGAGGAAAGGACAGATTTTCTTGTTCTGAAATCAACAGGTTAATGAATGGATTTATAGCATACCTGCCGATAAATACCTCCTAAAGGCAATTCCAAGTACGGAGCAACAGCACAGCCATACTGCTTATACCCTATACAGACTCGCATCATAACGGAATGCTTAGTCACCCATTATTATACACCATCACAACCTTTACAGCCAATCAGGGCCCTCCACTGCAGCAGGATACGTGTGTATGAAATTAAACTAGGTTAAGATAAAAAAACAAACAACATTCCTTCACTATGGCAACCGTACAGACTACCGCAGAAGAGGGCAAAGTAAAAGCAGGTATTGTTTTTATAATGGTGTATAATAGAGACGACTTGTTTTCAAGTGAAGTGAACTCCACACAGTAAACATTCCAGATTGTAAAATGACCTCGTGGTTTATTATAGTTCTGAGAGTTTACCTCCTCGTACACAACACTCAAAAACACACGATTGTTTCATCACAGTAATCAGGATTTCCTGGACTCCTTTTTTAACTTCCAGTTCTTTGTGACCCATTAACTCTCTCTGATCCTTTTTAGTATTGGTAAAACAAAAAACACAATCATTTTTCAGTGTAATAATCAAGAATAAACAAGTGGTCAATAATATCCTGATAATCGATTGCTTTAACCCTGACAGTATTCTTCTATGTGGGATTATTGCTTGAAACAGACATTATTAACCCCTCAGAACAGAAAATAGGAGGCACTTTTTTACACAGAGAATTGTGAGGGTCTGGAACCAACTTCCCAGTAATGTTGTTGAAGCTGACACCCTGGGATCCTTCAAGAAGCTGCTTGATGAGATTCTGGGATCAATAAGCTACTAACAACCAAACGAGCAAGATGGGCTGAATGGCCTCCTCTTGTTTGTAAACTTTCTTATGTTCTTATGTTCTTATCTGCTGCAACCACACTGATCGTAAAAGCAACAAATGTCATTGTTGCACTACCTGTGAAAATGTTGGAAGGACACAGAATGTGTCAATATCACTGCAGTTTCATACTCCAAGCATTGCTGTGAGCCCGATTCGACACATCTGAGCTTGTTACTTCTTTAAGTGTGACTAATTCATCTCATAGGCTTGCTTCCGCACTGCTGTAAATGAGGACTCAGCAATACCACGAAATGTGTTGTTGATAATTGTTATTACCTTTCAAAAACAAATGACCTACCGTGCACAATTTATATTGCATTTATATTGCAAACTCAACATGTCGGGGAAGTGAACAGACAAACAAGCATTCGAACCTGGCCTGGGCTCACAGCCCCCTTCCGATTCATGGGAAAGCTTTGGACACGCCACAGAGGAGGACTCTGTACAGCTGACAGGGGCTTTATTAGAACTGCTGAGCCTCAGAGGCTTTGCTTTCTCTGCTGGGAGCTCAAATAAATACAAATAAAGAGAAATCAAGTAAGGAGCAGTTAAAAAAAAAAAAAAAAGTTTATTTAGAGGAACAGCCTGAAAATGCATCACCCCTGCTGTATGTCTTATTTATTAGATATTTTCCAGCGGTGTGGTCCTGTATATATCACTATTCAATCTGAATGTTCTTGCTGTTTGGTTCTCTGTCATTCAGTGCTGTGTATTTTCATCATTTAGTGCTGTGTATTTTTGACTGAAAGAGTTCTTTACAGAGCTGAATATGCAGTGACTCCGTACATAGGAAGTGTGATGGGCAGTGTTGTGTGATGCACTGCTGTTACAGATTCTGAAGCCAGGGGGCACCTGACACTCCTAACAACTGCACTAAAGAATGTCCTTAGCAAGTTTCATGGGATAAGCAGGTCTCGAGATAGGTATAATAAACCATGCGTGATCCTGCATACAGATCTGGTCATCCTGTTTGAAATCTCAAAGGAAAAATTCCAGTTCATCTGATCCTGCGTACAGATCCTGTCATCCTGTTAATCTGAAAGCTAAGATTCCAGTTCATCTGATCCTATGTTTTGCATGGCTCTTTAAGACCTCATTGGCAATCTACACAGCTCTTTTAACCTATAAGGCTGGACAGCTCTGCTCTAAACAGTGGCAGGTCTGCTGGACTGTAATTCACAGGGCGACTGCGATGTAAAGATCCACTGCTGTTTGCCAGTGCTTATTGTAAAATACCTTTAAATCAGAGGTGTGCTCATTTAAACTGACCACCACATGTCAATCACTTAGAGAAGATCATTAAAACAGGATGCCTTCAGAAACAGGATCTTCTCCTTCTTATCGTGGTTTAATAATAAATAACGGAGGACTTGAAAAGCAGCAGCAGAGATGCCCTTGTCTTTTCATGTTTCTTTCATTTTGTATTTCATTTTTCTTTCATTTCATATTCATGCGGCTTTACAAAAGTCAGGACGCAATCAGGAGTAGAAACAGGAACATTTCAAAGCACCTGTACCCCTCGCATCCCGAAACAATAAGCCAGTCACATCCAATTAGGTTTCTGTCTATGAGCCTGTGTGATATCTGCTTGAAAGGAGAGTTTCTCTCTCTTAATAACGAGTCTCTCATCCTAAGAGACCAAGCTGCTGCTCCCTAGGGACTAGGGATAGGATTTCAATTTCATTTTCAAAATCGCAAGAGGAAATTGTGTTTGAAAACAGATAATTACAGATGACTTCATTAAATAGCACTCCTCACTCAAAGGAAGACAGTGGAATCACACTTGAGATTGCAGAGTGCACGGCTGGCGTCTCCTCATGCACGCTGTAGACTGCTGATTGCAGAGCTGCTGCTTGGAAAGCTGAGGAGCAGTGCGCTCTCACCATCAGCCTGCAGACATCTGACATTTACAATGAGAACCAATAGAACTGTTAACCTTGAAACAGAGTAAACATCTGAAGACAGAGAGCTTATTAAATTCCATATGAAGACATTTACAATGGGGTATAGGGAATAGGGACCTGAGCCAGGAAACAGAGAAATCTACGAGCCAGCTCATTCAATACAGTACAGTATAGAGAACTCAATACTGTGGATCTGAGAGCCAGCTCATTCAATACAGTACAGTATAGAGAACTCAGTACTGGGGATCTGAGAGCCAGCATATTCAATACAGTACAGTATAGAGAACTCAGTACTGTGGATCTGAGAGCCAGCACATTCAATACAGTACAGTATAGAGAACTCAGTACTGGGGATCTGAGAGCCAGCACATTCAATACAGTACAGCATAGAGAACTCAGTACTGTGGATCTGAGAGCCAGCACATTCAATACAGTACAGCATAGAGAACTCAGTACTGTGGATCTGAGAGCCAGCACATTCAATACAGTACAGTATAGAGAACTCAGTACTGTGGATCTGAGAGCCAGTACATTCAATACAGTACAGTATAGAGAACTCAGTACTGTGGATCTGAGAGCCAGCACATTCAATACAGTACAGTATAGAGAACTCAATACTGTGGATCTGAGAGCCAGCACATTCAATACAGTACAGTATAGAGAACTCAGTACTGTGGATCTGAGAGCCAGCACATTCAATACAGTACAGTATAGAGAACTCAGTACTGTGGATCTGAGAGCCAGCACATTCAATACTGTACAGTATAGAGAACTCAGTACTGTGGATCTGAGAGCCAGCACATTCAATAAAGTACAGCATAGAGAACTCAATACTGTGAATCTGAGAGCCAACTCATTTAATACAGTACAGTATAGAGAACTCAGTACCGTACTGTGGATCTGAGAGCCAGCACATTCAATACAGTACAGTATAGAGAACTCAATACTGTGGATCTGAGAGCCAGCACATTCAATACAGTACAGTATAGAGAACTCAGTACTGTGGATCTGAGAGCCAGCACATTCAATACAGTACAGTATAGAGAACTCAGTACTGTGGATCTGAGAGCCAGCACATTCAATACAGTACAGTATAGAGAACTCAGTACTGTGGATCTGAGAGCCAGCACATTCAATACAGTACAGTATAGAGAACTCAATACTGTGGATCTGAGAGCCAACTCATTTAATACAGTACAGTATAGAGAACTCAGTACTGTACTGGGGATCTGAGAGCCAGCACATTCAATACAGTACAGTATAGAGAACTCAGTACTGTGGATCTGAGAGCCAGCACATTCAATACAGTACAGTATAGAGAACTCAGTACTGTGGATCTGAGAGCCAGCACATTCAATACAGTACAGCATAGAGAACTCAATACTGTGGATCTGAGAGCCAGCACATTCAATACAGTACAGTATAGAGAACTCAGTACTGTGGATCTGAGAGCCAGCACATTCAATACAGTACAGCATAGAGAACTCAATACTGTGGATCTGAGAGCCAGCTCATTCAATACAGTACAGTATAGAGAACTCAGTACTGTGGATCTGAGAGCCAGCACATTCAATACAGTACAGTATAGAGAACTCAGTACTGTGGATCTGAGAGCCAGCTCATTCAGTACAGTACAGTATAGAGATCTCAGTACTGTGGATCTGAGAGCCAGCTCATTCAGTACAGTACAGTATAGAGAACTCAGTACTGTGGATCTGAGAGCCAGCACATTCAATACAGTACAGCATAGAGAACTCAATACTGTGGATCTGAGAGCCAGCACATTCAATACTGTACAGTATAGAGAACTCAGTACTGTGGATCTGAGAGCCAGCACATTCAATACAGTACAGTATAGAGAACTCAGTACTGTGGATCTGAGAGCCAGCTCATTCAATACAGTACAGTATAGAGAACTCAGTACTGTGGATCTGAGAGCCAGCACATTCAATACTGTACAGTATAGAGAACTCAGTACTGGGGATCTGGGAGCCAGCTCATTCAATACAGTATAGAGAACTCAATACTGTGAATCTGAGAGCCAGCTCATTCAATACAGTACAGTATAGAGAACTCAGTACTGTGGATCTGAGAGCCAGCACATTCAATACAGTACAGTATAGAGAACTCAGTACTGTGGATCTGAGAGCCAGCACATTCAATACTGTACAGTATAGAGAACTCAGTACTGTGGATCTGAGAGCCAGCACATTCAATACAGTACAGTATAGAGAACTCAGTACTGTGGATCTGAGAGCCAGCACATTCAATACAGTACAGTATAGAGAACTCAATACTGTGGATCTGAGAGCCAGCACATTCAATACAGTACAGTATAGAGAACTCAGTACTGTGGATCTGAGAGCCAGCACATTCAATACAGTACAGTATAGAGAACTCAGTACTGTGGATCTGAGAGCCAGCACATTCAATACTGTACAGTATAGAGAACTCAGTACTGTGGATCTGAGAGCCAGCACATTCAATACAGTACAGCATAGAGAACTCAATACTGTGAATCTGAGAGCCAACTCATTTAATACAGTACAGTATAGAGAACTCAGTACTGTGGATCTGAGAGCCAGCACATTCAATACAGTACAGTATAGAGAACTCAGTACTGTGGATCTGAGAGCCAGCACATTCAATACAGTACAGTATAGAGAACTCAATACTGTGGATATGAGAGAGCTCATTCAATACAGTATAGAGAACTCAGTACAGTACTGGGGATCTGTGAACAAAGACTGTTTACTATGGATGTCAGTAGTGGGATCTTACAAAAAGCTAAATAAATAAGCTGTAATTAAATCCATTACTCAGACCACAAAACCAGACTTTTCTACTTGAGCAGGTCAGAGCACAGCTGCATATCTTAAACCCAACAGTTTCAATACAAAGAGCTCAGTATTTGGAATATCGTAGCAAAATAATTCCATTACAGTTTTTAGCTCACCACAGGGTTTACTGAGCCAGCAAATTCAATACAGATTATAAACTAGCAAGTGAAACATGGAGGCCCGCAGATGCAGACCTCTGAGCCAGCCAGCCCAATGCAGATAACTCTTCCCCTCAATGCCACTGCAGTCATTATGGGGAATTTAGCCCTCAGATCTCAGCGCCAACTCATTTCATATGTTCAATTATCAGGTGTTAAAAGCCTACAAACTTTACACAGAGAACTCCTGAGAATACTGGAGTCAAATAATTGAACACATTAGACACATTACTGCGATATTAGAGGCAGCAAATTCGATGCAGGGGATCCGAGAGCCAGCCAATTCAATACAGTACAGCATAGAGAACTCAGTACTGTGGATCTGAGAGCCAGCACATTCAATACAGTACAGTATAGAGAACTCAGTACTGTGGATCTGAGAGCCAGCACATTCAATACAGTACAGTATAGAGAACTCAGTACTGTGGATCTGAGAGCCAGCACATTCAATACAGTACAATATAGAGAACTCAGTACTGTGGATCTGAGAGCCATTCAATACAGTACATAGAGAACTCAATACAGTACAGTATAGAGAACTCAGTACTGTGGATCTGAGAGCCAGCACATTCAATACTGTACAGTATAGAGAACTCAGTACTGTGGATGGAGAGCCAGCACATTCAATACAGTACAGTATAGAGAACTCAGTACTGTGGATCTGAGAGCCAGCACATTCAATACAGTACAGTATAGAGAACTCAGTACTGTGGATCTGAGAGCCAGCACATTCAATACTGTACAGTATAGAGAACTCAGTACTGTGGATCTGAGAGCCAACACATTCAATACAGTACAGTATAGAGAACTCAGTACTGTGGATCTGAGAGCCAGCACATTCAATACAATACAGTATAGAGAACTCAGTACTGTGGATCTGAGAGCCAGCACATTCAATACAATACAGTATAGAGAACTCAATACTGTGGATCTGAGAGCCAGCACATTCAATACAGTACAGTATAGAGAACTCAGTACTGTGGATCTGAGAGCCAGCACATTCAATACAGTACAGTATAGAGAACTCAGTACTGTGGATCTGAGAGCCAGCACATTCAATACAGTACAGTATAGAGAACTCAGTACTGTGGATCTGAGAGCCAGCACATTCAATACAGTACAGTATAGAGAACTCAGTACTGTGGATCTGAGAGCCATTCAATACATTCAATAGAGAACAGTACTGTGGATCTGAGAGCCAGCACATTCAATACAGTCAGTATAGAGAACTCAGTACTGTGGATCTGAGAGCCAGCACATTCAATACAGTACAGTATAGAGAACTCAATACTGTGGATCTGAGAGCCAGCACATTCAATACAGTACAGTATAGAGAACTCAGTACTGTGGATCTGAGAACCAGCACATTCAATACAGTACAGTATAGAGAACTCAGTACTGTGGATCTGAGAACCAGCACATTCAATACAGTACAGTATAGAGAACTCAGTACTGTGGATCTGAGAGCCAGCACATTCAATTCAGTAAAAGACAGAGAACCCAGTGAGAATGCCAGGGTCAGCAAATTCGATACGCTAGAGGCAGATTTCAACACTGCATTTGAGACTTGGAGAGATGCTCACTGATGTGACTGCAAAATGAGCTGAGTGTGATTTTCTATACAGAATGTGAACCTAAACATAGAGACATTATTAATAATAATAATAATAATAATAATAATAATAATAATAATAATAATAATATGAAAACTAGTTTAGCTTTAAATAGAAAATCCCCAGTGACTCAATGGATTTCAATAGGAGTTGTACCCTGTGGGACGAGCCTCTCTGAGTTTGCACTGATTGGTTTTGTCCTGTGTAACACCCCTCTCTCCAATCTGTCCGCTGGTCGATCCCAGTTCTGGGTACTGATCGTATTATAAGCAAATCTAGAGTTGAACTCTCCACCGCACTGGAATGTCCTTTTCCAGCAGGATTCCGGGAAGGAGAAACTCTGAGAGCACTGTAATCTTTGTTTGTAATGAATGGATTAATGTCAGAATAATAATAATAATAAACTCCCTGTTCTACAATGGTCTCTTGATGAAGATGTGCCCAGGGTCAGGGTTAATAGTTCTGGTAGCTCCTTCCAGCAGCCCCCTTCCTGTGTTTGCACAGTCATGAATACACGAAGGAGACTCCCATACACTGCTGGTGGTTTGATTTCAGAACCTTGGTACAGTCATTATCTAAGAAGTGAATGTAGAACCACCACTGTTTGAATCAATTGATTAGACTCCATATTTCACCATCATCATCATCATCATCATCATCATCCGACTGTAAAAGAAACATCATCATCATCATCATCATCATCCGACTGTAAAAGAAACATAGCACCCGTGCATACAACATATACAAAAATACAAATCAGAGCCATCAGTGTCATGAAAAAGTGAATAAAGGGATGATCTCTGCTGTTTTACTGGCAGGTATATTGAACCAGCACTGAATAAAGGGATGATCCCTGCTGTTTTACTGGCAGGTATACTGAACCAGCACTGAATAAAGGGATGATCCCTGCTGTTTTACTGGCAGGTATATCGAACCAGCACTGAATAAAGGGATGATCCCTGCTGTTTTACTGGCAGGTATATCGAACCAGCACTGATTAAAGGGATGATCCCTGCTGTTTTAATGGCAGGTATACTGAATCAGCACTGAACAAAGGGATGATCCCTGCTGTTTTACTGGCAGGTATACTGAACCAGCACTGAATAAAGGGATGATCCCTGCTGTTTTACTGGCAGGAATACTGAACCAGCACTGAATAAAGGGATGATCCCTGCTGTTTTACTGGCAGGTATATCGAACCAGCACTGAATAAAGGGATGATCCCTGCTGTTTTACTGGCAGGTATACTGAACCAGCACTGAATAGGGAATCAGCACTGAATCAAAAGCACTGGACGATCCCTGCTGTTTTACTGGCAGGTATACTGAATCAGCACTGAATAAAGGGATGATCTCTGCTGTTTTACTGGCAGGTATATCGAACCAGCACTGAATAAAGGGATGATCCCTGCTGTTTTACTGGCAGAACCAGCATGATTAAAGGGAACCAGCACTGAATAAAGGGATGATCCCTGCTGTTTTACTGGCAGGTTTATCAAACCAGCACTGAATAAAGGGATGATCTCTGCTGTTTTACTGGCAGGTTTATCAAACCAGCACTGAATAAAGGGATGATCCCTGCTGTTTTACTGGCAGGTATACTGAATCAGCACTGAATAAAGGGATGATCCCTGCTGTTTTACTGGCAGGTATACTGAACCAGCACTGAATAAAGGGATGATCCCTGCTGTTTTACTGGCAGGTATATCGAACCAGCACTGATTAAAGGGATAATCCCTGCTGTTTTAATGGCAGGTATACTGAACCAGCACTGATTAAAGGGATGATCCCTGCTGTTTTACTGGCAGGTATACTGAACCAGCACTGAATAAAGGGATAATCCCTGCTGTTTTACTGGCAGGTATACTGAACCAGCACTGAATAAAGGGATGATCCCTGCTGTTTTACTGGCAGGTATACTGAACCAGCACTGAATAAAGGAATGATCCCTGCTGTTTTACTGGCAGGTATATCGAACCAGCACTGATTAAAGGGATGATCCCTGCTGTTTTAATGGCAGGTATACTGAACCAGCACTGATTAAAGGGATGATCCCTGCTGTTTTACTGGCAGGTATATTAAACCAGCACTGACTGCTGTTTGACGGCTTCGCATACAACCTCTCATATAAATATATATAAACGAACAGAGAACCAGCATCTTGTGTCTGAGAAAAGTGGAAAAAAACATCCACAGCTGTGGCTAGAATATCTACAGCTACAGAACAGGTGTTGCAGATTTAATTGGAAAGGCTTTTTGTTTTGTTCTTCCTTTTAACCCAGTTTCAGATTGAAAACGCACATGTTATTCAGCCTGGGGGGGTGAAGCCCTTGAATTGAACATGGATTCTCACCTCCGGGACGTGAATCAGAACAGCCTTCCAAGGGAGATTGCACCAATATCACAACAATAAAACACTGTCTGCACTGAGCTGCACAGCCTGCTCACAACAATAAAACACTGTCTGCACTGAGCTGCACAGCCTGCTCACAGCAATAAAACACTGTCTGCACTGAGCTGCACAGCCTGCTCACAGCAATAAAACACTGTCTGCACTGAGCTGCACAGCCTGCTCACAACAATAAAACACTGTCTGCACTGAGCTGCACAGCCTGCTCACAACAATAAAACACTGTCTGCACTGAGCTGCACAGCCTGCTCACAACAATAAAACACTGTCTGCAACAATAAAAACACTGAGCTGCACAGCCTGCTCACAACAATAAAAAAACACTGTCTGCACTGAGCTGCACAGCCTGCTCACAACAATAAAACACTGTCTGCACTGAGCTGCACAGCCTGCTCACAACAATAAAACACTGTCTGCACTGAGCTGCACAGCCTGCTCACAACAATAAAACACTGTCTGCACTGAGCTGCACAGCCTGCTCACAACAAAAAAACACTGTCTCACAACAATAAAACACTGTCTGCACTGAGCTGCACAGCCTGCAACAATAAAACAGCCTGAGCTGCACAGCCTGCTCACAACAATAAAACACTGCACACAACAATAAAAAACAATGTCTGCACTGAGCTGCACAACACAAAAATAAAACCTGTCTGCACTGAGCTGCACAACAACAAAAAACACTGTCTGCACTGAGCTGCACAGCCTGCTCACAACAATAAAACACTGTCTGCACTGAGCTGCACAGCCTGCTCACAACAAAAAACACACTGAGCTGCACAGCCTGCTCACAACAAAAACACTGTCTGCACTGAGCCTGCAACAATAAAACAGCCTGCACAGCCTCACAACAATAAAAAACACTGTCTGCTCACAACAATAAAACACTGAGCTGCACAGCCTGCTCACAACAATAAAAACACTGTCTGCACTGAGCTGCACAGCCTGCTCACAACAATACAAAACAAAAACACTGTCTGCACTGAGCCTGCACAGCCTGCTCAGCTGCACAGCCTGCAATAAAACACTGTCTGCACTGAGCTGCACAGCCTGCTCACAACAATAAAACACTGTCTGCACTGAGCTGCACAGCCTGCTCACAACAATAAAACACTGTCTGCACTGAGCTGCACAGCCTGCTCACAACAATAAAACACTGTCTGCACTGAGCTGCACAGCCTGCTCACAACAATAAAACACTGTCTGCACTGAGCTGCACAGCCTGCTCAATAAAACAACACATCACAAAATAAAACACTGTCTGCACTGAGCTGCACAGCCTGCTCACAACAACAATAAAACACTGTCTGCACTGAGCTGCACAGCCTGCTCACAACAATAAAACACTGTCTGCACTGAGCTGAGCTGCAACAATAAAACAGCCTGCTCACAACAATAAAACACTGTCTGCACAACAATAAAACACTGTCTGCACTGAGCTGCACAGCCTGCTCACAACAATAAAAAAACACTGTCTGCACTGAGCTGCACAGCCTGCTCACAACAATAAAAAACAAACAGCCTGCTCACAACAATAAAACACTGTCTGCACTGAGCTGCACAGCCTGCTCACAACAATAAAACACTGTCTGCACTGAGCTGCACAGCCTGCTCACAACAATAAAACACTGTCTGCACTGAGCTGCACAGCCTGCTCACAACAATAAAACACTGTCTGCACTGAGCTGCACAGCCTGCTCACAGCAATAAAACACTGTCTGCACTGAGCTGCACAGCCTGCTCACAACAATAAAACAGCAACAATAAACACTGTCTGCACTGACAGCCTGCTCACAACAATAAAAACACTGTCTGCACTGAGCTGCACAGCCTGCTCACAACAATAAAACACTGTCTGCACTGAGCTGCACAACAACAAAAAACACTGTCTGCACTGGAGCTGCACAGCCTGCTCACAACAATAAAACACTGTCTGCACTGAGCTGCACAGCCTGCTCACAGCAATAAAACACTGTCTGCACTGAGCTGCACAGCCTGCTCACAACAATAAAACACTGTCTGCACTGAGCTGCACAGCCTGCTCACACAATAAAACACTGTCTGCACTGAGCTGCACAGCCTGCTCACAACAATAAAACACTGTCTGCACTGAGCTGCACAGCCTGCTCACAACAATAAAAACAGCCACTGAGCTCACAACAACAAAAACACTGTCTGCACTGAGCTGCACAGCCTGCTCACAACAATAAAAAACACTGTCTGCACTGTTGAGCTGCACAGCCTGCTCACAACAATAAAACACTGTCTGCACTGGAGCTGCACAGCCTGCTCACAACAATAAAACACTGTCTGCACTGAGCTGCACAGCCTGCTCACAACAATAAAACACTGTCTGCACTGAGCTGCACAGCCTGCTCACAACAATAAAACACTGTCTGCACAGCCTGCACTGAGCTGCACAGCCTGCTCACAACAACAATAAAACACTGTCTGCACTGAGCTGCACAGCCTGCTCACAACAATAAAAACACTGTCTGCACTGAGCTGCACAGCCTGCTCACAACAATAAAACACTGTCTGCACTGAGCTGCACAGCCTGCTCACAACAATAAAAACACTGTCTGCACTGTCTGCACTGAGCACAGCCTGCTCACAACAATAAACACTGTCTGCCTGCACAGCCTGCTCACAACAATAAAACACTGTCTGCACTGAGCTGCACAGCCTGCTCACAACAATAAAACACTGTCTGCACTGAGCTGCACAGCCTGCTCACAACAATAAAACACTGTCTGCACTGAGCTGCACAGCCTGCTCACAACAATAAAACAAGTCAACAGACTTTTCTTTGAAGTCAATACACCTGTCAGCTGGGCAAAAGTTTCAGGGCCGCATACAGGCAATGTGACATCATTGTACACAAGAGATAGCTACAGAGCCCAGGTCTATTGATCTGTCTCTGACATTACGGGCACTACCCACACAACTGGGGTACAGAGTCATACACACACCCTCAATAAAACCCTAGTTTGACACTTACTTGATTTTTAAAATACATACCGCTCCACGGAAACTAGCTCTCCTGCTGAAACAGAGATGCATCTAGAGCCTGTCTTTAAATAAGATAGATCACCCTGTCCTGGTTAAAGTAAGCAAACCAACAAGAGAAAGTAATCCTGGCACAATAAATACAGCAGCAGTATTAGCCGTCAGTGGCTGTAGGTACTGTTTATTAAATAAAGAGCAGACATCTAGTTTTCATTATCCCCTGTCAACACCACGAGAAACCCTACATTGCCTGTCAAGGGCTACAGATGAATCCATTCATTTCTTTATTAGCTTTCTTTATTAGCTCCATTTTTTTTCTTCATCAACTTGACTGAACACATCTAGTCCCCCCCACCGCCTCCCAGAGCGAAGCAGGCTTCCTTCAGCTTTTCATACAATCCTAATCCATCTCCATTATACTGGAGAAAATGGTATTTGTCACTTTGCGGAGAAGAAATAATCAATATGTCCTCTGGGGCAATGCATGCATTAAATGCAGCAAATTGATGTCTCTCACCCAAATGCAGCTTGCCAGTAGATTGCTTTTAGCTAATAGAAAGCCGCAGGGCTCTTTGCTGGCTGGCAGCTGGGAGCCACGCAGAGCGGAGTGGCTGGCAGAGAATCTCATCTCCGACCGCTCTGCTCGGGTAGCAGTCAAATCGGCTCCAAATTGAACTGGAGATGTTTCTAAACATGCATTTCAAATGAGGGGTCTGGTGACAGCAAACTGCCACCACATAGAGAGAGCACAGAGAGATTGAAACTGCACAGCAAACCACTACCACATAGAGAGAGCACAGAGAGATTGAAACTGCACAGCAAACCACTACCACAGAGAGAGAGCACAGAGAGATTGAAACTGCACAGCAAACCACTACCACAGAGAGAGAGCACAGAGAGATTGAAACTGCACAGCAATCCACTACCACCGAGAGAGAGCACAGAGAGATTGAAACTGCACAGCAAACCACTACCACATAGAGACAGCACAGAGAGATTGAAACTGCACAGCAAACCACTACCACATAGAGACAGCACATGTCCTGCACTGTCTGGGACATTTAAACCACCCCCAAAGCCTACACAAATACAGCTCAGGATCCAAATATAAGGCACTGTGTAAAAGTCAAGGCTACGGGTTCCTTCTGCTGCAAGCAGTGATCTTATATTGCAGTGCACAGATGCTCTGGCAATTACTTGCACTGCAGTCTCTCTGGGCCCAAAGCCATTACTGCTGTACATTTTATTTCATAAAAATTCTACTGTGGTGAGAAGCAAAAATTATTATGCAGTAAAACCTTTAAGGAGGTTTGTCAGTTTATTAGGAATTAGCAATTAGCTGAAAAGAACACATTTCCTAGGTAATCTATAAATGTTTTAGATGTAAAAAACATGTTAGAGCTGTATACATTGTATAGTTTCGGTATGCATAATCTGTCAATCATATCGCTTTTGGTTATGTATAAAAATGTAATTTATAATTCTAATATGAAACACGTTTGTTTATAAAAAAGTATTTTGATTTCCAAAAAGAACCACTCTTGGCACCACCAAGTTCATTATTTTGTACCTAGCCGACATTTTCTTTTCTTCTGCCTTGTAAAGAACAATGCTGTCTACAGTATTTATGAAACGGAGTCTGGAATAGATACATTGGATTTCAATTATAAATTACGAACATTGTTCAACGTATATTACAAATATCTGTTTGGTATTCTCACATTGTCAGTGACCTCACATAAAAAAGAAATCAAGAAACACGCAGCCTTTTGGTTATCTAAACACTTTGATATATGCAATAAGATACAAAACAAACTGGATTATTTATTTTCTTAATAAAAAAGAACAGAAACACAGAAAAGGCAGATTTGTATCCTGGTATTTGTTTAATTCTCTACCTCCTTATTTTATGGGAGCCAGCACTAACTGTGATGGATCGAGGCACCAGCTAAATCTGTGTGACCCTTGTCCCGAGAGAGAGCCCAGCCGCCCAGCTCCACTCTCGGGGAGAGAGAGAGACAGCAAAGCTATTAACACAGTGAAAGATTCCAGGCTCCTATGTACCAGCGCCTCGCTCCAATTGTAACATGCAATAGAGAGAAGCTACAGACACACCCGCTGGCTGACTGTCAAAGCACTCCTCTCTCTTCCCTCTAGAGCACTAACTAACTATAAGTCGTTTTGAGAACAAGCTGTTGAGAATAAAAAGGACATTTTTTGAGGCTGATTGTTAGAGTGCAGGCTGCACTGTGAAAAGAAGTGTTCATGATGGAAAACTAAACAGATGAAACAGCACTACTATATTGCTATATAATGCACATTTAACAGTAATGATTAAGGCCCTGTGTAAATCGCAATTTCACAGGCTGCGCGGAAATCGTGAAATAATTATCATTTGTATTTCATACAAAAAAAAACACATTAACCTGTGAGTACTATTCGCCATGCACATAGTGCTGTGCAGTGATTATGTCATGTGACTGACTATATGCAATCTAGGCGGGATGTCTCTAAAAAGGTTAAAAATGTGTCTGCAGCTGATCACGTAAAGCAGAATCCAGCAGGAGTTTTACACAGCGATGGAGGGAAGCTCTTCAGTACGTCCTGCAACGTTACTGTATATCACTACCGAGAATCGGCTGTTAACAGGCATTTAGATTCAAGTATTCACAGAAAGAGAAAGGCGAAGAAACAAAAAACGGTGACTTCCATGTTCCAAAAGTCCACTGAAAACCGTGAAGCACGAAACACATTACATTGTGACCTGACAGAGGCGTTTGTTTGCACACATATCCCTCTTGAAAAATTGGACAACCTAAAGTTATGTAAATTCTTCAGACTGAGTGTAGCAAATTCCTTCATCAGCCCTGCTGAGAAATGAATACTTACCTAAAGTTACTGAGTATCACAAGCAGGAGATTATGGAATTGGTAAAACAGTCCGGTTGCTTGTCAGTGGTCATTGACGAGTCGACTGATGTCCAAGATCAGTACGGGTTACACATTGTATTTGTTTTGCAAAACCTAAATGGTGAACATGCATCTGACGTACTAGAACTGGAAGCTGTCCTGGCAGATACACTTTACCTACAGGCTGTTAATTACAACACTGTTTCACAAGCTATTGTAAAGTGCTTGAATAACTTTGACGTTGATTTTGATGATGTCAGTGCATTTGTCTCTATGTTTGATGTTTAAAAAAATTATAATAATCTGTACACATAATTTATAAAATAGTTCTGTGCACATTCCATGAAATACGATACTTTACCCAGTGAATTTTAAAGAATTTTCACAAGGCCTTAATAATAATTAATAACATATACGGAAACGCCTCCTCCTGCTGGATGGTTAACCCACACTGCAGGGAAGGGTCCTCCACTCACCATCAACATGATGATGGCGTGTGGTTTGATGGGCAGGCCCAGGCTGTGGTGTGGGTAGCCCCCCTGGTATTCGTTCCCTCTGCCGTACCCCTCCAGCCAGCTCACCAGCTCCTGCAGGGACTCTGCCACCACCACGCGTAACATAACCGACATGAGTGTCGCCACGCTGCTGAAGAAGTGAGCCATCTTCCTCATCCTCAGAGTCTGCACAGAGACAGCACCGACACAGGAATCACACATGGCACAGACACGGCACAGGCAGCACCGACACTGAGGAATCAGACACGGCACTGACACCACATAGACACTGAGGAATCAGACACGGCACTGACACCACATAGACACTGAGGAATCAGACACGGCACAGGCACCACGTAGACACTGGGGAATCAGACACGGCACAGGCACCACATAGACACTGGGGAATCAGACACTGCACAGACACCACACAGACACTGAGGAATCAGACATGGCACAGGCACCACATAGACACTGAGGAATCAGACACGGCACAGGCACCACATAGACACTGGGGAATCAGACACGGCACAGGCACCGCACAGACACTGGGGAATCAGACACTGCACAGGCACCACATAGACACTGAGGAATCAGACACGGCACAGACACCACATAGAAACTGAGGAATCAGACACGGCACAGGCACCACGTAGACACTGGGGAATCAGACACGGCACAGGCACCGCACAGACACTGGGGAATCAGACACTGCACAGGCACCACATAGACACTGGGGAATCAGACACTGCACAGACACCACACAGACACTGAGGAATCAGACACGGCACAGGCACCACATAGACACTGGGGAATCAGACACTGCACAGACACCGCACAGACACTGGGGAATCAGACACTGCACAGACACCGCACAGACACTGGGGAATCAGACACTGCACAGACACCGCACAGACACTGGGCAATCAGACACTGCACAGGCACCGCACAGACACTGGGGAATCAGACACTGCACAGACACCACACAGACACTGGGGAATCAGACACTGTACAGGCACCGCACAGACACTGAGGAATCAGACACGGCACAGGCACCGCACAGACACTGGGGAATCAGACACAGCACAGACACCACACAGACACTGAGGAATCAGACACTGCACAGGCACCACATAGACACTGAGGAATCAGACACTGCACAGGCACCGCACAGACACTGGGGAATCAGACACTGCACAGACACGGCACAGACACTGGGCAATCAGACACTGCACAGGCCACGACTGGACAAAAGACTGCTACGGTCCACTGTTTATCATTGACTATGTGTTCTTTCTTTCTTTCTTTCTTTCTTTCTTTCTTTCTTTCTTTCTTTCTTCAGTTACATTCAGTAAATTCTTTCAGTTTCACTCGTATTCAAATCTCCCTTCTAAATCCAGTGTAAATCAAGTGACACCCCAATACCATCTCAAAAATAAAATGATTTTGTTTCAGTTATTCAGTATTCAGAAACTTTAACTCATCACTCACTTATTTAAAGAATAATTTTTTAGTTTTGTGTTGTTTTAAATAGACTTTTATGATGGACTAAATGATGGTTGATATTCAATATTCCTGAAACTAGCACTGGGACCAATATTCAAACAACACTTCTTGAAATTCAGCGACAAAAACAACTATGTTCCTATTCTATTATATAAATCATAAAGATACCATGCAAAGAAAAACAATGCACAGACGATGTCTGAACTAAACAACACACATTTTACTGTACAGAACAGTTCTCCTCTACTTCTTTAATAGGTCAATATCTTACCCTAATAAGCCACAAACTATAAGAATAAAGAATATTGTAATACTTGTTAACATTTTGAAACTGTTCTGATCTGTTGTTGGTTTGCATCAGTTTCTCATTTTTATAGACAGTATACCGTGTTACTCCAGTACCTCCTCCTCCTGTGGCATCCAAGCCTCAATGCAGTCCCGGCTCTCGCTGACAATGTGGGCGGAGTCTCGCAGCCAGCTCTCCTGCAGCAGCCCCGCCCTCCTGCCCACCACCTCAGTCATGTGATCAGTCAGCTGATCCAGGGTCAGAGGTAACTCCCGCGAGAGGGCCTGCAGGTCCAGCAGCCGGAAATGTTTGTACCTGCGGAACAAGAGAAGAGACTTCAGTGCCAACACACCGCACACACCAGGGCTGCCCAACCCTCTCAGACACAATGAACTGCTTCACCACCTGGACGGAGGGTTAATCGCTTCAGTGCTAACACACCGCACACACCAGGGCTGCCCAACCCTCCCAGACACAATGAACTGCTTCACCACCTGGACGGAGGGTTAATCGCACACCAGGGCTGCCCAACCCTCTCAGACCCAACCCACCCCAGACACAATGAACTGCTTCACCACCTGGACGGAGGGTTAATCGCTTCAGTGCTAACACACCGCACACACCAGGGCTGCCTGTATTTGAATGCTCTTACTTGCTGTGGAAGCTGTGCAGGATCCTGCCGATGACAGGGTGTGTGGGGTACAGCGCCCCCCTGAGTCTGCTGCGGCTGTGCTGCACTCGCTCCTGCCAGGGGAAACACTCCCGTCCTGCACTGTGTGAGGGCTGGGGAGAGAGGAGGGGAGAGGAGAGGAGAGGAGAGGAGAGGAGAGGATTGAGAGGAGAGGAGAGGAGAGGAGAGGAGAGGGAGGAGAGGAGAGGAGAGGAGGAGAGAGGAGAGGAGTGGAGAGGGGAGGAGAGGGGAGGAGAGGGGAGGAGAGAGAGAGGAGAGGAGAGGAGAGGAGAGGAGAGGGGAGGAGAGGGGAGAGGAGAGAGAGGAGAGAGGACATTCCTAAATTAAAAGTCTTACTTGTTTATATCTGGTTTAGTAACTTTATTGGGTGCGTTTCTCCTTTCTGAAAAAAAAATGTGCTAATGACAACCTAGAGTAATTAGCTTAGAGAATCTAGCCCCTATTGTCTTAGCTGTCCTCAATAGTGTGGTTTCTCTGTATATTTCTCTGTTGTGTTTTCCTTGAATGTCTTTACTGAACACGGTGTATCAGAGGCAGCTCTGTATCTTGTATCAGAGGCAGCTCTGTATCTTGTATCGGAGGCAGCTCTGTATCTTGTATCGGAGGCAGTTCTGTATCTTGTATCGGAGGCAGCTCTGTACCTTGTATCAGAGGCAGCTCTGTATCTTGTATCGGAGGCAGCTCTGTACCTTGTATCGGAGGCAGCTCTGTACCTTGTATCGGAGGCAGTTCTGTATCTTGTATCGGAGGCAGCTCTGTACCTTGTATCGGAGGCAGCTCTGTACCTTGTATCAGAGGCAGCTCTGTACCTTGTATCGGAGGCAGTTCTGTATCTTGTATCGGAGGCAGCTCTGTATCTTGTATCGGAGGCAGCTCTGTACCTTGTATCGGAGGCAGCTCTGTACCTTGTATCAGAGGCAGCTCTGTACCTTGTATCGGAGGCAGTTCTGTATCTTGTATCGGAGGCAGCTCTGTATCTTGTATCAGAGGCAGCTCTGTACCTTGTATCAGAGGCAGCTATGTACCTTGTATCGGAGGCAGTTCTGTATCTTGTATCGGAGGCAGCTCTGTACCTTGTATAGGAGGCAGCTCTGTATCTTATCGGAGGCAGCTCTGCACCTTGTGTCGGAGGCAGCTCTGTACCTTGTATCGAGGCAGTTCTGTACCTTGTATCGGAGGCAGCTCTGTACCTTGTATCAGAGGCAGCTCTGTACCTTGTATCGGAGGCAGCTCTGTACCTTGTATCGGAGGCAGTTCTGTACCTTGTATCGGAGGCAGCTCTGTACCTTGTATCGGAGGCAGCTCTGTACCTTGTATCAGAGGCAGCTCTGTACCTTGTATCGGAGGCAACTCTGTACCTTGTATCAGAGGCAGCTCTGTACCTTGTATCAGAGGTAGTTCTGTATCTTGTATCAGAGGTAGTTCTGTACCTTGTATCAGAGGTAGTTCTGTATCTTGTATCAGAGGTAGTTCTGTATCTTGTATCAGAGGTCGTACTGTACCTTGGCTGTCAGAGTGATGCCCAGTCTGGCTTGCTCAGCAGGGTCCAGTAGTATATAGTCCAGGATGGATTTCTTCATGGCCTCTGCATACATACCCTCCACCTCCTGACGGGAGCACACAACATCAGCACTTACTACACAGCAACTGGACACTGCTCCCCCATTGTTCTCTATGGAGGTTAACACTTAATACATAGCAACTGGACACTGCTCCCCCATTGTTCTCTATGGAGGTTAACACTTACTACACAGCAACTGGAAACTGCCCCTCCATTGTTCTCTATGGAGGTCAGCTGTTCTGTTATTACTCAATAATGGAACAGAAAGTAACTGCTTACTGATGTCCTCTATGCATTGCACAGATGGCTGTACGATACAGAATAGATCTTTCCCTGAGTTTTAAGACATCCGGTAGTCCACTGTACCATTGCTGACCAGTATTATTTCATGGTCATTCATTGCATTACATGAACATAATTTCACTGTGGTACCATTTATGAAACATGATCTCTCAATGCTTTACCATGACAAATGAGCGATGACCATCTCAAGAGTTCATGGTTTAGCCAGACCATTTCCAAGCCTGGTCACTACAGTCCTGCGGTCCATACCTCGCTCAGCGTCTGCAGAGCTGCTCCTTGCTTGGCCGCGAGCTCGGCGGGGATTCGGGATCTGATCCCGGCCAGCCATTGCTCACACAGGGGGGTCACCTCCGAGGGGTCAAACGAGTGGGCGATCAGCTCACAGTACCTGGAACAGAGAGAGAGAGGGAGTGCTGGAGGAAAGAGTCCTCCTGAATGCAGCGGCGTCCACTGTGGACAAAACCCAGCAAAGTGTAGTAAAGCACGATCAAAAAGCAGTGCAGCACAGGCAAGCATGGCGAGTCATAATAGAACATTTCTAACCTTAAACACTCGACCGTGCGAGACACAGTCCTACTAAAAGCAACTTCATTTTAAAACACACTGAACTGATCTAAACAGCGACAGATCTAAATAGCACTGTTTAAATATGTATAGAATCCCTTTTTAAGACATCAATGCCTGTAAGAGACTCACTCTCACTGTTAGAGATATAGGGACTCACTCTCACTGTTAAGAGATATAGAGACTCACTCTCACTGTTAGAGATATAGAGACTCACTCTCACTGTTAGAGATATAGAGACTCACTCTCACTGTTAGAGACTCACTCTCACTGTTAGAGATATAGAGACTCACTCTCACTGTTAGAGATATAGAGACTCACTCTCACTGTTAGAGATATAGAGACTCACTCTCACTGTTAGAGATATAGAGACTCACTCTCACTGTTAGAGATATAGAGACTCACTGTTAGAGATATAGAGACTCACTCCCACTGTTAGAGATATAGAGACTCACTCTCACTGTTAGAGATATAGAGACTCACTCTCACTGTTAGAGATATAGAGACTCACTCTCACTGTTAGAGATACAGAGACTCACTCTCAGTGTTAGAGATATAGAGACTCACTCTCACTGTTAGAGATATAGAGACTCACTCCCACTGTTAGAGATATAGAGACTCACTCTCACTGTTAGAGATATAGAGACTCACTCTCACTGTTAGAGATATAGAGACTCACTCAGTGTTAGAGATATAGAGACTCTCACTGTTAGAGATATAGAGACTCACTCCCACTGTTAGAGATATAGAGACTCACTCTCACTGTTAGAGATAGAGACTCACTCACTGTTAGAGATATAGAGACTCACTCACTGTTAGAGATATAGAGACTCACTCACTGTTAGAGATATAGAGACTCACTCCCACTGTTAGAGATATAGAGACTCACTCACTGTTAGAGATATAGAGACTCACTCTCACTGTTAGAGATATAGAGACTCACTCTCACTGTTAGAGATACAGAGACTCACTCACTGTTAGAGACACAGACCACTCACTGTTAGAGATACAGAGACTCACTCTCAGTGTTAGAGATATAGAGACTCACTCTCACTGTTAGAGATACAGAGACTCACTCTCACTGTTAGAGATACAGAGACTCACTCTCACTGTTAGAGATACAGAGACTCACTCCCACTGTTAGAGATATAAAGACTCACTCTCACTGTTAGAGATATAAAGACTCACTCTCACTGTTAGAGATATAGAGACTCACTCTCAGTGTTAGAGATACAGAGACTCACTCTCAGTGTTAGAGATACAGAGACTCACTCTCACTGTTAGAGATACAGAGACTCACTCTCAGTGTTAGAGATATAGAGACTCACTCTCACTGTTAGAGATATAGAGACTCACTCTCACTGTTAGAGATATAGAGACTCACTCTCACTGTTAGAGATATTGGTTATCACAAACTAACCTTCTTTTAATGATTTAAACAACAGCAGTATTTAGAGGCGCCCACGTTTCTGTCGGTTGAATCCACTCCAGCGGATCATAACATGAAAACATGCACACCTCTGGGTTTCTTTTTATTAGCACATTATAAATGCACAGTAAAAGCACAGCAAAGTGCACAATGACAGTGCCAAACACGCCGTGTTAAACAGACAAGGCAGACGAACCTTCAGTGCAGTACAAATCCGAGGAGCACTCAGCAGCCCCTGGCAAGTGTGTGACGGGAGCAGCTGCCATCAGCGATCACACGACAAGCCTGACTGTCTGCGTGCTGATGAGCCATCCAACTGACCGAGACACCAGCCAGACTGAACTGCACAGAGACACCAGCCACACTGAACTGCACAGAGACACCAGCCAGACTGAACTGCACAGAGACACCAGCCACACTGAACTGCACAGAGACACCAGCCAGACTGAACTGCACAGAGACACCAGCCAGAATGAACTGCACAGAGACACCAGCCAGACTGAACTGCACAGAGACACCAGCCAGACTGAACTGCCAGAGACACCAGCCAGACTGAACTGCACAGAGACACCAGCCACACTGAACTGCACAGAGACACCAGCCACACTGAACTGTACAGAGACACGAGCCAGACTGAACTGCACAGAGACATCAGCCAGACTGAACTGTACAGAGACACCAGCCAGACTGAACTGCACAGAGACACCAGCCAGACTGAACTGCACAGAGACACCAACCAGACTGAACTGCACAGAGACACCAGCCAGACTGAACTGCACAGAGCCACCAGCCAGACTGAACTGCACAGAGACACCAGCCAGACTGAACTGCACAGAGACACCAGCCAGACTGAACTGCACAGACACCAGCCAGACTGAACTGCACAGAGACACCAGCCAGACTGAACTGCACAGAGACACCAGCCAGACTGAACTGTACAGAGCCACCAGCCAGACTGAACTGCACAGAGACACGAGCCAGACTGAACTGCACAGAGCCACCAGCCAGACTGAACTGCACAGAGCCACCAGCCAGACTGAACTGTACAGAGACACAAGCCAGACTGAACTGCACAGAGACACCAGCCAGACTGAACTGCACAGAGACACCAGTCAGACTGAACTGTACAGAGACACCAGCCAGACTGAACTGTACAGAGCCACCAGCCAGACTGAACTGCACAGAGACACCAGCCAGACTGAACTGCACAGAGACACCAGCCAGACTGAACTGCACAGAGACACCAGCCAGACTGAACTGTACAGAGCCACCAGCCAGACTGAACTGTACAGAGCCACCAGCCAGACTGAATTGCACAGAGACACCAGCCAGACTGAACTGCACAGAGACACCAGCCAGACTGAACTGCACAGAGACACCAGCCAGACTGAACTGCACAGAGACACCAGCCAGACTGAACTGCACAGAGACACCAGCCAGACTGAACTGTACAGAGCCACCAGCCAGACTGAACTGCACAGAGACACCAGCAAGACTGAACTGTACAGAGACACCAGCCAGACTGAACTGCACAGAGACACGAGCCAGACTGAACTGCACAGAGCCACCAGCCAGACTGAACTGCACAGAGCCACCAGCCAGACTGAACTGCACAGAGACACCAGCCAGACTGAACTGCACAGAGACACCAGCCAGACTGAACTGCACAGAGACACCAGCCACACTGAACTGCACAGAGACACCAGCCACACTGAACTGTACAGAGACACGAGCCAGACTGAACTGCACAGAGACATCAGCCAGACTGAACTGTACAGAGACACCAGCCAGACTGAACTGCACAGAGACACCAGCCAGACTGAACTGCACAGAGACACCAACCAGACTGAACTGCACAGAGACACCAGCCACACTGAACTGCACAGAGACACCAGCCAGACTGAACTGCACAGAGACACCAGCCAGACTGAACTGCACAGAGACACCAGCCAGACTGAACTGTACAGAGACACCAGCCAGACTGAACTGCACAGAGACACCAGCCAGACTGAACTGCACAGAGACACCAGCCAGACTGAACTGCACAGAGACACCAGCCAGACTGAACTGTACAGAGCCACCAGCCAGACTGAACTGCACAGAGACACCAGCAAGACTGAACTGTACAGAGACACCAGCCAGACTGAACTGCACAGAGACACGAGCCAGACTGAACTGCACAGAGCCACCAGCCAGACTGAACTGCACAGAGCCACCAGCCAGACTGAACTGCACAGAGCCACCAGCCAGACTGAACTGCACAGAGACACCAGCCAGACTGAACTGCACAGAGACACCAGCCAGACTGAACTGCACAGAGACACCAGCCACACTGAACTGCACAGAGACACCAGCCACACTGAACTGTACAGAGACACGAGCCAGACTGAACTGCACAGAGACATCAGCCAGACTGAACTGTACAGAGACACCAGCCAGACTGAACTGCACAGAGACACCAGCCAGACTGAACTGCACAGAGACACCAACCAGACTGAACTGCACAGAGACACCAGCCAGACTGAACTGCACAGAGACACCAGCCAGACTGGCTCTGAGGGATTTGAAACAGGGCTTCCTTGACAATCACTAATGCACGCTGGAATCCTCTACTACAACCACCAGAAGGATTTGGTTTAAATGGCCTCAATGCTGCTCAGGGAGGAATCTGACCAGTGACATCTCATTACCGATGCCGTGGGCATGGCTGCAGCATTAGAGGTTTACAGGGAGTAAATAGTTTTGAGAATCTAGTCCTTTGTGTTTTTCTACCATTCTAACTCTATATTAATTCTGTTGGTATTCCCCCAATCACTAACTACAAAAAATGAAAACAGAAAGACTTCTTCAGTATAGCAGGATTGTAACAGTGGTGGCATTAAGATCCATGGCTGTTCCCCCATGCTTTTCCCAAGGTTTCACTCTGCATTTACCACCATGTACCCTGGTTATGCTACACATTTACCACCATGTACCCTGGTTATGCTACACATTTACCACAGTTTACCCTGGTTTCACACTGCATTTCCCATAGTTTATCCTGGTTTGTCATGTTTATTAATATGCTTGAATGTATCTCTCTATTCTTTACAATGCTTACTTATGCTTTATTACACCTGCTATGCTTTTTACTGGGGTAATCATTTATAAAGGCACTGTCTCCTGCAGTGCTATGTCCAAACTAGCAACGTTTATACATCTGAATGTGTCTCATCCCTGAAACAGAATACATTTATGTACCATTTCACTTTTTATCATTAATTGCTTTTGTCAAGAACGAGAAGTTTGAACAATGAACAGGACGATAATAAAATACTTAATGGGATGACAATTAATTTCTGAAGCCCTGATGCCTCGTATCAGCCTGTCTACAGTGCATGTCTGCTCTCTCCTAGGGAAGGCACATCAGCTTATCTGTGCAATACAGCGGCTGTGCTAATCTCACACAGGGGAACTGATTCAGAGCTCATTCACTGCTGTGAGTCCCGGACACAATGACAGCTCCACTCATCATCTCAGAGACACACAGACCCTCTGGCTTATTGTTTACAGGCTTTAATTGAGAATCTCAGGGGAGTTCATTTAGAGAATAATACAAAAAAAACAGGTAATGTCAAAAATGTACTGGCCCCTGCTAGGGACAAGTATGGGACTTTTAAAGACTGTTACAAAAGTAAGTGAAATTTATTAGAAAATACATCAAGCAGACAAACGTTTGCCTTTGTTTTAAAACTGCGGTCACCAGACGTTTGCCCGTCTTTGTGCTTTGAATGCTAAGCAGCAGCTCCTGGACAACAAGCGACTTTTTACTGAGAAGTCTGCTTCCAAATGCTGGTGGTAATGATTGACACGAGAGGATGCAGGTGTGAAACAGCAGCTGCGTGAAAGACTGGTCCAGGTCACTGCATCACTCTCCTCCTCTCTGGCATGTAAGGATGTGAAGAACACTCACACTGCTAAAGCTCTGGCATCACTACAGTAATGAGCATGTCAAGCCAGGCACTTAACAAACACTAGAAAACCACTACAAATTGGATATACTCATTTGGCCAACTGCCTAAAAGTTACCCTTTTATAAAGCATAGTTGTTAAACCCGGATCTCAGTCCAATCGATCACGCTTGAGATGAACTTGAACGAGGTGTTCAATCATCTGCCCACCTCTCTGCACCGATTGTCCTAATAAAGTGGCCAGGCAGTGTACATTTCAATTAGACCGATACAAACAGTGACTTCAACGGATGCTGACAAGCACAGTGAACCATTTCTCAGTGTCACATTTCTAAAAGGACTGTTGATCTCTGCCAAGGCTGGTAAAAACATTTGAATAGCAAATGTAAGAAATAAATAATATTGGGGATGCATGCAAGCTTGCCACTCTCAGCATCCCTCTGCAAGAACAAGTCTCAAAAGGGAGACAATCCTCCAAGGATAAAGCATGGTGCTGTGTAGCATGTGTGAATAAAGCAAGTGCTCTGAAGCCACTGCTTTGAACCTGATGCTACAGACAGCAAGTGCTCTGAAGCCACTGCTTTGAACCCGACGCTACAGACAGCAAGTGCTCTGAAGCCACTGCTTTGAACCTGACGCTACAGACAGCAAGTGCTCTGAAGCCACTGCTTTGAACCTGACGCTAAAGACAGCAAGTTACGACAGGGTCAGTAAGCACTCCGGTGCATTTTATAACATTATTCATTATTGTGACAGTTTTACAGTCCCAGTGATTGCTCATTCTCAAAGCTTCCTTGAACAGGACATACCGTTTCAAGTCTATCCCGTTTCAAAGAAGTAATAAATAAAACGAAATTGGCGCAACCCTCCCCACCCCTTCCTCCCGCCCCCCCCATTTCCTCCCGCCCCCTCAAAAAAAAAGAATTAAAGTACTTTGTCAAGATTCCCAAACGTTCCAATGCCTTTCCTTCCCCCGGCACACAATCACACTGCAGATTTAGTGCTTTATAGCAGTAATAAATATCCGTTTCTTACCTAAAGACTTGACAGGGGAAAGATCTTCACAGTCCTCCAGCTCTCACGAAGAGCCTGCCCCTCCCTCCCTCCCTCCCTCCCTCTCCCGCTCTGAAACCATGGAGATGAGTTCTGCTATGTGAATCGCTGTGAGTCTCCAGCAGGGCTCTGACACTAATCTGCCTGAATAGACTGCTACAGTACAGCGGGGAGCAGAACAGGGGGGGTTCTGGGGGATTGGTAAAGGTAGCCCTGCTGAGAATCATAGGGTCCAGGTCCCAGTCCAGTGAGGTGGGAATGGCCACCCACGAGCACTATGAGGGAGGTTACGATCTGAATGTTTGAGGTGGGGAGGGAGGGAGGGTCTTCTCACTGAAAAGCCAGAATTCACTCATAAACACATTCTCTCACACTCTCATCTTCTTCAGATTCCTTTAGCCTGCCAGGCTCACAGAGCTGAATACAGGTGCCTATTGTTCCAGAGCCAGTGAGGCAGCCAACCACTCACAGGCTGACCGGTCACAGATAACCACAGAGACACTCCATCCGCTTAACCCCTCCTGCTCCACAGATCCAGCTCTATAGTGGTTAGAGCTGAGGGACTGGGAGGGAGGCAGTGTGGTTTAGTGGTTAGAGCTGAGGGACTGGGAGGGAGGCAGTGTGGTCTAGTGGTTAGAGCTGAGGGACAGGGAGGGAGGCAGTGTGGTCTAGTGGTTAGAGCTGAGGGACTGGGAGGGAGGCAGTGTGGTTTAGTGGTTAGAGCTGAGGACAGGGGAGGGAGGTGGTTTAGTGGTTAGAGCTGAGGGACTGGAGGAGGCAGAGCTGGAGGGACTGGGAGGGAGGCAGTGTGGTCTAGTGGTTAGAGCTGAGGGACTGGGAGGGAGGCAGTGGTTAGAGTGAGGGTGGGAGGTGGTGTGGTTTAGTGGGAGCTGGGACTGGGAGGGAGGCAGTGGTCTAGTGGTTAGAGCTGAGGGACTGGGAGGGAGGCAGTGTGGTGTAGTGGTGAGAGTGGAGGGGCTGGGAGGGAGGCAGTGTGGTTTAGTGGTTAGAGCTCAGGGACTGGGTGGGAGGGATTGGTCTAGTGGTTAGAGCTGAGGGACTGTGAGTGTTTGCAACACAAGCCTCTCAGTAAACAGTATACGGGTGTGCATGATCTCACAGTACAAATCATGGCTGTCTGAGACCTCTTTCCCCACGCTGACTCAGAGGTAATTAAAGCCTTTCTCTAGTACAGGTAACACAATCGCTTTTGTTTCTAGTTTTCAGGCTGTGGGATACTGGATTGATTCCAAGTGCGTTTTTCAATGATCCTACACTCTACCTTTTTAAATGACTTCACTGAGAGCTGCTTTGGGAATGTATTGTTAACACAGGTGGCTTTTAAATAAGTTCAGTGGCATTATCATGGCATATTCTCCCTGGGAAGAGAAATGAAAACAAGCCTATTAAAGTGATTTGTGTTATATAAAAAAAGACTCAATTACAGTCAACAACAATGGCCTCACATTACAGACTGAGGGGCAGTGCGCAAACAGGCCACAATGCTCCTGAATCTCCAATTATAGTATACCGAGGTGATAACCTCAGCAGTGATTTACAAATCTGAGAGGGTGTTTATACTAGCGAGGGAGGCTGCTGTCTCCAAGTACTGTACACTCAACGTGTCCTCTAGTTAGAGCTTGTACTGTAGGACAAGTGTTTTGGTGTTTCCTTTTTTAAGGTTCTGGATATTCATTAAAAAACAGTTGTGTGCTGCTTCTGCTTGGAGTCTGACTTCAACCTGTCATTCAAAGAAACCTTTGTGACCCTGTATGGTAAATCGCAAGCTATCCTAATGGAAGTGATGAGCAGTGATGATTCCACTTGTCGCATCATGTTGAAATATCTGGAAATCCCTGAGGATATCCTCAGTTCAGACGTTAAACTAGAAGAGCGTTTGTTCATCCAGTATTACCATTTCTGCACGGCAGCCCTGCACAAGCTCTCTGGAATGGGTTTTCACCAGCGTCAATGCAGACACCGCTCCCAGTACAAGAATAACAGTGAAAGCATTCGGAATACAGTGCAGGAGCCCAGCCAGTCAGGAGCTCCCGTTACTGCAGCTCAAATTTAAACAGCGAGATGTTTTAATGTCATCTCAATAGTTGTTGTTTTTTCCATTCCCCTCTTTACTATTGTACAGTGTTTGCAATCGTTTGCAATCACACCTCGAAAGAGCAAAAAGATCTGCATTAAAAACAGAAGTAAGTGAATGAACCGTGCTGCGAGGTGAAGGAGGCAGTGCTTACCTGGGCAAGTGCTCCTGCAGGGGGCTGGCTGGCCGCGAGAGGCCATGGGTGGAGAAGGTGGAGGGGGGGAAGCAGACAGCCAGGGCGGCCCTCGTGACCTCATCGTGCACGGGGTGGTCTTCCTCAGGGTCTGCGGAGGAGGGATGGTGCAGCGTTATTTCACATACAGGCGAGTCTATTTTAAAAGCATTTAACTGACTCAAGGAATAGCACCATTTGTGCTCTCTAAACGGGAACTGTCTGTTGATTGACTCACTGTCTTTGCAGAATTGTGACCCCTGTCTGTGAAGGTAAAGCCCTGGAACTGCTTGTGCAAAGGAGCCTGGTTGCCCAGTGATTGGGCAGTGTGTCTGGGCCGCTTTCACACCCAGCCTCTGCTCTGTCACACTAATTAGACTACACAGTGGCGTGCTGTTGAGGTGTGGTATTTAAATAGCCAGATGCCAGCAATCTCAAGTGATCAGACTCACAAAGTGTCATGAAGGAGGCCTGTGAGGTCTCATACTGCACCAGCAGTCTGCTGATGAAAGCCCTGGTGAAGTCTGGAGACCCTCAAACACATCTGCTCCGTCAAGGGAGGCTGTGGGTGCGCCTGCCAGCGCTTTGCCTTTGTTCTAATCTTTTGTCAGGGAAAATGATTTAAATTACTGTTTTGAATGTTTAATTCATTAGGCTTTTGAACAGCAAGAGCAGTGTGCGGATGAGTCATGTTTATTTACACCCCCACCCCCACCCTTTTAAACTAGAGAAGCAGAAAAACAACCTGGGTCGGAATTAGCATAGTCTGACTGTAACAACAACAAAGAAAATCATAAACATTCACGTTCCAAAGTGATAAGCAGCAGACACAAGCAAACGCTTACCAATGCCTAAAACTGGTAAGAATGTAAGCACCTGTGTTGGGATGAACGTGTTCTGCGTAGTTTATTTTCTTATATAAATATTCAGATATTCTTCCCCTTTCAACTAGCTGAAAAATAATGTATAATTAGTACCACAGTCTCTCTCTCAGTCGGATATGGTGGTGTGTGTGTGCGTGTGTTTGGTTGTGTGTGCGTGTGTTTGTGTGTTTGCACGTATGTGTGTGTGCGCGTCAGTATAATTGTTATTTCAGAATGCATTGTTTTTGATTAAGTGATGTAACTCTGCAAGGTCACTTTAACCATGCTGCAGAGACTACTTGCACGATACAATAATAATAATGAAATGGTTTTAATGGTGGATGGAAGCGCAGCGCTCTGAAATGTCTCTCAGGACCCTGCCACTCCCACCCCTAGATGTTTCACTGAGTCTTCTTTTAGCAGCTGCTGGACATTTTCACAATCCTCCAGCCCTGGAGGAACCCTGCCTTCCAACATGCAGCTGGAGGAGTCACAGTGTTTCCATTATTATCATAGTCTACCTGCACTGAGACCCTGCCTGAATAGCTGTGAGGTAAGCCTCTGGGTGTATGAAGAGCTGTCCTCTGGGTGCATGAAGTGCTGTCCTCTGGGTGCATGAAGAGCTGTCCTCTGGGTGTATGAAGAGCTGTCCTCTGGGTGCATGAAGAGCTGTGAGGTAAGCCTCTGGGTGTATGAAGAGCTGTCCTCTTGGTGCATGAAGTGCTGTCCTCTGGGTGCATGAAGAGCTGTCCTCTGGGTGTATGAAGAGCTGTGAGGTAAGCCTCTGGGTGTATGAAGAGCTGTCCTCTGGGTGCATGAAGAGCTGTCCTCTGGGTGGGCTGTCCTCAGGGTGTATGAAGAGCTGTCCTCTGGGTGTATGAAGAGCTGTGAGGTAAGCCTCTGGGTGTATGAAGAGCTGTCCTCTGGGTATATGAAGAGCTGTCCTCTGGGTGTATGAAGAGCTGTGAGGTAAGCCTCTGGGTATATGAAGAGCTGTCCTCTGGGTGTATGAAGAGCTGTCCTCGGGGTGTATGAAGAGCTGTCCTCTGGGTGTATGAAGAGCTGTGAGGTAAGCCTCTGGGTATATGAAGAGCTGTCCTCTGGGTATATGAAGAGCTGTCCTCTGGGTGTATGAAGAGCTGTCCTCGGGGTGTATGGAGAGCTGTCCTCTGGGTGTATGAAGAGCTGTGAGCTAAGCCTCTGGGTATATGAAGAGCTGTCCTCTGGGTATATGAAGAGCTGTCCTCTGGGTGTATGAAGCTGTCCTCGGGGGTATGAAGAGCTGTCCTCTGGGTGTATGAAGAGCTGTGAGGTAAGCCTCTGGGTGTATGAAGAGCTGTCCTCTGGGTGCATGAAGAGCTGTCCTCTGGGTGTATGAAGAGCTGTCCTCTGGGTGCATGAAGAGCTGTCCTCTGGGTGTATAAAGAGCTGTGAGGTAAGCCTCTGGGTGTATGAAGAGCTGTCCTCTGGGTGCATGAAGAGCTGTCCTCTGGGTGTATGAAGAGCTGTCCTCTGGGTGCATGAAGAGCTGTCCTCTGGGTGTATGAAGAGCTGTGAGGTAAGCCTCTGGGTGTATGAAGAGCTGTCCTCTGGGTATATGAAGAGCTGTCCTCTGGGTATATGAAGAGCTGTCCTCTGGGTGTATGAAGAGCTGTCCTCAGGGTGTATGAAGAGCTGTCCTCTGGGTGTATGAAGAGCTGTGAGGTAAGCCTCTGGGTATATGAAGAGCTGTCCTCTGGGTATATGAAGAGCTGTCCTCTGGGTGTATGAAGAGCTGTCCTCGGGGTGTATGAAGAGCTGTCCTCTGGGTGTATGAAGAGCTGTGAGGTAAGCCTCTGGGTGTATGAAGAGCTGTCCTCTGGGTGCATGAAGAGCTGTCCTCTGGGTGTATGAAGAGCTGTCCTCTGGGTGCATGAAGAGCTGTCCTCTGGGTGTATGAAGAGCTGTGAGGTAAGCCTCTGGGTGTATGAAGAGCTGTCCTCTGGGTGCATGAAGAGCTGTCCTCTGGGTGCATGAAGAGCTGTCCTCTGGGTGTATGAAGAGCTGTCCTCTGGGTGCATGAAGAGCTGTCCTCTGGGTGCATGAAGAGCTGTGAGGTAAGCCTCTGGGTGTATGAAGAGCTGTCCTCTGGGTATATGAAGAGCTGTCCTCTGGGTGTATGAAGAGCTGTCCTCTGGGTGTATGAAGAGCTGTCCTCTGGGTGGATGAAGAGCTGTGAGGTAAGCCTCTGGGTGTATGAAGAGCTGTCCTCTGGGTGCATGAAGTGCTGTCCTCTGGGTGCATGAAGAGCTGTCCTCTCGGTGTATGAAGAGCTGTGAGGTAAGCCTCTGGGTGTATGAAGAGCTGTCCTCTGGGTGCATGAAGAGCTGTCCTCTGGGTGCATGAAGAGCTGTGAGGTAAGCCTCTGGGTGTATGAAGAGCTGTCCTCTGGGTATATGAAGTGCTGTCCTCTGGGTATATGAAGAGCTGTCCTCTGGGTGTATGAAGAGCTGTCCTCTGGGTGTATGAAGAGCTGTCCTCTGGGTGTATGAACAGCTGTGAGGTAAGCCTCTGGGTGTATGAAGAGCTGTCCTCTGGGTGCATGAAGAGCTGTCCTCTGGGTGTATGAAGAGCTGTCCTCTGGGTGCATGAAGAGCTGTCCTCTGGGTGTATGAAGAGCTGTGAGGTAAGCCTCTGGGTGTATGAAGAGCTGTCCTCTGGGTGCATGAAAAGCTGTCCTCTGGGTGTATGAAGAGCTGTCCTCTGGGTGCATGAAGAGCTGTCCTCTGGGTGTATGAAGAGCTGTGAGGTAAGCCTCTGGGTGTATGAAGAGCTGTCCTCTGGGTGGATGAAGAGCTGTGAGGTAAGCCTCTGGGTATATGAAGAGCTGTCCTCTGGGTATATGAAGAGCTGTCCTCTGGGTGTATGAAGAGCTGTCCTCTGGGTGTATGAAGAGCTGTCCTCTGGGTGGATGAAGAGCTGTGAGGTAAGCCTCTGGGTATATGAAGAGCTGTCCTCTGGGTATATGAAGAGCTGTCCTCTGGGTGTATGAAGAGCTGTCCTCTGGGTGTATGAAGAGCTGTCCTCTGGGTGGATGAAGAGCTGTGAGGTAAGCCTCTGGGTGTATGTGTCATGTATTAAATGACGGGGATGGACACATCAAACACATGCTCGGCTCGTGGTGAAGAGCACTTCTCCGTCGGCTTTGTTCTCAAATGTAATTTCATGGCTGCAGGGCTCGTTTTACCCATGAGATGGTTATGAACAAGAATTCCTCAAAATGTTGAAATAATATTCAGACATGAGAAATTCATGTTTGTTCCAGCTCGCCTCATAAAAAAAACTATTTTTAAATTATTTTTACAAATCACAACTTTGATTACATGCAGCCAGCAAGCATTTACAGCCAAGCAGAAACACACAGACACCTACAGACCCATAATAATAATAATAATAATAATAATAATAATAATAATAATAATAATAATAATAATAATAATAATAATAATAATAATAATAATAATAATAATAATTCCACACATCCGTGTTCAGTATTTTTTTATTATTATATATATATATATATCAATCATTCTTGTATCTTCTTGTTTCTAGTTTGCGTGAAGGCTCACACACTGTTTTGCTGTTTTTAGCTCTTGGAAATCCTTTCAGAGGCTGGCTTCAATAGAACAGATTAGCACGACATGGACAGAATGCTGTAATGTATGGTTCAATAATGAACCTTTATAAAGCTTCTGCCAGCATGTTATTGCAAAAACTTGTATAGTGGAGCGGAGAGGAAGACCAGGATCTGATAACATTGAGCATGTCAGGTCTCAAAGGGTTTGATTCAATAACCCAGTGTGATTCATTACTGAGGCACTATTAGCAGGCTATTCCTGCTTCATAATGAAGAGCCCTGGACTCTTAAAGAAAGCATCGCGATAGAAACACAATGAGCATTTTCAACATTTCAATAGGACTATTCCAGACTTTTCTGTTTATATATTATATACACACACACACACACACACACACACAGGTAATGTTGGTACACACAAATGTGAATAATTGATAATAAATCAATGCTATCAGGACGTTTCAGACTACAAGTCCTCTTCAGCTGGATGGAAAATGCAGTGTGTAAACAAGCTGCTGTTAAAAACAAACTGACTTTCCAAACATTTTGATTTGAGATGTAATTCAATAGAAATGTCCATATTTACACAAAGAGGTTATGCTCTTATAATGAATATCTTGAGTTTTGTTCTTGGGAATCAAACAGTATTTAACCTTGTAATACATATGTGCAATTACAATTAAAACTGAAAAAATACCTTTAAAAGTCATACGTAATACTTTTAAAATGAATATACAATGACAGTTCGAACACCTGCACAGGTGCCCTTCTCTTTTTTCTCTTCCAGGGATGAAACTGCTAACACGACCGACGCAGGAACAGCACGGACATATTTAATCAAACCAAGGAACGAGCGCGGGCAAGGTCTTCCATTACTGCCTGCTCCCAACCTGAAACAGCTCTGCTTTGATCTAGGCTCGCCTGCCCTTCATTTCAGCTGGATTTGGTTGCGGTAGAAAATGTAAAAAAGGCTGAGAGAATAACTGTGAAACAGCTGCTCACCAACCTGAAACTGGAATCCTAGCTTCTCAAACCTTTCCCGTCTCAAATGAATAGAAACCTGATTTGGAGTGGTTATGTTTTTAATATGGTTCTTATTGATCTTAGATCCCTAACTTTCTGATAAAGGTGCTGCTGTAATTATAACTAGGAGACCCGCGTATCTAAAAAAAATACAATTAAAAGCAGAAATGGCGATAGAAAAGCCAGCCGTCATGCCATGGGCAAGATGATGACGTTTGAAATGTCTGTGCTGTGTGATGTTTTGTGTTAGAAGCAGAGTCACTTCATATTTTTAAATCATCATTTAAAACTTCTTTAGATGAGCATTTCATACACAATGTTCAGAGTGTTCTTTCTCCTCCTTTTTTATTTCTCCACGAAGAGTTGTTGTTGTTTTGATTCATTTTACCAGCACTTTTTCATGTTCATGTTTTTTAATTGTTTGAATTCATTTGATTGTATTTTTGGTTTTTATTGACTTGTAAGGCGCTTTGAGACACTGTTATATGAAAGACGCTATATAAATAAATACACTTCCTTACTTTGTGTTGACAGTAAGATCTACATTGACTGAGTCATTTTCCTGATATACTGCACAGATCACCTCCTGTGTCTCATCTCTATAAAACAGTGATATCATCCTTCTGTACATCTATATTCAATTCTAAATGGAGATTTGTTTTACATCCCCTCCTACTGTGCTGTGCCCCCAGAAGAGAAAGTCTCCATGATCTGAAGTGCACTGCAATGTACTGTGTTGTTCATTTAGTAGGTAATCACACAGTTTGCTGTATTAGCTCTTAATGCATGTGAACTGTAATGTTACAGGCTTGCAATATAAACATCTGTGTCTATTGCTTTTCTCTTGCATGACAACGATGTCTGCTGAACGTTGCTGTAGCCTATAAAACTCCTGTACCGTATCAATTGCAATGCTTTGCAACAAAAACTCTAACATTTGAAGATTTATTTTACAGCTCCTGCACACAATTAAATTACAATTCGATTATGGGTCCGGCTGTACTGTCTTTTGTACTGTGTGTGGGCTAACAGCTTTAGGGTTGTTTTTTTTGCTGATTAAAGAGAGAATATGAATCCATATTATAAAGTTGAAAGCTGGTCGTTCTGGTGATCTATTTAACATATTTTTTTCTTTTCTCTTTTTTTTATTTCCTCAAGTCTGTATTAAAAGGGGATAACAACATGATAGCAGTTATGAGCTGAAAATCCTGCTACTACTCAAAATGAATAACCTTTAAGATATTTAACACGCCTTTGTCAAGGGAAAGTGTGTTTGAAAACAAACACTGGAATATTTATAGGCTTTTGATGCCATGGCAACCACACATTTATTTCTCTTTACATCTAATGTCTTTGTGATGTTGTTCACTATATAGCTAATGATGTAATGATCTGCTGTTCCTTTCTATTCAAACCTTCAGGCGTCGTGGTATCTAGTGTGTTTATCCATGTACTTTCCTTTATTCTTCTATACTGTACATTATCTCATTTTTATTTTTTCTAAAACCACAAACTTGAGCTCCTCCATGGTGTGTCTGTCTCTTGTAAAGTGCTGAACTGTTGGTTCATTTTCTTTTTTATTTCTTGTATTTGATAGGTGGTTCTGTATTCTTTTATATAATGATGTACCTGTCTCTCCTACAGATTTTATTGTATTTGATAGGTTGTTCTGTATTCTTTTATATAATGATGTATCCTCAGATTTTATTTTATATAATGATGTACCTGTCTCTCCTACAGATTTTATTGTATTTGATAGGTTGTTCTGTATTCTTTTATATAATGATGTACCTCTCTCTCCTACAGATTTTATTGTATTTGATAGGTTGTTCTGTATTCTTTTATATAATGATGTACCTGTCTCTCCTACAGATTTTATTGTATTTGATAGGTGGTTCTGTATTCTTTTGTATGATGTACCTCTTTTATATTTTAATTTGATGTATTCTTTTATATAATGATGTACCTGTCTCTCCTACAGATTTTATTGTATTTGATAGGTGGTTCTGTATTCTTTTATATAATGATGTGCCTGTCTCTCCTACAGATTTTATTGTATTTGATAGGTGGTTCTGTATTCTTTTATATAATGATGTACCTGTCTCTCCTACAGATTTTATTGTATTACATTTTATGCAAAATATACCATGTACAAGGTTGCTATCCTTGCATGACGGACTTTAAGACTGAATATTTATTTTCTTTATTTGTGATTTCACTTTTATCTTTATCAATATATTTGCACACTTTACATGTGCTTCTACAGGTTTCAGTGTCCCTTCATGTATCTATGATCCCGTTATGTTTACTGTGGACTAAAACGTCAGCCAAATTTGCATCCCTCCTAAAAGCTACGATCGGTGCTTTCGGAAATATTTTTTTCATTTTTTTCTGAATTATTAAGTATACGTAAATGCTTCCAATTTTTGTTTTTGAAATGTTGGGTAATAATTTAGAATATGGAATTATTAATGGTACTCTCTTAACCCTCTGGGGAAAATGTGAACTAAGAAATAAACAAAATCTACAAACATGCACACTTTCTACAACGCAAGACTTTTCTCCAAGGGTTTCTCAACAAGCTATCTGTGAGATTTTGCAGGTTCACAAATTTTGGATAAATGACTTAATAAATAAAAAATAACAAATAAATAGAAAGCAAACGGACACCAGTGTGCACCACTATTACTATTTTTTTAATATGAAGTGGTGTCTGGCAATGATCCCAGGGAGCATCATCTATAACTTAGGAGATGTTCCTTTCATTGACTGTTCGTCTTGTTGCATTTAGAATGTCGTAATCTCATTTTTTTTTTTTTTTTGTGAGGCTTTACTACAGCTTTGCTAAGCTTTACTATACACCAACAGATCTGGAGTGGAAGTCCCACCGTAACCAAGTAGAACAAACTCAAACAAATAAAACAAGGTGCAGGCTGGCCACTCACCGGGATCTCTGTCCTGAAGGCACCCCACATGTGGGGGGTGATCCCGTTTCAGGGGTCCTGGTGCCTGGTTCGCCCCCGGGATCCTTTGTCTACCCCCACACCAGGGTACCCCCAGGCTCCTGTCTGGGGCTCTCTGGAGGGGAGGCAGTCTGCTGGCGCTCCGTAGCTCCTCTTCGCAGACAGGCATGCGAGGCACAAGCAGAGGCGGTGGTGGAGGAGAGGAGCAGCAGCCCAGCCCCTCTGGATGGTAATCACTGCCCCAGGTGGCTACATCACTGATAAGCCTCTCCCCGCTCCCCACAGCCCCAGGGGCTTCCAACCTGCCAGTTAACCAGGGAGAGAAAAGAATTAGGAAAAGGAATCGAAGCAGAAATCAATTAGGCTGTCTTTAGCTCGCTGCACACACACTGGTGCCTAATCCCTCATATTTATGCATTAATGTATGTGTGCGTGTGTATGTATGAATGTGTGTATGTATGTAATGTAGGTATGTATGAATGTGTGTATGTATGAATGTGTGTATGTAGATATGTATGTATGTATAGGTAGGTATGTATGTATGTGTTTAAAATGTACAGGTAGGTATATTAATATGGATACTCATTGCTGGCACTTTCAAACACACACACAGAAAAGGCCAGCGTGATGAAAGTTGGGTCGGATGGTTCCATCCTGACATTTCCGGTCAGCATGAATGAGATACAATAGCATCGCCCCGGCTTTGTGGATTTCTTGGTCCCTGCCGGGTAGACGTTTTCTTTCTTCTCTTCAAAAGGAAGCTTTCAGATCCTTCCCTTCCCCGGTTTCCATAGTGATTTCAGCGTGGTTGTTGTTATTTTCATTTGTTTTCAGAGAGGAGGAGAGAGGACGAGTAAAGCAGGTCTGTGTGTGTGCTGGTGGCTGTGTCTGTGTGTGTGCTGGTGGCTGTGTCTGTGTGTGTGCTGGTGGCTGTGTCTGTGTGTGTGCTGGTGGCTGTGTCTTTGTGTTGCATCAGAGCGTCTGTCTCAGTGCAGGGGTGTGGGTTAGGAGGGGTCTGTCTGTCTGAACGGCCGTGTCTCTCTGTCTGTCTGTGCCTCTGCATAGCTCTCTTTATACATCATTTAGAACTGTGTTAAATCACAATACAGTGCAGGAAAAGGGGTGCATGAAGAAACCCATGTGATATCAGCCCCATGATCATTTGTTCTGATGAAAGTGTCTCTGCAGGGAACCCCAGCACACCATGCTAAGCCACTGTTAGATCGAATGAACTAGTCCTGGTTAAAATACATGCATGGGGTGTGATTAAGGGTTAGCAACATGTGTTAAAATGTGTGTATGGTTGTCTCCTTATAATGCTTACACTTGCCTGGTGCAACTACAAGTAACAAAAATGTACTCAGTGATGGGATGCTGTTAAATGGAGCAGGTCCAATTCACCCGAGGAATATGTGCCAATGCTACTGCACAATAGCTACTAATGTATTTTCAAAACAGATTTCCAAGAGATCCCTAGAGATATCAGCACTTGATTCTGAAGTGCTTCCCAGGAGAGGCGCATTAAAAACAACAGTGTGATTCGTAAACTGCAGGTAAAGCTGCAGGCTCTGTGAATACAAATCAATTAGTGACGAGACACACAGAAATGTGGGGCAGCGGAAGGAGGGTCCTGAGGTTGCTGGAGTATCTGCTGGTTGAAGGCGAGGAATTTCAGGACAGAAAAGAAGCGTTCAAGATAAACGCTGTCTTCCAAGAATCTGTCTCAACAGATTGCAAATAATGAGACGCCATCCCGAGAGTGTAAATTCAGGGCAGCCTGTGTGCTCCTAGTCTGACATGAAAGATAACCAGGCACTTCATCTTCGTAGACTTGTGAATACAAGTAAAATAAAATGTAGGCTCTGAATTCTGTCCAGCGATAATCGTTCGTGCCCCCATGCATGCAGATAAATGACTCTAGAGAACATTCAGGGCAGTAAATCAGGGTTACATTTACCCAAATGGGTTTCAGAAGCATGACTGACTAACCTGAAGTAGACTAGGCAACGCAGTGAATACGGTTCTGCTTCAGTTCAGAGTTTGCATCCGTTTTATTTTACATTTAAAACAGCTGGTGTCAGATACTGCATAGAACAACTTCAGCTAAGGTTCTGTGTTGCGTTAACGTCTTGGGAATTTTACAGTTTCTGGAAGTCAGTTTTAGTTATCTGTTTAAGGCACTGGCTTCTCTTTGAGAAGATGTGGCAAACAAAGAAAAGGTGTCATACAAAGAACCAAACACCCGCTGCAGAACCCATGATGATATGGAAGAACAAAGTGACACCAGTATCAGTGCCATGTTTAAAGAAGGACAGCAGTTCCACTACGTCTTCGATCAGCATCTCAGCCTCCTGTAACTCAACAATCAAAGGGTTGGGGTGACGTCAAAGCCGGAGAGTGGAGGGCAAGCAATCTGCAGACAAGAACCCAACACTGAATTGCACCTTGTATTCTGTTCAGCCATGCTCAAGTCCTAACCATCATTTCCCAGTTTAGATGGCCCCTTTCAGAGGTTTTATTTGCAGTGCAGAGATGAAAGTAGCACCAGACAATGCAGTGTGTCTGTCCTGAGGCATGATAAGAATAGAGACAGTGGAGCAGGAGAGAAGAAACCTGTGCAGGTCTTACAGCCATGACGTAAATACAAGAAGGCTGCCACATTTATAAGAGCTTGCAAACGTGCACTAACTGCAGCAAATGCATTCATTGAGCCCAGTTCACTGAGGCTACGTACACACACACACACACACACACACACTGCAGTTGGTTCGACAACCATATTTACAAACGACACTCACTGCGGTGGTTTGTTGTACACACACACCTTTCATTACTGAAGTGAGTGACTCCCTGTTTAAACAAACCACTGAACTTGGGCCACTGTTACATGCCGATCGTGAGGTTTTGTGTGACAACATGAAGGCTGTGTTTTTGTTCATGTTTTTGGAAGTACAGTACGTAATCGATTGAGAGCTCGTCAAGCACAGCTCTGCTCTTTTCTGCAAAACCAGCGGAGACGCTGTTTTGCTTTTTCTGCCCTGCTAAATACAGTGGCGACGATCTGAAGTACCATGACGGTAGATCGAAACATTTGGGCGATCTTCCAACCAGAAGGCTGGTGGGAACGACTTGAGTGGTTTCCAAGTGACTGGGTTAAAAATGTACGCATGTCTAAGGAGTTGCATATGCATCTTTGTCATTTACTGAGACATTTCCTGGAGTGCCAAAACACACAGATGAGACGTTCGGTATCGGTGGAAAAACGAGTTGCGGTTGCACTGTGGTATTTGGGGATACGAATTGTCCCATATTGTTTTATTTAAGTTGCAAAGCCAAAAATACATTTTTTTTTTACAACAAAATATTAGACAACTGTACTTTGATTAAATAAAAAAGTATATTATATGTATGCACTATTTACCATTGTTATGAATTTACTATTTATCAATATTACAAAATCAAGTTGGCTCATCAGGCACCTATATATTTTTAGCCATTTTATCACACGGAAATGTCTGATAAACAATGACATCATTAGCTGCACAGAAATCCACTGACCTTGGCAACCCATTCATACCCTCACCACTCTCTGTGTAAACAGTGTCTCCTGCCCCCTAAGCGCACTTAAGAAGCACCGAGCTGGGCTGCCAATGCTGTTCGGGGTGTCCTTGGTACAGAAAAGCAGGCTCCTTCAGATCAGTAGTAATCTTTCGACTCACAAGAGATTCCTGCAAAAAGAACTCTCTGGAAACCTTTGTGTACAATACTTTTTTTTCCCCCCATCTTTCAAAATTGGAACTTGAAATAATGTGATGAAAAAAAAGCGAAGGACGCGATCAGTGCTGTGTTTTTTATTTTGCTTGTTGTCAAGGTTACCAGTATAAAACAAAACTCGCTTGAGACTGACAAGCTCATTGAAAGTGTGAGCACGACGGCGATCTGTTCCGTCTTTCTTTTGATAAGAGCGCGTAGCCTGTCACTGCACTTCTCAGATCCACGGTGTTCTTGCATTATTGTTTCTTCAGAAAAGCTAGGCAGCTTTAAGAATTCGGATGCAAGACACACTGGGAGCTTACAGAGCTGCTATAAAGGGGCGAAGGGGTTGTTGCTTACAGTACTGAAACAGCTTTATTTATCGCTGCCAAAACTGCGCACCTCCCCGTGAGGGTCCATACATACTGAACAGGCTGCACAACAGTTTATACATACAGTGCACAACATGTCTCACGTCTATGTACAGTATTAGCGACTATTTGGTTTAGAGATAGCACTTCCTTTGTTAATATTAAATAGGCCCCATCTGAACCCCACGTGGCCCTTCATTTCCTGCCTTGACTCAGTGACAAGATGTCATGGCACTGTGACAAAAAGATCAACAGCAAAACACCAAGTGTGAATATATACAGTATAAATATTTAAATGGATTTATTTATTTAATTATTTTCTCCCTGCTTTTCTCCTCTGAAATGTTGAATTAAGTTCCCTCACCACAGCAATCCCCCACACCAGCTCAGGAGATCAGGAGGTCCGTGGCCTATCCTAACCAAGCTTCTCTGGTTCTCAGTTAAAATGTGCTTGTGACACCTGCACTGTATGCTCTTGCATTCTGTGAGTTAATGCAGACACACATGCATCTCTTGTACCCCACATTCTCATTCACTCAGTGACTTGTGTAATGAATATTCAAACCAGGTCTCAGATCACAGGATCATCAGCTCCCTAGACGTGTTAAACTCCAATATCCCTGTGGTGGAGACATGCATTCCCAGAGGGAAAAACAGAAGCATATTATTACTGACACATAGTTGCATGATGATAAGGATTATAGACTGGTTTGGAATTAAATGCCAGGGACAATTACTTAGACACTAACCACTGCTGATTATATCAGGTCTTACTGATAAAAAATAAATAAGCAGTTTCAGTAAAATAATAATAATAATAATAATAATAATAATAATAATAATAAAGCAATGTCTGTGAGTGCAGCTACAGGACGTCCTGCTGCTGGAATTGATGATACAGCGAGGCAGGTAAAAGAATGGACAGAGCGAGGCAGGTAAGAGAATGGATAGAGCGAGGCAGGTAAGAGAATGGAATGGACAGGTAAGAGAATGGACAGGCGAGGCAGGTAAAAGAATGGACAGAGCGAGGCAGGTAAGAGAATGGATAGAGCGAGGCAGGTAAGAGAATGGATAGAGGCGAGGCAGGTAAGAGAATGGACAGAGCGAGGCAGGTAAGAGAATGGACAGAGAATAGAGGCAGGTAAGAGAATGGACAGAGCGAGGCAGGTAAGAGAATGGATAGGCGAGGCAGGTAAGAGAATGGATAGAGCGAGGCAGGTAAGAGAATGGACAGAGCGAGGCAGGTAAGAGAATGGACAGAGCGAGGCAGGTAAAGAGAATGGACAGAGCGAGGCAGGTAAGAGAATGGATAAGAGCGTGGCAGGTAAGAGAATGGAGAGCGAGGCATAAAAGAGAATAGAGGACAGGTAAGAGAAAGAGAGAGAATGGACAGAGCGAGGCAGGTAAGAGAATGGATAGAGCGAGGCAGGTAAAGAGAATGGACAGAGGCGAGGCAGGTAAGAGAATGGACAGAGCGAGGCAGGTAAGAGAATGGACAGAGCGAGGCAGGTAAGAGAATGGACAGGCGAGGCAGGTAAGAGAATGGATAGAGGCAGGTAAGGAATAGACAGGCGAGGCAGGAGAGAATGGACAGAGCGAGGCAGGTAAGAGAATGGAGGCAGGTAAGAGAATGGATAAGCGAGGCAGGTAAGAGAATGGACAGAGTTTGAGGCAGGTAAGAGAATGGACAGAGCGAGGCAGGTAAGAGAATGGACAGAGCGAGGCAGGTAAGAGAATGGATAGAGCGAGGCAGGTAAGAGCAGGTGAGGCAGGTAAGAGAATGGACAGAGCGAGGCAGGTAAGAGAATGGACAGAGCGAGGCAGGTAAGAGAATGGATAGAGCGAGGCAGGTAAGAGAATGGATAGAGCGAGGCAGGTAAGAGAATGGACAGAGCGAGGCAGGTAAGAGAATAGACAGAGCGAGGCAGGTAAGAGAATGGACAGAGCGAGGCAGGTAAGAGAATGGATAGAGCGAGGCAGGTAAAAGTCAGGCAACAGCAGATGCGCCATTAGACACACAGGATTACACCCCCCCCCTCCCCAAACAAATACAGAACATTTAAAATTTAATAAGCATCAAGTTTCAGAACAGATTTCAGCAGCTGCTTGTTAATTCCCTTTTCATTACTTGTTGCGGTGGGGTTAGATTGTTCTTGTCGCTTTCCATTTGTCATGTTGGAAGTTATAATTATTTTTCTCTTCCTTGCGATGGTGCACTGATAGAGCACCACCTACTAGCAGAACCAGCAGCAGAGGAGAGCAACCAACTAACCAAGCCAGAGCTTCAGCTGCAACCGACCTGCCTGTGATCAGGGCACTGTCTGTCGCTGGCAGGTAAGCTCATGTCTCTTGTCAATTCACTTCACCAAGCCCGAATACCAAACAGATGACTTACTGTTTCACTTTTTTTTTTCATTTACAAAAGTAATTTAGTTTAAAATCATCTTACTGTATAAATAGGGTACATTTAAAATGAACGAGTGCATACACTTCTCAGAGAGGGTGTGTCGATACTCAGAGCAATTCCCTTTGAGATGTTTTATTGTCGGAAGAAAAGCTGCCTTTCCATCCTTTACAATAGAATACCAATAAATACCCAATAACTTCAGCATTGAGGGATTAAACAATCGCTTGGAAGTAAATCTTCCTTTCACCCGGGGAGCTGACATTGTTACTGCACAGGTCGTAAACTGACACTGAAAATATGCTGCAAAACTATCAAATGCAGCCGAATTGTCATGCACACGTGACCTTTCCTTCTCAGAGCATTGTGGTATATGCATTTATTTGTCAGATTGAATCAGAGGTCAAATCTTATATATATATATATATATATATATTCTGTAACAAAGCCTCCCGGCTCAGGTTCGATTTGTGCCCTTTTAAAATAGATAAAGACACAGAACTGTAAGTTTTAATGCGGTTGCACACTTTTATTATTTACAAAACCAAAATAAACAAACAAAACCTAACTCCCCTCGGAGCACGAAGTAAACTTTTGTTTTTTTTCCCACTCTTAACTAACACACTGGACAGCTAAGCTGCTTACCAGTCAAACCCAACACTTTCACAAGCACAAACCCCACTGCTTCCTTTTCTATACAGCACATCTCTCTGTTCCCAGCTCCCTGGTGGTCCCTCCAAATGGAGCTTCAAACTCTCTTTTTATTCTGTGCGGACCCAATTAGCACCAATTACCTCGTTTGAGACCAGCCACATTCTCACTTTAACCCCATCCCTGCCAACCACCACCAAAACACACATGAACCCCACATTATTTACAGGCAGGGATCTGCCATGCCATCAAATAAGGATAAAAGAAAGGTAAGACAAATAATCACAGATAAAATAATAATGGTTTGACCATCACAAGTTCTATATTAAACCACGTTTCCGTGCTGGATTGGTAGGGGCTGTAATCAATCAGAAAAGCTATCGGAAGAAGTCCTGCATCATAATGGAACATGTCTTTGTGTGTCAGCATGTATTTGTATGTATCAAACATAGTGAGAAGATGTATTGAAACAGTAAGAATTAAATAAACAAAATTAGCTTCAAAAAGTCCAAGATATTTCCTTCTAACAGAAATACCGAGATACGAGAACTTATCAGTGACAGTTTTAAATGGAAAATGTACAAAAGAATGACTCAGCGCAGAGTGATTAATAGGAAATAATTCGCTCTTATGCAAGCTGAATTTATAACCTGAACCTCTTGTGGTAGAGAGGAATCAGGGTCAGAAACAAGTAGAAGCAGATCAGTATGTTTTATGGACATGGGAAAAAAACGAGTACTGCCTCACTGAAGGATGCAAGAAACGCCAGGGATCTGACACACCATATTGATCTAAGTATGCAGCAGTGTGGAGTAGTTGTTAGGGCTCTGGACTCTTGACCGGAGGGTTGTGGGTTCAATCCCCAGTGGGGGACACTGCTGTTGTACCCTTGAGCAAGGTACTTTACCTAGATTGCTCCAGTAAAAACCCAACTGTATAAATGGGTAATTGTATGTAAAAAATAATGTGATATCTGTATAATGTGAAATAATGTATAATGTGATATCTTGTAACAATTGTAAGTCGTCCTGGATAAGGGCGTCTGCTAAGAAATAAATAATAATAATAATAATAAATAATAAGAAGGACCCAAGAATATCAGCACATTCTGAAGGATTGTTTAATGTAGGTCTAAATGTTGAACGGTCCAAAGAGGATGATAAATTAAAAATTAAAAATGCAAAATTAAAGTCTCCCCCCCAAAATAAGGAAATGAGTGTCTAGACCTGACAAAGAGGAAAGAAAGCTAGAAAGAAACGGAGTGTCATCCCAATTGGGAGCATAGACATTAACCAATATCAGTGGAGTATTATAAAGTCTACCAGTAACTATAACAAAACGACCTTGAGGGTCCACCTTAGTCTGTTGATTTATGAATTAGAATTGCTGCACCCCTGGCTTGACTGTGAAACTGGGAATTAAACACCTGACCCACCCAGTCCCTATGAATCCTAAATTGATCGGAAGAACGAAGGTGTGTCTCTTGCAGGAAAGCAATACTTACTTTAAGAAGTTGAAGGTGTGATCGTACTCTCTTACGCTTTACTGGGTGATTGAGCCCCTTAACACCCCAACCTATATATTTAACAGACGACCTCCCCTCCTGTTTGGCTGAGCTTATCTGTGCCATGTATTGTTTAAAAAATAAGTAAATTGAATGACAGAGTGAACAGGGAATAATATCAATAAAAACAGCGAAGCTACACTCAAAATCACAGAAAAGAAAGAGAAAAAGAAGAAAAAAAACCCAGAACACCTCCCCAAACGAGGTGTAACCCTAACCATTGAACACCCCATCCGTGCACAAAGTGCCTTCTAACAAAACTCTGAACCCACAGCCAGCAAAAATTCAGGCATACGAAGACAGGTATTTAAAAAAAATAACAAATTATATTATAATATATATATACAGACGTGCTCAAATTTGTTGGTACCCTTACAGCTCATTGAAATAATGCTTCATTCCTCCTGAAAAGTGATGAAATTAAAAGCTATGTTATCATGTATACTTGCATGCCTTTGGTATGTCATAGAATAAAGCAAAGAAGCTGTGAAAAGAGATGAATTATTGCTTATTCTACAAAGATATTCTAAAATGGCCTGGACACATTTGTTGGTACCCCTTAGAAAAGATAATAAATAATTGGATTATAGTGATATTTCAAACTAATTAGTTTCTTTAATTAGTATCACACATGTCTCCAATCTTGTAATCAGTCATTCAGCCTATTTAAATGGAGAAAAGTAGTCACTGTGCTGTTTGGTATCATTGTGTGCACCACACTGAACATGGACCAGAGAAAGCAAAGGAGAGAGTTGTCTGAGGAGATCAGAAAGAAAATAATAGACAAGCATGGTAAAGGTAAAGGCTTCAAGACCATCTCCAAGCAGCTTGATGTTCCTGTGACAACAGTTGCAAATATTATTAAGAAGTTTAAGGTCCATGGAACTGTAGCCAACCTCCTGGGCGCGGCCGCAAGAAGAGGAAAATCGACCCCAGATTGAACAGAAGGATAGTGCGAATGGTAGAAAAAGAACCAAGGATAACTGCCAAAGAGATACAAGCTGAACTCCAAGGTGAAGGTACGTCAGTTTCTGATCGCACCATCCGTCGCTTTTTTGAGCGAAAGTGGGCTCCATGGAAGAAGACCCAGGAGGACTCCACTTTTGAAAAAAATCAAAAAAAGCCAGACTGGAATTTGCTAAAATGCATATTGACAAGCCACAATCCTTCTGGGAGAATGTCCTTTGGACAGATGAGTCAAAACTGGAGCTTTTTGGCAAGTCACATCAGCTCTATGTTCACAGACGAAAAAATGAAGCTTAAAAAGAAAAGAACACCATACCTACAGTGAAACATGGAGGAGGCTCGGTTATGTTTTGGGGCTGCTTTGCTGCGCCTGGCACAGGGTGCCTTGAATCTGTGCAGGGCACAATGAAATCTCAAGACTATCAAGGCATTCTGGAGCGAAACGTACTGCCCAGTGTCAGAAAGCTCTGTCTCAGTCGCAGGTCATGGGTCCTCCAACAGGATAATGACCCAAAACACACAGCTAAAAGCACCCAGGAATGGATAAGAACAAAACATCGGACTATTCTGAACTGGCCTTCTATGAGTCCTGATCTGAATCCTATCGAACATCTATGGAAAGAGCTGAAACTTGCAGTCTGGAGAAGGCACCCATCAAACCTGAGACAGCTGGAGCAGTTTGCTCAGGAAGAGTGGGCCAAACTATCTGTTAACAGGTGCAGAAGTCTCATTGAGAGCTACAGAAAACGTTTGATTGCAGTGATTGCCTCTAAAGGTTGTGCAACAAAATATTAGGTTAGCGGTCCCATCATTTTTGTCCATGCCATTTTCATTTGTTCTATTATTTACAATATTATGTTGAATAAAAAATCAAAAGCAAAGTCTGATTTCTATTAAATATGGAATAAACAATGGTGGATGCCAATTACTTTTGTCAGTTTCAAGTTATTTCAGAGAAAATTGTGCATTCTTCGTTTTTTGTGGAGGGGTACCAACAAATTTGAGCACGTCTGTATATATATATATAAAAGAACATAAGAAAGTTTACAAACGAGAGGAGGCCATTCAGCCCATCTTGCTCGTTTGGTTGTTAGTAGCTTATTGATCCCAGAATCTCATCAAGCAGCTTCTTGAAGGATCCCAGGGTGTCAGCTTCAACAACATTACTGGGGAGTTGGTTCCAGACCCTCACAATTCTCTGTGTAAAAAAAGTGCCTCCTATTTTCTGTTCTGAATGCCCCTTTATCTAATCTCCATTTGTGACCCCTGGTCCTTGTTTCTTTTTTCAGGTAAAAACAGTCCCCTGGGTTGACATTGTCTATACCTTTTAGGATTTTGAATGCTTGAATCAGATCACCGCGTCGCCTTCTTTGTTCAAGACTAAATAGATTCAATTCTTTTGGCCTGTCTAAATACAACATGCCTTTTAAACCCGGGATAATTCTGGTTGCTCTTCTTTGCACTTTCTAGAGCAGCAATATTATTTTGTAATGAGATGGGTTATTGGTTATCAATGAGAGACAGAACACATGGATCCTGAGCTGGTTATTGGTTATCAATGAGTGACAGAACACATGGATCATGAGCTGGTGTACAGTGGACCCCCCCGGCCCCTCCTCCTCCTGATATTTCCATGACAAAAGTGTATTTTTCCTTTAAAGGGGGCTCAACCCGTTTGGTCCTGAAGAGTAATCCCTTTAGAGAAAGAAAGAGAGAGCAGGCCGCCCAGACCAGGCTACCTGACTTCCTGTCGATTCAGCGTGAGCACAAAGCCGTCTGTCTGCACGGCCAGGAGAGGCTGGGGCAACAAAGCCTGTCTCAGCGGTGAGCCTCTCCACAGTATAAACCCTTCACCGCTCCTCTGGACCTCAACGCAAAGGAATGCCACTCTTAAGTGCTTGTGAAACACAAGAGAGACCCAATTTAATAACCCCCCTTCTCCCTTTAAAAACCTCTGCAGGTTAACACAGACCCAATTTAATAACCCCCCCTTCTCCCTTTAAAAACCTCTGCAGGTTAACAGAGACCCGATTTAATAACCCCCCCTTCTCCCTTTAAAAACCTCTGCAGGTTAACACAGACCCAGTTTAATAACCCCCCCTTCTCCCTTTAAAAACCTCTGCAGGTTAACACAGACCCAATTTAATAACCCCCTTCTCCTTTAAAAACCTCTGCAGGTTAACAGAGACCCAATTTAATAACCCCCCCTTCTCCCTTTAAAAACCTCTGCAGGTTAACACAGACCCAATTTAATAACCCCCTTCTCCTTTAAAAACCTCTGCAGGTTAACAGAGACCCAATTTAATAACCCCCCCTTCTCCCTTTAAAAACCTCTGCAGGTTAACACAGACCCAATTTAATAACCCCCCCTTCTCCCTTTAAAAACCTCTGCAGGTTAACACAGACCCAATTTAATAACCCCCCTTCTCCCTTTAAAAACCTCTGCAGGTTAACAGAGACCCAATTTAATAACCCCCTTCTCCCTTTAAAAACCTCTGCAGGTTAACAGAGACCCAATTTAATAACCCCCTTCTCCCTTTAAAACCTCTGCAGGTTAACAGAGACCCAATTTAATAACCCCCTTCTCCCTTTAAAAACCTCTGCAGGTTAACACAGACCCAATTTAATAACCCCCCTTCTCCTTTAAAACCTCTGCAGGTTAACAGAGACCCAATTTAATAACCCCCTTCTCCCTTTAAAACCTCTGCAGGTTAACAGAGACCCGATTTAATAACCCCTTCTCCCTTTAAAAACCTCTGCAGGTTAACAGAGACCCAATTTAATAACCCCCTTCTCCCTTTAAAAACCTCTGCAGGTTAACAGAGACCCGATTTAATAACCCCTTCTCCCTTTAAAACCTCTGCAGGTTAACAGAGACCCAATTTAATAACCCCCTTTCCCTTTAAAAACCTCTGCAGGTTAACAGAGACCCAATTTAATAACCCCTTCTCCCTTTAAAACCTCTGCAGGTTAACAGAGACCCGATTTAATAACCCCCTTCTCCCTTTAAAAACCTCTGCAGGTTAACACAGACCCAATTTAATAACCCCCCTTCTCCCTTTAAAAACCTCTGCAGGTTAACAGAGACCCAATTTAATAACCCCCCCTTCTCCCTTTAAAAACCTCTGCAGGTTAACAGAGACCCTGGCCCTTCCCTCACAGTCAAAGGCTGTCCTCTGCATGGCACACAGAACTTTAGATAAGGGCTGAAAGAACAGGCTGAATTAATTAATATAGCAGGCTCTAACAAACTGCTACACAAATTCAATTTTATAATACATTTAAAAAAGAAGCCACATGCCCACACCTGATGCTGATTTTTTAATGTAATTATTTATTGATCTTTTTACAGCAGCATTAAAAAAATCCCAACATGCTCACATCATGTTCCTCTGGGCTCTGACATTTACAAAGAGTACATACCGACTCAAGCGCGTCCACATTGGTAGAGATGTGCAAACTTCATTAAACTACGCTGTACACTTTACACTTGGATACTGTATGCACTGATGCTGTCAAATTCACAAGGAAGTACAATCCAGGAACCAATGAAAGCGAAATTAACATCTGGAAATTGTGTGATTAAAGTTGTGCCTTATTTAGGAGTTGATGAATATATTTACTGTACAGTTCTAAATTAAAAGCAAGCTTGATGTGCCAACGTAATGAGGTTTTCCTGGATTTTACATGTAAAATTAAAAATGATGATAATAATAATAATTAACCGTTCAATTAATCTCAATTTAGTGACTGGTTTCTCCAAATTTGTTTTAAATGAAAATAGTAAACTAATTGAAAAGTAGACAAGTAGGGGGTTTAAACCGCACCTTCGGACAGTTAATTATTTCCTTCTATTGTAATCACTTAATCTCTCAATATGGGCATTCCAGCAGAGTACCGGCCCTCTCTTTGTTGTCGGCGTGCTGATTCCAGCAGAGTACCGGCCCTCTCTTTGTTGTCGGCGTGCTGATTCCAGCAGAGTACCGGCCCTCTCTTTGTTGTCGGGCGTGCTGATTCCAGCAGAGTACCGGCCCTCTCTTTGTTGTCGGCGTGCTGATTCCAGCAGAGTACCGGCCCTCTCTTTGTTGTCGGCGTGTCGAAGATTTCAAATTTTGATTCATCGGTCCATAAGACCTTCTTCCAGTCTTCAGTAGTCCACTGGCGGTGCTTCATGGCCCAGGCAAGCCTCTTTTTCTTATTTTGCCATCTTAGCAATGGCTTTCTTACTGCCACTCGACCTGTCAAACCTGCAGCTCGAAGTCTTCTCTTCACAGTTGAAACTGAGACTTGCTTACTTTGACCAGTGTTAAGCTGTGCTTGAAGCTGTTGTCCTGTGAGCCGCCTATCACGCAAGCTGTTGACTCTCAGAAACTTGTCTTCTGATTCTGTTGTGGCTTTGGGTCTGCCAGACCTCTTCCTGTAAGAGTTTCCTCCAAACTGGAAAAATGGGGGTGTTCTAAAACTTTTGACCGGTAGTATATATATATATATATATATATATATATATATATATATATATATATATATACAGACGTGCTCAAATTTGTTGGTACCCTTACAGCTCATTGAAATAATGCTTCATTCCTCCTGAAAAGTGATGAAATTAAAAGCTATGTTATCATGTATACTTGCATGCCTTTGGTATGTCATAGAATAAAGCAAAGAAGCTGTGAAAAGAGATGAATTATTGCTTATTCTACAAAGATATTCTAAAATGGCCTGGACACATTTGTTGGTACCCCTTAGAAAAGATAATAAATAATTGGATTATAGTGATATTTCAAACTAATTAGTTTCTTTAATTAGTATCACACATGTCTCCAATCTTGTAATCAGTCATTCAGCCTATTTAAATGGAGAAAAGTAGTCACTGTGCTGTTTGGTATCATTGTGTGCACCACACTGAACATGGACCAGAGAAAGCAAAGGAGAGAGTTGTCTGAGGAGATCAGAAAGAAAATAATAGACAAGCATGGTAAAGGTAAAGGCTTCAAGACCATCTCCAAGCAGCTTGATGTTCCTGTGACAACAGTTGCAAATATTATTAAGAAGTTTAAGGTCCATGGAACTGTAGCCAACCTCCTGGGCGGCGGCCGCAAGAGGAAAATCGACCCCAGATTGAACAGAAGGATAGTGCGAATGGTAGAAAAAGAACCAAGGATAACTGCCAAAGAGATACAAGCTGAACTCCAAGGTGAAGGTACGTCAGTTTCTGATCGCACCATCCGTCGCTTTTTGAGCGAAAGTGGGCTCCATGGAAGAAGACCCAGGAGGACTCCACTTTTGACAGAAAATCATAAAAAAGCCAGACTGGAATTTGCTAAAATGCATATTGACAAGCCACAATCCTTCTGGGAGAATGTCCTTTGGACAGATGAGTCAAAACTGGAGCTTTTTGGCAAGTCACATCAGCTCTATGTTCACAGACGAAAAAATGAAGCTTTCAAAGAAAAGAACACCATACCTACAGTGAAACATGGAGGAGGCTCGGTTATGTTTTGGGGCTGCTTTGCTGCGCCTGGCACAGGGTGCCTTGAATCTGTGCAGGGCACAATGAAATCTCAAGACTATCAAGGCATTCTGGAGCGAAACGTACTGCCCAGTGTCAGAAAGCTCTGTCTCAGTCGCAGGTCATGGGTCCTCCAACAGGATAATGACCCAAAACACACAGCTAAAAGCACCCAAGAATGGATAAGAACAAAACATTGGACTATTCTGAAGTGGCCTTCTATGAGTCCTGATCTGAATCCTATCGAACATCTATGGAAAGAGCTGAAACTTGCAGTCTGGAGAAGGCACCCATCAAACCTGAGACAGCTGGAGCAGTTTGCTCAGGAAGAGTGGGCCAAACTACCTGTTAACAGGTGCAGAAGTCTCATTGAGAGCTACAGAAAACGTTTGATTGCAGTGATTGCCTCTAAAGGTTGTGCAACAAAATATTAGGTTAGCGGTCCCATCATTTTTGTCCATGCCATTTTCATTTGTTTTATTATTTACAATATTATGTTGAATAAAAATCAAAAGCAAAGTCTGATTTCTATTAAATATGGAATAAACAATGGTGGATGCCAATTACTTTTTTGTCAGTTTCAAGTTATTTCAGAGAAAATTGTGCATTCTTCGTTTTTTTTTGTGAGGGGTACCAACAAATTTGAGCACGTCTGTATATATATATATATATATATATATATATATATATATTAATATATATATATATATATATATACAGTGCCTATAGTAAGTATTCACCCCCTTGGACGTTTTCACAGTTTGTTGTGTTACAACCTGAAATCTTGATGCATTTAAATGTGATTTTGTTTCCTTTGATTTACACAACCTACTCAACACTTTGAAGAGGCAAGAACATTTTTATTGTGAAACAACAGTTAATGAAAAATAAAAAAACTGAAATGTCTTGGTTAGATAAGTATTCACCCCCTGAGTCAATACTTGGTAGAACCACCTTTGGCAGCAATTACAGCTGTGAGTCTTTTGGGGTAAGTCTCTACCAGGTTTGCACATCTGGATCCTGCAATATTCGTCCATTCTTCTTGGCAAAATTGTTCAAGCTCTGTCAAGTTGGATGTGGATCGTTGGTGGACAGCAATCTTCAAGTCTTGCCACAGATTCTCAATCGGGTTCAAGTCCGGGCTTTGACTGGGCCACTCTAGGACATTCACTTTCTTGTTTTTAAGCCACTCCAGTGTCGCTTTGGCTGGGTGCTTGGGGTCATTGTCCTGCGAAAAGGTGCCGTGTACCTTCCACTTCTTAATGATCGACTTGACTGTGCTCCAAGGGACATTCAGTGCCTTTGAAATCATTTTATACCCCTCCCCTGATCTGTGCCTTTCCACAGCTTTATCCCAGAGTTGTTTTGAAAGCTCCTTGGTCTTCATGGTAGTATCTTTGCTTTGAATGCACTACCCAACTGAGGGACCTTACAGAGACAGATGTATTTAATCTGAAATCATGTGAACCACTTTTATTGCACACAGATGGACTCCATTTAACTTATTGTGTGAATTCTGAAGGCAATTGGTTGCACCTGAGCTTATTTAGGAGTGTCATGGCAAAGGGGGTGAATACTTATCTAATGAAGACTTTTCAGGTTTTTATTTTTAATTGATTTGTTTTTTCACCCCCCATTTTTTTCAGACATTGAAAGTGTTGAGTAGGTTGTGTAAATCAAAGGGAAAAAAATGCCATTTAAATGCATCAAGATTTCAGGTTGTAACACAACAAACTGTGAAAATGTCCAAGGGGTTGAATACTTACTATAGGCACTGTATATGATGCAGTGTATATATATACATGTATGTATTGTATAATTGCTTTGGCAACACCTGCTATTGTAAGTCATGCCAATAAAGCACCATTGAATTGAATTGAAAGACAGAGACACAGAGAGAGAGAGACAGACTTGTGTTGTACAGTATAAACTTTCTGTTATTGTTGAGCAAAAGAGCCTGGGATAGTGTCTATTAACAAAGGGAAAGAAAAATGGATTAGATTGCATTTTCAATATTCTGCTTTAAGAAAATACTTGCACCGTTTCTTTGAAATCCATCCCTGTCTTTTTCTCAAGTTGCAGTATTAACAATCGCAAGGCTTGTTTTATGTTCCTTTGTTTGAGATTTCCTCTGAGATTGCATTGATGTTGCAGCAAGTTTAAGTTTGTGTCGCTTGTTCTAGAAACTCCCGCCTCCAGACTGAGGCATCGTGCGGCGTTTATCAGTGTCAATCCTTGAAAGCCTTCATCCTCTTGAGGACCATGAAGATAAAATGCTCTGCTATTGCAGTGGTTGTTCTCTACTCATTTTCCAGCTGGCTCTGTATGCCCTTCAAGTATGTGTCCTCATTTATAAACCTCATGGTTCTTCTCAGCCAACCAGGGGGTACACAGCTGTGTTCTACGATTCTCTTGATAAAGTTCCATTACAGGCGCTGGTTGTCCAGTACTAATGAACCTTTTCACTGGCACATTGTTCAAACCCTTTGGAGCTGTCAATGATTCAGATGTTGTACACGTTCAGTTTCATATGCTTTGATGCTGTTGTTGTTGTTGTTCACAGAAACTCCAGTTTCAAGTTGCTCTTGTCTTTAACTGCCCTCAGCTTCAGCACTGTCTCTGCTGTTCATTATCCAGCAGGGAATGACAGCAGTGATACCTGCGAGTTCATTGACAAGCAGCAGTGAACATGAATACTTCAATTAGAAATGCACACAAGTTTGTGCTACATGCACCTAAGGGCACATTTTGCTCCCATCGTCTGCAGTCTGTATTATTTTCAATGCTGTTGTTTCCTGTTGAATACGTTACAGTATCCTCCCCCAGACAGGAAGCTGTGAATTGTGCACAGCTCTGATTTCCGAAGTGAGTGCAGGGTCTCGAACACATTCATCATGGACGGCGCATGATATGTTCAAACAGATGGCTGCCCATGAACTATGGAAATGTGCCGAGATTAATTAAATGCAGGGCACTTGGTTGGACCGGATTGTTCAAAATCCTTGAAGTCTGGAGAAACCTCAGCAGAATGAATAGGAATAAAGGAAGACTCCTGAACAGCAAGACCTGGGTACAGCTTTCCTACTTTCCGACTGCCCAGCTGTTCCAGGGGCTCCCCAGGTTAGTGAGAGCAGCTACTCGTTACACACAGTCACGGTTTTGGCTAAAAGAAGCATACCTATTGCCAGGGAGTTCTTACAGAAAAACCCCATAGATGCAGCTGCAGTACACCAAGACCCTGCTTGAGGAGTTTCAACTCTTTCAACATGTGGCCTGGTTAAAGCACAGAATCAGTTTGTTTAATGTTACCATTACACTTTTATACAATATAATTTACTGACCAGATTTTGTGGCAGAACTTTTATTAAACAAAAAAAAGATTGTTCTTTTGTTTATTAGTTTGATTAAATAAAAAAAAACGTGCAAGGTCACTAAACGGAAGCTCCTGACAGCCACAGAGTCCCTTCACATTACTTTAGAACAGGGGGGTCCAATCACAGTCCTGGAGCACCACTCCACTCCAGGTTTAACAGGTACAATGAGATAATGAACGACTTCAGGGTCTGGATGGAGGTTTAATTGGTTCAATTAAACAGTTTAGAAGAGGGTTGGAACAAAGACCAGGCCTGGAAGGACCAACTTTGACCCCAATGCTTTAGAATGTCAAGAAAACCTGTAACTCACTGGAACTAGGGTAATGAGCTGAACTTTTCAAAACACGATAAATGCATTTCCCAGGTAATACAAAAATATTTAAAATTAAATGTTTGAGCAACAAAACTACTCGGAACGATTGCACATACAGGAAATAAATAAGATATTTCAGTTTTTTATTTTTCTTAAAAATATTTCCCAACATAAAACCAATGTCACCTTACAATAACTGATTTTGAGTTTCAGTGTTTTAAAATAAAATATCAAACAGAACGAGATTTCAATGTACCATTTGTAATTCAGTAATATGAGAGAATTGGTCAGGGGTCTGAATACCTTTGCAAGGCACTGTATATATATATATATATATATATATATATATATATATATATATATAATTTCATAAACAAACTGATTTATAAAATACAGTAAAACAAATAAATGAGGATTAAGAAGAGGTTGGAAACAAATTAAAGAACAGAAAGTGGATGTGTGTTTGACCCGGGTTAACTGGACTCATGTAGTTGGTGAGCTCCCCTCTGTACCACACTATAATCCTCCGAGTCCCTGCCGCGCCAGACTGTGCTGAGTTTAATAGAGGGCACTATTACCTCCATGTAGCCTAAGGGGCAGTGCGAGGAATACAGGCTCTCTCTCCTCTCTCTGTCTCTCCGTCTGTCTCTCTCTGTCTCCCCCCCTCTCCTCTCCCTCTCTGTCTCTCCTCTCTCTTTGTCTCCCCCCCTCTCCTCCCCCTCCCCGTCTCTCAAATGTGTCCTGGGAGATGCACCTCCAGTGGCTCCACTTTCCAGGCCACGGTGTTCTCGCGTGACTCAAAGGCCAGGCTGAGCAGCTCTGCGGTCCCTGGCTGCTGGTTTCATTACTGCTCTGTGGACCTGATCATGATGGATTAGATAATAAAGCCCCCAGCATGGTGGCCCCCTCCATAAATCCTGCTGCTGATCCCTGAGCTAACGCTGTTTTGTCTGCTCTGCTGCTGTAGGACTCTATTAAAGAACCATTAGAATACAGGACTTCCCTTTCCTTGATGGACTACCCCCCCTGCCCCCGGTCATAGTGGATCAATATGGGATGCAGGACTAATTCCATTGAACTGCCATGAAGACCATGTCTTTGTATTCATACAATATATACGCTCATGGATTTGTGGCATGTTTAATACAGTCAGTCACCAGCATGTTTTTTACATCAGTAATAATAAATGAGGGATTCATAACACAGACCACGGGAATTAAGGTCCCTGTGTGGTTCTTCAATCACTCCCCTCCCTCTCACAGTCCCTATTCACACAACTTTAAGGACTGTATCATATCTCTTGGTGTATTTGGTGTAAGGGTTAGTTTTATGAACACAGGCCCCTCTCGTGTTTGAATTGCATCGTGTGCTCTGGGGAAGGTGCTGTAGCTTTTATCTACGCTTATATTCACAAAGCTAAATGTATACATTCCTGTGATTCTCCTAGTGTAAAGAAGCCTTCTCTTGGTATTGTAGAAGCCACCAGCACATAAGCGTTGCAGTGAATCGCTCCTATTGCTCCTGGTAGGAGGACGCAGGCAGTCTAAGCATGTAGGCATGTAACCCGCGGTCAGCAGTGAGCCCATTGAGAAACATACTGAAATGCTGCCGAGCCCCAACACAACCCAACAGCTGTGGAGCACGAAGACACAAACAAGGAAAACAGTCAAGTCGTCCTGCCCCAAAGACACACAAACAAGGAAAACAGTCGAGTCGTCCTGCCCCAAAGACACACAAACAAGGAAAACAGCCGAGTCGTCCTGCCCCAAAGACACACAAACAAGGAAAACAGCCGAGTCGTCCTGCCCCAAAGACACACAAACAAGGAAAACAGTCGAGTCGTCCTGCCCCAAAGACACACAAACAAGGAAAACAGCCGAGTCGTCCTGCCCCAAAGACACACAAACAAGGAAAACAGCCGAGTCCTCCTGCCCCAAAGACACACAAACAAGGAAAACAGCCAGTCGAGTCCTGCCCCAAAGACACACACAAACAAGGAAAACAGTCGAGTCGTCCTGCCCCAAAGACACACAAACAAGGAAAACAGTCGAGTCGTCCTGCCCAAAAGACAAATCCTCAGGTACCAAATTATGTATTTATTGGGAGCAGGTGTGTCTTTGCGGATGGAATTGTCACTCATGGGATGAAAAGACAAGCTTCAAATACACACAGATCACTGCTGGAAATCCAAAAAGTAGTGACTAGCGACTCAGACTGTTTAGCTGTTCAGCACTTCTGTTTACTTTCTAAAAAGGCAGCAATGCTCCCAGACACGTATTGTTTGACACAGTGTTTGTTTGCTTGTCTAATCAGCGTAGCGCTCAGCTGGTGAGAGGATTGAAAAGAAATACGTTGCGGTGGTGATCAGCAGCTGTTTACCACCCAAAGGTTTCCCGTCCTCAGGCGTGTTGATGGAAGTGCTAAAGCGGAGTCTGATTGGCTCAGTTAATCAAGTTCCACACACTCTGGAGAAGGCTAAAAACAGGCCCTTAAAAAAGACATCATTTAGGATTGCACACGTATGGAATGCAATTAAAGCTTAATCACTGCACGTGTAAATGTGGCTGACTTAAACTGAATTGAGTTTCGATGTATTAAGTACTGTAGGGATTGATGAAAATTACATAATGACCTTCTAAGCACACCAAATGTGAACAAATGACTGTAGTCATAATAATATCACTAATTCAAAAAACACAAAACTCTTCTGGGAATGCTGACACGCCAACATATTTGTAAGAGAGAAAAAAAACTGTCCTCTTTTAAAATGAGTTTTTAATCATTTTAAATAACACAACCATGGAAGACTACAAAGTAGAGTTGTTATTGTCTGTTCCTTCGGTATCTTCTAACAGATTAATCCTTTTTTGCATCGATAATGTCATAACAAAGAAAAATGCTGTTGCTAATTCTCAGGGGGGGGGGTTGTGAAGAAGTGGGGGATTGCAATCGTCACTATTTCCACAGAATCATTATCATGACAGAGGTAGGAGACACTTCTTCACACAGAGTCATGTTGTTGATGCTCAATCACTGGGATTCGTTAAGACCTGACTTGACAAAGTTTTGACATCATTCAGCGAATAGGAACCATACGAGCACTGGTGGGCCAAATGGCCTCCTTTCGTTGGTAAAATGTCTTAAGTTCTTATGTGCCTGGCATTCACACAATCACTTCATGTCTTATGAAGTGAGTCAAATTCCTCCACCATGCCCTTGCTCAATTCAAGCTTCACCCACACGCTGGAGTAGACAGCAGTCTGGTACTCACCGCCTGGCTTGTAAACTGTGTCTGGGCTCCCTCTTTTTCAGGACCCTGTTGGCGTGACGACAGGGCGGCACTGCCAGTTGCCACGCCCTCTCCCGTGTTGGCCCCTCCCTGTCCTGGCTGTGCTCCGGAGTGTCTATGAAATACAAGGACACACTGAATCACAACGAGGGCAGCAGAAACACTCACTCTGTCAAATGCTCAAACACTGACAGAGTGCCATGACTTTCAAATATGTCTGCATTAAACTAGAAAAAGATCACATCATGAAGACAAATGTTTCTTGTGCCATCTTCTTCACTGTACTAAGATGCCATGGGATCTACATTTGGGAACATTCAATTGTATTCCGCGGCAGCCTCGCTTAGGTTAAATGAAGATGCCTTCCTGGGGGGACTGGCACCTGGGTGGAGAAGGTTGGAGAAACACCCTGATTTCATATTCAATACAACAGGCAAACCATATTGCTACACATATCATTATATTAACTGCCTCAACGCAGGCAGCTGCTCAGAGAGGTCTGGCACTCTTTCACAGAGAAGCAGATCCCCAGAGCAGGCTGCCCTGTAAGAGATCACCAGTCATTTTGCAGCTGACCAGGATTTTTCCATGCTGAAGACTATGTGTTTACTATCAGATTCCTCAGCTCCTGTAATTGGGCCCCACCTGAAGTAAAAGCTGCAATATCAACTAGGATTACTGCACTCAAGCACCGGCTCTCACACACACTCTCCACTCTTGTAAAATAAAACTCAGCAGCATTAAAGAACAAGATAATAAAAGACGCATAGGGAGGGAGAAAGCAGAGGAGCTGAGCTGTATAACTGAACCTCACCGTTTGAGCCGAGGAGCTTATAGATGAAATATGTGGAGAAATCTCTGGCCGAGAGGGCTGTAGCTGTTCGATGGAGTCACTAAGGCAATAAGAGCGGGAGAAGAAAGCATGTTAAAACATTTCTTCTATCTCCTGGCAGCCTCGCCCTACCGAGCTGGGAAATAATAAACAGCTCAGCAGCCAGGAAACAGGACTGTCGTGCATTAGCGAGTCTTCAGTAAACACAGGGATGAAAGAGGTTAGAGTGTGAGCTTGAGCATGAGAGAGTGAGAGTGAGTGTGAGAGTGAGTGTGTGTGAGTGTGAGCATGTTAGTGTGTGTGAGAGTGAGAGTGTGTGTGAGTGTGAGAGTCAGAGTGAGTGTGTGCAAGTGAGTGGATGTGTGTGTGACAGTGAGTGTGAGAGCGAGTGTGTGAGTGTGTGTGTGTGAGCGTGTGTGTGTGTGAGATTGAGAGAGAGTGAGAGAGTGTGTGTGTGTGAGTGTGTGTGAGAGTGAGAGAGTGCGTGTGTGAGTGTGTGTGTGAGTGTGTGTGTGTGTGAGATTGAGAGAGTGTGAGAGAGTGTGTGTGTGTGTGTGAGATTGAGAGTGAGAGAGAGTGTGTGTGTGTGAGTGTGTGTGAGTGTGTGTGTGTGATTGAGAGAGAGTGAGAGTGTGTGTGTGTGTGTGTGTGTGTGTGTGAGAGTGTGTGTGTGTGAGATTGAGAGAGTGTGAGAGAGTGTGTGTGTGTGAGTGTGTGTGAGATTGAGAGTGAGAGAGAGTGTGTGTGTGTGTGTGAGATTGAGAGAGAGTGAGAGAGTGTGTGTGTGTGTGTGTGTGAGATTGAGAGAGAGAGTGTGTGTGTGTGAGCGTGTGTGAGGAATCACATGGTAATTATCTCTTCTAGTTTCTTGAATAGGAGCTCCACATTAACAATGCACTCATATTTTGATTATCCACACAACTGGGCTGGGATAACAGAGGTTTGACTGTGCTAAGCCCTCAGATCTCTGGACACACTGGGCAGCTGAGTATCCAATAATCCATCCTGATGCGATTGAGCAGAATTTCAAGAACAATCAGCAAGCTACTGTTATTACACCCAGGGGCTACACTGCCACAGAATCAGGACCCTATTCAGAAGCGCAGAAGGCAATTTCTATGAGAGGAATGAAGCAAGTGCGTGTTTCATATCCTGCATCTCGAATAGAGTTGAACCTGTTCTAATGGCACAACGACCCCTAATGTATTATTCAGAAGCATTTCAAAATCCATGTCCCACTGTGTAAGGGTTAACCAGGGAACACAGAAATGTTCAGCAGCAATCAGAATGCTCTCTCTCAACTATCCAGACTAAAAAAAGGGATCTCTTCTTATTTTTTCCACTTTTCTTTCTTTTTTTTTTTAAAATGTTGATGGATAGCCGCATCCGGGGCTGCAAATAAGACGGGCAATAAGGGATGTGAAGATGATGTGTGTTATCGGAGCACATCAATGGGTTTCTCTGTGCTGGTTATTAACAGATATTTCTCAAGCCGGAGGCACGGAGTGAAAGATCAATCACTGTGATAAGTAGGGTTGGCGTGGGCGGCCTGGCGTGTCACTGCGTGCTGATTAACCTCTCCATCCCGCCACGGAGCAGCTCTGGAGCCTGCCACCTCACCTCACCCTCCCCAAACACTCTCATATACCCGTCCGAGCTGTCATTAACACTTGAGCAGATGAGTATGAGAAACCAGATCTGACGTAATAAATAAAAGTTCTACTGTTCTCGAACATTCTTCCCTTTCACTCAACAAATAAAAACGTGTGGAATATTTCAGTGGTTACTCAGTATATGGAAATAAGCAGAGAGAAGAACAGGAATGGCTGTCAGCTCAGTGAGACGCTGTGACAGGTCCTGAATAAATGATTTCCATGTCATCAGCCGTGTGCATCACCTGAGGGATGAGCTCCCCCTCGATCACATCCCCAGAAGGACTAAATAAACACCCAATGCATATGGAATGTACTGGCAAGCCCTATCACTGAGTCCTAGCCCATACAAACAACAGTGACATAGAATACTCCATTCCACAGCAAATATCCATACCCCTTTAATGTGCCGTCACTTTTAAACTGCATTCTGTGTCTGCCGCGCGTCGTTCTTCAACACCAAAGCCAGAGAACCACGCATCGGCAAATGAGAAAACAAAAAACACCACACAGCACATTGCCTTTGATATATGTGAACTTTCTAAAGAGACATCCTGGTGCTTGCTCTGGTAAGAGAGGCTGGAGACTCTGATGGTGACAAAAAGTTGTTCCATATGGCATATAGAATAACAAAGGGGGCCGCAGCATTTATCTCAGGTGCTGTTTGATCCTCAGGGTTCTTAACGCTATTGTGAGTTCTAACGTCACAGCGATGCAAATGCAGTAATAACCTTGGAACTCAAGCTACATGCGCTCCTTTCAAAGCAAGCAGGACAGTGAGGGGATGGAATTGCTCCAGTAGCTGCAATGTCTTTAATGACGGCTTTCGAACTCATAGAGTAATCATCATAATGGATTGCTGCAGTACATTCTGCCACCCTACCAAATCAATCCAAGCTCAGGAGCAGTGAATGAGTCCATCGTAAATGATCATCTATACTGTGCGGGAATGACGCCATCGTAAATGATCATCTATACTGTGCGTGAATGAGTCCATCGTAAATGATCATCTATACTGTGCAGTGAATGAGTCCATCGTAAATGACCATCTATACTGTGCAGTGAATGAGTCCATCGTAAATGATCATCTATACTGTGCAGTGAATGAGGCCATCGTAAATGATCATCTATACTGTGCGTGAATGAGTCCATCGTAAATGATCATCTATACTGTGCGTGAATGAGGCCATCGTAAATGATCATCTATACTGTGCAGTGAATGAGTCCATCGTAAATGATCATCTATACTGTGCGTGAATGAGGCCATCGTAAATGATCATCTATACTGTGCGTGAATGAGTCCATCGTAAATGATCATCTATACTGTGCGTGAATGAGGCCATCGTAAATGATCATCTATACTGTGCAGTGAATGAGTCCATCGTAAATGATCATCTATACTGTGCAGTGAATGAGTCCATCGTAAATGATCATCTATACTGTGCAGCTCTGGATGTGCGGTGCATTAGCAGTAGCTGAAGCAGCGCAGTGACAGGGGTGTGAAGAGAGACCTACCTGACTCTTCGGTGGAACTTCTCCTCCTTGTATGGTGCTGCCTGGGTCCAGGCCCCTCTCTGCAAGATCCTCGGCCTCTCATTGAACACAGGCTACGGGGAAACACAAGAGAGGACAATAGGATGGCAGAGCTGCAGGACTCATGTTTTTAACCTCGACAAATAATCAGCATCTCCTACAACATGTAAATGCACATACTACAGCTCTGGCCAAAAGCTTTGCATCCCCTTATAGAATTAACACAGGCAGCAGTGCTGGTTACTCTCCCTCTGCTCTAGCATTGCTGTAGAATAAACTTCTCAGTGCCGATACCTTATCCTGCTGTCCCTTTCTGAAATCTTTATTGAATGACACTGGCTCATGCAAGGCTTGGTAGCGCAGACAAAGGAGTCTAATAGGATTCATCAAAGCCTCTGTGTAACAGATCCATGCATTAGCATTGCACTTTAGGTAGGGAGAGTGCACTCACCGAGGCTCCTTGCTTCACACGCTGTGTTTGCATGCAGTTGATAAGCTGAACTTCAAAGGACTGTAGAGCAACCTTTCGGATTGCCCGTCTAATTAGTATGGAGCATGCAGTCCAGGTCTACCGCTCTTTTAAGCCTTATTTTCACTTGTGGGACATGGAGACTTTATTAATTATCTGCAGTAATGGAGATTAATTTCACTCCCTGTAAACTACACCTGCTCAGTCAGGAGGGAGCGGAGAGAAGAGGGGCGGGGAGGGAGGGAGAGGAGAAGAGAGGGGTTGGGAGAGAACAGGAGAGGACAAGGGGCAGGGAAGGGAGAGGAGGAGAGGGGCGGGGGAAAGTAGAGGGGAGGAGAGGAGGGGGGTGGGCAGAGGGGAGAGGAGGAGAGGGGAGGGGAGAGGACAGGAGAGGACAAGGGGGCAGGGGAGAGGAGAGGAGGGGAAGAGAGAGGAGAGGAGAAGGGGGTGGTCGGAGGGGAGAGGAGAAGAGAGGGGGGAGGGGAGAGGACAGGAGAGGACAAGGGGGCAGGGGGAGGGGAGAGGAGAGGAGAGGGGGTGGGCGGAGGTGAGAGGAGAAGAGAGGGGGGAGGGGGAGGGGAGGGAAGAGGAGAGGAGAGGAGTATATAGGTATTTGGAACTGGAATGTTTATCTACGTTGATTTAAATGATTGCCAGATGTGTCATAAGAACATAAGAAAGTTTACAAATGAGAGGAGGCCATTCGGCCCATCTTCCTCGTTTGGTTGTTAGTAGCTTATTGATCCCAGAATACTTGAATCAGAGTGCCGCGTAGTCTTCTTTGTTCAAGACGGAATAGATTCAATTCTTTTAGCCTGTCTGCATACGACATGCCTTTTAAACCCGGGATAATTCTGGCCGCTCTTCTTTGCACTCTTTCTAGAGCAACAATATCCTTTTTGTAATGAAGTGACTAGAACTGAACACAATATTATAGATGAGGTCTTACTAATGCACTGTAAAGTTTTGATTTAAATTCAACACTTTTCACAATATATCCGAGCATTTTGTTGGCCTTTTTTATAGCTTCCCCACATTGTCTAGATGAATTACATTTCTGAGTCAACATAAACTCCTAGGTCTTTTTCATAGATTCCTTCTTCAATTTCAGTATCTCCCATAAGGTATTTATAATGCACATTTTTATTGCCTGCGTACAGTACCTTACACTTTTTTCTTAAATGTCATATTAAATGTCATTTGCCATGTGTCTGCCCAGTTCTGAATGCTGTCTAGATCATTTTGAATGACCTTTGCTGCTGCATCAGTGTTTGCCACTCCTCCTATTTTTGTGTCGTCTGCAAATTTAACAAGTTTGCTTACTATGCCAGAATCTAAGTCATTAATGTAGATGATTTAGATTCTGTCTGCAAAGTTCCTCGTGTGCATTGTAACCAGCTGTGGTAAAATCCAGCGTGGCGCATGTATCCTGACCAACATAATAAACTGTTGATTTAGTTATAAACCTCTGAGTGTTTTTTGTTCCCATGTTTGTGCATTGTTAATAATTTTGCTGTTCAGGGGTTACCCCAGAGTGGTTAAACAGTACGTGTATCTGTGCGGCTCTGTCCCTTGGGGCTTGTGTGACTGAGTTACCAGATCTCTAAATCTGTTTTATTAGCGTAATCGGATGAAAAGGTAACATTTGTTACATTTACTAAAATAAAAATAACAATTAAAATGGTTTTAAAAAGACCAAATTCCCATTGGGCTTATTGATTCTTTAGATGATGTATTCTTTAGATGATGTATTCTTTAGATTATTGATTCTTTAAGTATTTCTGTGCAGGACAGCCGCTATAAGAGTGTTACCTTTATTAAAAATGTGCACAGATTAATAACTAATGCCCATAAAGTAACCAATCAAAATTTGTCATCGAGTGACAGCCCTAATTATATATATATACTGGCACTCTCAGAACCACTCTGAATTCCTGTCTATTAGCTGGCACTCTCAGAACCACTCTGAATTCCTGTCTATTAGCTGGCACTCTCAGAACCACTCTGAATTCCTGTCTATTAGCTGGCACTCTCAGAACCACTCTGAATTCCTGTCTATTAGCTGGCACTCTCAGAACCACTCTGAATTCCTTTCTATTAGCTGGCACTCTCAGAACCACTCTGAATTCCTGTCTATTAGCTGGCACTCTCAGAACCACTCTGAATTCCTGTCTATTAGCTGGCACTCTCAGAACCACTCTGAATTCCTGTCTATTAGCTGGCACTCTCAGAACCACTCTGAATTCCTGTCTATTAGCTGGCACTCTCAGAACCACTCTGAATTCCTGTCTATTAGCTGGCACTCTCAGAACCACTCTGAATTCCTTTCTATTAGCTGGCACTCTCAGAACCACTCTGAATTCGTGTCTATTAGCTGGCACTCTCAGAACCACTCTGAATTCCTTTCTATTAGCTGGCACTCTCAGAACCACTCTGAATTCCTGTCTATTAGCTGGCACTCTCAGAACCACTCTGAATTCCTGTCTATTAGCTGGCACTCTCAGAACCACTCTGAATTCCTGTCTATTAGCTGGCACTCTCAGAACCACTCTGAATTCCTGTCTATTAGCTGGCACTCTCAGAACCACTCTGAATTCCTGTCTATTAGCTGGCACTCTCAGAACCACTCTGAATTCCTTTCTATTAGCTGGCACTCTCAGAACCACTCTGAATTCCTGTCTATTAGCTGGCACTCTCAGAACCACTCTGAATTCCTGTCTATTAGCTGGCACTCTCAGAACCACTCTGAATTCCTTTCTATTAGCTGGCACTCTCAGAACCACTCTGAATTCGTGTCTATTAGCTGGCACTCTCAGAACCACTCTGAATTCCTGTCTATTAGCTGGCACTCTCAGAACCACTCTGAATTCCTTTCTATTAGCTGGCACTCTCAGAACCACTCTGAATTCCTGTCTATTTGTGGCACTCTCAGAACCAGCTGAATTCCTCTCAGAACCACTCTGAATTCGTGTGTATTAGCTGGCACTCTCAGAACCACTCTGAATTCGTGTGTATTAGCTGGCACTCTCAGAACCACTCTGAATTCCTTTCTATTAGCTGGCACTCTCAGAACCACTCTGAATTCGTGTGTATTAGCTGGCACTCTCGGAACCACTCTGAATTCCTTTCTATTAGCTGGCACTCTCGGAACCACTCTGAATTCCTGTCTATTAGCTGGCACTCTCAGAACCACTCTGAATTCCTGTCTATTAGCTGGCACTCTCAGAACCACTCTGAATTCGTGTGTATTAGCTGGCACTCTCAGAACCACTCTGAATTCCTGTCTATTAGCTGGCACTCTCAGAACCACTCTGAATTCCTGTCTATTAGCTGGCACTCTCAGAACCACTCTGAATTCGTGTCTATTAGCTGGCACTCTCAGAACCACTCTGAATTCCTGTCTATTAGCTGGCACTCTCAGAACCACTCTGAATTACTCTCGGTGTGTATTAGCTGGCACTCTCAGAACCACTCTGAATTCCTGTCTATTAGCTGGCACTCTCAGAACCACTCTGAATTCCTGTCTATTAGCTGGCACTCTCAGAACCACTCTGAATTCCTTTCTATTAGCTGGCACTCTCAGAACCACTCTGAATTCGTGTGTATTAGCTGGCACTCAGAACCACTCTGAATTCGTGTATTAGCTGGCACTCTCAGAACCACTCTGAATTCCTGTCTATTAGCTGGCACTCTCAGAACCACTCTGAATTCCTTTCTATTAGCTGGCACTCTCAGAACCACTGGAATTCCTGTCTTTCAGCTGGCACTTAGCCAGTGAACCACTCTGAATTCGTGTTGTATGCAGCTGGCACCTGTCACCTGGAAGTAACAGGCAGGAAATAAACCTGTCTATTATCTGGCGGTCCCTCAGACCCACTGTAATTAATTCATATTACCAGAGAAATGAGCTGTTAACTTCTCCTCCCCGGCCCTTATCTTAAACAACAGACATTCATTTCAGTTAGAGAGGAGAGAGGGAGAAGGAGAGAGGAGAAGGAGAGAAAGTCACATTAGCTGGAGAGGAAAGAACCAGAGAGAAGGAGAGAGAGATTAGCTGGCACTCTCGAACAGGATTATAATAGACTTCTGTTTCAGCATTGCAATGGAACTCCTCAGAACCACTAAATTCCATTCCTATTAAGGGGCAGCTCTGTTGTTTACACCCACCCCTGTGAGGATGGCTGTAATCTCAGCCAGACGTGCACCTCTTCAGGGGAGATAACAAACGACTGGAAACAAACATGGAGCTCTTCGACTTATTAGAACATTTGGAATGAAAAAGGCGAGGATGTTAAAACTGATACAGTGCTAACCTTGTCTGTCTCTCCTCTCGTTTTTGTTTGTCAGGTTTTTGCATTGGAACAAATCATTTTTTTAATATTATGCATTTATACACCTGTTTGCTCAGAACCTTGTCCGATAAAAAAGCATTCTAAGGCTCTGAGAGGCGCATCCACAAAGAACCATTCTGGAGTGCAGGATGTATTATAGCCTGGAGGTACTGGTTCGAGTCCAGACTGTTCCACTGTCTCGACCGTGGACTGGAGTTCCAGGGGAACCACTCTGTTGGTTGGTGCCACCCAGAGGGTGGGAGGGCTTAGGTCGGCTAGGGTGTCCTTTCTACCCCACCAGCAACCCTTCAGAACCCTCTGGCTTGCCTGTAAGCTGCCCAGAGCTGGTTGTCCTCGCTGAACCACTCTGAGGTGGCTGCATTAGCGGGCCTCTAAAGAACCACTCTGAATGACGGTGCCATGGAGGACATGTGTGTCCATCTTCAATCTCCCGAGTCAGCGGCGGGGTGGCAGCAGTGAGCCAGAAATAAAAGAAATGGGCTTTCCAAATTGGGGAGAAAACAAGAAAAAATAATTGCAGATTCCAAAAAAATAAAATAATTTTAAGTGTGCCTGTATATGCTGTTAAAAAACAATCCTTAAAAATTGCTTTATGGATAGCTGTGTGGACAAGGTTTTTGGCTTATAATTTCATAAAACTGCACATTGTAGATGATAATTCAATTAGCTACCCCCTCAAAAGAAGAAGAACTCTGAATTTTTTATTTTTATTTTTAATTGGCACTCCCCAATTTAGAAACAATTGTGTTCCCTCTCAGCAGCGATTAGCTGGCACAGCTCAGAACTGAAGGTTCAGAATTCCTCCGATCCCAGCTGGCAACTCTCTTTACACCCAGGAACTAGTCTGCTTGAGCTCACTGGGCACCTCTGGTCAGGTCCCTGAATTCCGAGTCTATTAGTCCCTGGCGGTTTTCAAATCAAATCAAAATTTTGGTGTACACTTAGTACAATAAAACAATATAAACAATAAAACAGCAAGAGAAAACATTTTAAATGAAAGCAAATGGCAACAGATGAGGAGCCAAACCGAATAAACAGGAATAAAACTATTATTATAAAGACTGCCCTATTATAAAAGTATGATTTTAATTTATTTTAAAACTGCCAATTAGGTGGCTCTCACTGCATGGAACCATGCCAGAGTTCAGGTACAGACTGACACTCTGAACCACCGTCTGATTTGTGTGTATTCCCTGGCATGACTCGAACCACATCTGAATTCCTTGTTTTTAGCTGGCCAGCCACTCGGGACCCCATATGTATGCGCTGCGCTCTTCTGCATGGCATCTTTCTCATTTTTGCCAACTGAAATTCCTGCATTTTAGCTAACATTTGTACCAGAACTACTCTTTGTTGGAAAGTTTAGCTTCTTTTAAGAACCAGTAAAATCTGGGCCAGTGTCTATTAGCTGGCACTGCTCATAAACAACAAAGAAATCAAGTCTCTTCCTCGTTAGGGCTGGCACTTTCTAGTGTTTGCCTTGAAGAATTCCTGTCTGTTCAGTGGCTGGCACTCTCTGAACCACTCTGGAGAGGCGTGTGGATTAGCAGATCCAGCCTCTGAACCACTGGAGGTGAATTCCTTTCTGGATTAGCTGGCACTCTCAGAACCAGCCTCTGTACCCTGGAGGTCTATTAGCTGGACTCTGGAACCCTCTCCAATTCCTGTCTGGATTGAGAGGCTGGTGGATCTCAGAACCGATCCATTCCTGTACCCTGGAGGTGGAGAGGCGTGTCTCAGAACCCTCTGACCCTGGAGGTGGAGAGGCTGGCATCTGTGAACCACTCAGCCTCTGTACCCTGGAGGGTGGGCTGGCACTCTCAGAACCAGCCTGAATTCCTGTCTATTAGCTGGCACTCTCAGAACCACTCTGAATTCCTGTCTATTAGCTGGCACTCTCGGAACCACTCTGAATTCGTGTCTATTAGCTGGCACTCTCAGAACCACTGGTGCTGTTTCATTGGTGTTTAGCCAGTGTTCGACATTGGGCTAAAGAGCTTCGCTGTTGCCGTGCAGCGTGGCACCTGTCACCTGGAGAGTAACAGGCAGGAAATAAACACTTGATAGCAGTCAAGTACATCTGCCGGTCCCTCCAGACCTGGGCACTCGTAATTAATTCATATTACCAGAGAAATGAGCTTTGGGCTAACCTTCACTCCCCCTCCCCGGCCCTTATCTTAAACAACAGACATGCATTAGCATCAGTGAGAGAGAGGAGAGAGGAGAGAGGAGAGAGGAGAGAGGAGAGAGGAGAGAGGAGAGAAAGACACAGAGAGAGTGGAAAGAGTGAGAGAGACTGAGATGCAGCCTCTGTTACCCAGGATGGAGAGGCGTGTGTGGATTCTGTATCAGCATTGCAATGGAATCAGCCTCGGCAGCACTAACCCCCCCTCCATTCCTGATAAGGGCCAGCTCTGTTGTTTACACCCAGCCCCTGTGAGGGATGGCTGTAATCTCAGCCAGACGTGCACCAGCTTGCAGGGGAGATAAGCCCCAAACGACTGGAAACAAACATGGAGCTCTTCGACTTATTAGAACATTTGGAATGAAAAAGGCGAGGATGTTACCCTGGAGGTGATACAGTGCTAATCTGCGATTGTCTGTCTCTCTCTGCCTCTCGTTTTGTTTGTCAGGTTTTGCATTGACTTCAAATCATTTTTAATATTATGCATTTTACCCTGCATTTATACCTGTTTACTGTAATCCTTTCTTGTCCGATAAAAAGCATTCTAAGGGGCTCTTGAGAGGCGCATCCAATAAAGGCATTCCGCGTGGAGTGCAGGATCCGCTCTATAGCCTGGAGGTAGCTGGTTCGAGTCCAGACTGTTCCACTGTCGACCAGATCCAGGGAGTTCCCTGGGGTGGACAGTTGGGATACTGTGAAGTGCCACCCGGAGGGTGGGAGGGCTTAGGTCGGCTAGGGTGTCCTCGGCTCACCGCGCACCAGCAACCCTTGTAGACTGGCCTGCGGGCTTGCCTGTAAGCTGCCCAGAGCTGCGTTGTCCTCTGACGCTGTAGCTCTGAGGTGGCTGCATGGCGATCCAGCCCTGTACCCTGGGTGGAGAAGTGGTGAAGATACTGTGGACTGATCCAGGCCATGTGGAGGAGGACATGTGTGTGTTCATCTCTCCCAATCCAGCCTCTGTACCCTGGGGTGGCAGCAGTGAGCCAGGTTGAAATAAAAGAATTGGGCTTTCCAAATTGGGGAGAAAACAAGAAAAAATAATTGCAGATTCCAAAAAAATAAAATAATTTTAAGTGTGCTTGTATATGCTGTTAAAAAACATTCCTTAAAAATTGCTTTATGGATAGCTGTGTGGACAAGGTTTTTGGCTTATAATTTCATAAAACTGCACATTGTAGATGATAATTCATTTGAATAAAATCAACCCGGTACCCTGGAAAAGAAGAAGCGGTGTGGATATTTTTTTTATTTTTTAATTTTTAATTGTACCTCTGATTTTCTCCCCAATTTAGAATGTTCAATTGTGTTCCCTCTCAGCAGCGATTCCCCACACAGCTCAGAACTGAAGGTTCAGCGATCCAGCCTCGATCCCTGGAGGTGGAGAGGGCGTGTGTGGACCAAACCAACTGCCTCTTTACACCCAGGAACTAGTCTGAACCCATCCGCCTCTGTACCCTGGAGGGGAGACGTGGCTCACTGGGCACCTGGCTGGTCAGGTCCCCGCGCGACGAGGAGAGACAGTCCCTGACGGTTTTCAAATCAAATCAAAATTTTCGGAAGTACACTTAGTACAATAAAAACAATATAAACAATAAAAACAGCAAGAGAAAACATTTTAAAATGAAAGCAAATAAAAGCAACAGATGAGAAACTCAAACCGAATAAACAGGAATAAAACTATAGAAAAAAAGAAATATTATAAAGACATAAAAGCCCTATTATAAAAGTATGATTTTAATTTATTTTTAAAAACTGCCAATGTAGGTGTGTCTCTCACTGTGCATGGTAGAGCATGCCAGAGTTCAGGTGTGCTGTGACTGAATGCTGTACCACCGGTCCGATTGCCTCCCTAACCCACTCTCCCCTGCCTGTATGCACCGATCCAGCCCTGCACCATCACGGCGTGTGCTTTTACCAGGCCAGCCTGTGCCCTGGGGACCCCACATGTTGTGCTCAGCCTCTTGATATCTTTCCTCATTTTTGCCAACTGAACTCATTCCAAGCATTTCCGAGTAACATTTGTACCAGTGCTACTGCTTTGTTGGAAAGTTTAGCTTCTTTTAAGTATTACAGTAAAATGTGAATGAGGCCAGCAGTCTAATGCCGGGAACTGCAACATAAAGCAACAAAGAAATCAAGTCTCTTCCTCGTTAGGGCACTTATTCCTTTCTAGTGTTTGCCTGGCTGAAGAATGCCTTGTTCATGTTCAGTGGCACCGAAGCCAGCCTGAAATAAACCCTGGAGGTGGAAACATGTGTGTGGATTAGCCTCTGAACCCTGGGGGTGAGAGGAATGTGTGGCCTCTGAACCGATCCAGCCTCTGTACCCTGGAGGTGGAGAGGCGTGTGTGGATACTTTTAACCATCCAGCCTCTGTACCCTGGAGGTGGATTCTGTGGATACTTTTAAACATCCAGCCTCTGTTACCCTGGAGGTGATGTTTTATTGTCTTCTATTCTGATGTTTTTAAACATCCGCTGTGAATTTATTGACTTTATTCAGTTTCTAAACCCTGGATGTTGCGAGATGAAATTTATACAAAGTGGTTTCCAATAAAAACGTTGGTGTTTTTAGGACTTGCACCCTATTCAGATGACTGGATTGGACAGCCTATACTTTTTAAGTCAAGCTTTCTGATTCAATTGGACTGCTATTCTCACTGTTTACAGTTTCAATCTGTGAAAATCCTTTTGATGTCGTTACTGTCTGCTCTTGTGAGTGCTGCTCCTCTGAAATGTTCAGTTAATTAGAATGTTTGAATGCCTATTCTGAAATAAAACATAAAGTGTTTTTATTGTCCTGTGTTCACAAGGTTTTAATGAAGCGATGTTTTTTTATTGTTTTCGGAGATGTTTTATTGTTATCATTAAGATGGTTTATTGTCCAGCTGGATGTTTTTTAAACATCCGCAATGTGTTTTATTGTCTTCTATTCTGATGTTTTTTAAACATCCTTGATGTGTTTTATTGTCTTCTATTCTGATGTTTTATTGTCTTCTATTCTGATGTTTTGTTCTCTCAGCACCCTGCTGCAAAGTCATGGAATTATTTTCGTTATTAATCACAGCTGCTATTTGCTGGGCACAGCCTAGTTAGTAGATTAATGAAGAGCTTTTACGACCCCACCCTGGGGATGCATATCCTGGTCTGGAAGGACTTGGAGGAGGATGCAGTGCAGTACTGTGCTGGAGGAGGATGCAGTGCAGTACTGTGCTGGAGGAGGATGCAGTGCAGTACGGTGCTGGAGGAGGATGCAGTGCAGTACTGTGCTCATAGTATTGTAGTATTGTCCAGTTCTTCATATTTAAACTATAGTTTAGAGAAGCACTTCTTAGATTGTCTCTTCAGCAAAACTGATTAAATACCTCATAATCTTAGGGTAAACGGAGGCTATTTGTCTGTCTGTCCGACTGTCTTTCTGTATGTTATTTCAGCTGTGAATATACCTGGAGATCCGTTTGTCCAAATGTTGTGAAACTTGCTAAGAACCTCCTTCAAGTTACTGAGTGTATCCTAATCCTGGGGTTTGAGGTGCCTGTCTGGCTTGCTCTCTGTCTGTATCTCACACTGTTTCTCCATGTATCTAGAGAAGCGGGTATTGTATTCAATTGCAACACAACTTGGTCCTGACATGTTTCAACACAAGCTCTTAGAAGGCTCTGAGGCTATATGAAGGCATGCATGTTTGTTAAAGATGTTAGCATTTTTACATTCCCGCACTCAGTGGCTTTCACTGGCTTTCACTGGCAGTGATCTACGTGTTCATGTTACTGATGGCTTTAATTTTGAATTTCCAGCAGGGGCAATGGGGGATGAATGTCACCGATATGCTTCTTAATAATCCACTGATTAATAATCCAGTCAAGAGGCTGGTGGAAGAATAGTACTATGGATCCACTCCCCATTGCAGTCAATGGGAATCCACTCCCCATTGTAGTCAATGGGCATTCCGTTTTGTCATTCGTTTTAGTCTGTCGCGTGAATGAAAGATAGCGGAATGATACAGACACAGTCCTGGGCAGTTACCACGCTTTCTTTACCACACACATGCACTGATTTTACATCCCTCGTCTTTCGTGTCACTTTATACTGATTATATTTTTTTTCTTTTTTTTACACGTAATTATACTTCTTTGTGAATTGCTGTATTTGTTTAACTTTCGCTTTTTTCAGTTTAGGTTTATTCCTATACCCCTAACTTGTCTTACTTATTAGTTTGTTTCTTTCGAATTAAAACTTTGCATCTGGTACCGGTCTCCTCAATCGATGTACTAATGAAAAGTTTAGTAATAAGCAACCCCCCAATTCAAACATGTTTGTATCCATAAACAACTACCCTGTCAACAACCTCGTGCATTTCCAGCTCACTATGGAATCGAAGCTCTAGAGCCAATTTACAACCGGTCAGAAAACAGCCAGCTGAAGTTAGACACCAATTCAATAATGAGTTAAACACGTTATACACTTTGAATACGCGTCTAAGTTCATCTAGGTTCATAGAACCGAGCTACTGTGTTTACAACGTGTTTTACACTCTGCAGTCACAACACTCCGTTAAACTTTCCTCACCACTACACTTATGACAAATAACGTTGCTTTATTCAATACTGAGTCTCCAAAAAGGATTTAAACTAACCTCACAATTAGGACACAAAGACAACAATAACAGAGTTGGAAACCACCATTTCCAGCCTACTTTTTTTTTTAACCTCGTGCAATATAATAATAATACTCTTCATCATCATCATCATAATAACCTCAGGCAACAAAATGTGTTTGTTTGCTGTGAGAGAGAGAGAGAGAGAGAGAGAGAGAGAGAGAGAGAGAGACAAAAACACGCTTATAATGTAATTAAGTGTGTTTCGAATCGGCCCTTACCACGTCTGAGTTTCCTAAGGGGTTCGTCATCGTGTCTTCTGCTTTAAGCAGCGTAGTCTCTGGTGCTGCTGCACGAGTGGCAGGGTTGATACTGGTGAGACAGTCTCTGACAGGTCGAGGTTAGCGGATTCAAACTTCACAACACATGCATGCAACCAGCAATCTCCGGTTTGTTTAGCAACCTGCCCAACCTCGTTACTTGTTACTTGTTGCTTGCTTGTGTTTGCGAGCTGAGCAGTATTTTGATAACAAGGCGTGTCCCATTGCTTGGGAACCATTCCCTGCTTTTCAGCCCGATCCGTAACTCCTGGTTACCCGCAAGCAACCGCTGACAACTCGCTGTCTGTCCACAGTGTTGCGTGGCTGCGGCGTAAACAAACGCTCTGACTGCTAATGATGGTGCTGGGGTGATATGTACGCTGCTGTATACACACCACCGCTGTAATCCCTATATATCTATATATACACACATACTTGTCCGTATAGTACAGAACACAATAGGGTCTTACTACCCGGAGTGCACTTTAACATCGGGGAGACTCAGACCAGTCATGCTTTCCATCACTCTGGATTGCTGTACAGCACTTTCTTCAGCTCATCAAGTGTCCCTGTTCTTACTGCAATCCTTCAATATCTCACAAGTCTTTTCAAAGTTCCATCTCTGCCAGTAATAATCCCTGGTTTTAAACTATTTTAAGAAGATCCTATTCAGAAAGCTGCAGCACCTGAAGAATAATATTGCTTCCCTATGAGTAGTGTCGTGTTATACTATGCATTTCCCGTAGTTTATCATGATTTGCATGTTTTCAATATGCTGTACTATACCACAGTAATCTGGTAATATGCTTTACACTGCACCCCTCTGCTTTCCCATGCTTCCTCTGTGTTTCATTGCATTTCTGCACACTCTTTTATAAGAGTGGTGGATTTGCTTGTTTGCAGTTCTTTGTTTTTCTCTGCTCACACTGCGTATGCTGTGCCCTGTTTTCTTTCCTCTCGATGCCTATGCTTTAGAACATAAGAACATAAGAAAGTTTACAAGCAGGAGAGGCCATTCTCCAGCTCGTTTGGTTGTTAGTAGTTTATTTTATCAAGCAGCTTCTTGAAGGATTTGCTTCAACAACATTACAAGACCCTCACAATTCTGTGTGTAAAAAAGTGCCCTATTTTCTGTTCTGCTCATTTATGACCCCTGTCCTTTTTTTTTTTTTCAAGTCAAAGTCCCCGGTTGACATTGTTCATACCTTTTAGGATTTTAAATGTTTTGAATCAGATCGCAGCGTAGTCTTCTTTGTTCAAGACTGAATAGCTGCTAATGACATGCCTTTTAAACCGGGATAATTCTGGTTGCTCTTCTTGCACCTTTCTAGAGCAGCAATATCCTTTTTGTAACGAGGTGACCAGAACTGAACACAATATTCTAGGTGAGGTCTTACTAATGCATTGTAGAGTTTAACATTACTTCCCTTGATTTAATTAACACTTTCACAATATATCCGAGCATCTGCTTACTTCTAGATGATACGTTTTCTGTAGGTCTTTTCATAGTTCCCTTCTTCATCATCTCATATGTTAATGTCCCCTTACACTTTTCTCTATTAAATTTATTTGCCATGTGTCTGCCCAATTTTGAATGCGGTCTAGATCATTTTGACCTTGCTTCAACAGTGTCTGCCCTCCTCCTATTTTTTGCACCAAATTTGCACTAAATCATTAATGTAGATTAGGAATAGTTGGGCTGTGACCACTGGTTACCTCACTCCATTCGGGTTTCTCTCTAATCAGTACTTTCTGTTTTCACCTGTTTCAATCCATGTGCTGTCGTGGTTGGAGAATTAATCTTTTATGGTTTCAAAAGCTTTAGAAATCTAAATCATGCTTTAGTTGTCCAGTTGTCCATTTTCAATGTTGTCGAAAAAGTCAAGTAGGTTACATGATCTCCTTCCTAAAACCATGCTGGCTGTCACCCAGATATTGTTACCATATAGGTAATTTTCCATTTTGGATCTTATTATAGTTTCAGTAAGTTTACATATAATAGAAGTCAGCTTATTGGTCTGTAGTTACCTGGTTCGGTTTTGTCTCCTTTGTGGATCGGGATTACGTTTGCTATTTTCCAACGGGCACAACCCCTGTGTCAAGAGACTGTTGCATGATCTTGGTTAGCGGGTTTTAAAGAACTTTCATTTCACTCATCCGGCCCAGGGGATTTGTTTATTTTAAGAGCTCCTAGTCCCTTTAAACTTCTGCCTCTGTTATACTAAAAAAGTTATTTAAAACTGGATAGGAACAGGTCGACATGTGGGCATGTTGTCCGTGTCCTCCTTTGTAAAATCTGTGAAAAGTAATCATTTAATATGTTGCTATTTTTTTTCTTCATCTATGATTTTGCCATTTGTGTCTCTTGACATTTAACCTCCTCTTTGAATGTCTTGTTGTTATAATATTGAAAACATTTTGAATGGTTTTAGCCCCCTTAGTAACATTGATTTCATCTCTCTCTCTCTTGGCCTTTTTTCCTTTTTGACTTGTGTTTGCAGTTCAGTACTTTTCTGTTTTTTTTTTTTCCTTTAAACTCTGTAAAGTGCTGAATATTTTTTTTCCTATTAAACCATTTTGGCCATTTTGTTTTAGATTTAGATTTGGTTCACTTTTGGGATGTAATTGTTTTGTGCCTCTATACTACATTTTTAAAAGACAGCCACCCCTTTTTCTGTGGATGCTCCCCACTTCTGTTTTTAAAACCTAGCTTTGTTTACATCAATGACCATGTTGTGGTCTGAGTTTCACAATGGCTCTCTGACCTTTTTAGTTATTTTGTCTTCATTATTTGAAAAGTTGTCTCCCCCTGAAAGAATTTAATTTCAATTTCGTTGTGCCCCATCGGTTTTCCCTATGAAATCCCCCATTAGTAGTGCATTTCTAATGATTATTTTGCTCAGCGTCTGAATTTCCTACAGTATGCTCCTATTATTATGCATTTATCATTATTCTATTGTTTATCACCCTGGGCTTGCTATTTTAAGCGCCACCCCTCATGTTTTTCATATATGTGCCCACTGATATTATACCATCACTCTACAAAGTAACAATCACTGGTACACTTTACTAGTATTTTGTTTCCCTCTACATTTAACAGTGGTCCCTGAGTTGTTGCCCTTCCTTCTTTTTTTGTTTTTTCCTTTCAGTTTAAATGCTGTGAAGGTATTGGTTCCCTTTCTGTTTATAACCTGTATAGATAGTCCTTGTTGTGCTCCAATGTTTGCTTCCTGTTTGATTTCAGTTTTTGATTTTGTATTTTTCCATATGTCCTTTGCAACAGTACAGCAATTGTCTTTAATTTCTTCCTAGCCCTGAATTTTTCTGCAGGGATCTTCTGTCTCTTCCAATGTTGTTTGTACCAATGCCTATGCATTCCAGTTCGTTCTAGCTTTTCGCTGTCATTTTACCATTCTGCACCGCAGTACACTTTACAGGGGGAGTCTTCCAATCTGTCAAGTTGCATCCCTAATTGTGGTGTTATCTGTTTGCTCTGCAATCCTGCTGTTTGCACATTACATGCTGCCCGCCTCTGTGCCAACGACCTGCAATGTCATTTAGCCCCTCTCGTGGCAGGGGTTTGTTCCCTGATCACTGGCCTGCGCTTGTGCTTGGAGATAGAGAGATAGCGGTGAGTTTTATCTGGGGGTGTAGATGCTGGCAGCAGTTACTCATTCTCTGTTCTCCTGCTTCATTTTCAGCTCTGATGTATCAAGCCGTAGCAGACCTAAAACAGTTATGATATTTTTTTTAACCAGATAAGATCAATTGAGAAGAGGTTCTTTTTTTATAAATTGTTTTTTTCTACCAAATTTGAATGCCCAATTCATTGGCTGTCCACTCCTGGTCACTTTGGGTGGCTGGAGGTTTTGTCTTCTGAATTTAGCCACTGTTGTCTCCCTGGTGACCAACAATAGGTGGAATTTGGAAGTCACATGTACTGGTCTCTTGATGTTTTTATGTACATATATAAAAAAAAGCTTTACAGCTTTACAGAACACTAAAATCCTTTAGTAAGAAATTCAGTTGATCAGCATTGAAATCACTTGACACAGCATGACCAAAACCCAGGCCCTGCCAACAGTAAACCAGCCCTGAATGTCTAGTGGAAACTCATCTCACAGCCCATTTCATTAACATAGCTGCTGTTCCAAAGAGCGGCACAGTACAGCAGCTATTACAAGAGCCTGGCTCTTCATGCGGAGGCTGAGAAGATCAGTTTGAAAAGGATGTCTTTACACATAGGAACACAAGAACATAAGAACATTTCGAGCGAGAGGAAGCCATTCGGCCCGCGAGCTGGCCAGCTCCCAGGAGCTGGTTGATGTCATGGTTACCCTCTGAAGTGGGTGAGAATAAAAGTGACAGAGGAGACCTTTCTGTATCCACAGAGTGGTGAGGGGATGGAACAGGTTAGCAAGCCATGTGGTTGATGCTGAATCACTGGGATCCTGAAAGACTCGACTTGACAACGTTTTGCGATCAATCAGCTACTAGGAACCGGGCAAGCATACTATAGATGGGCTAAAACACCTTGTTTCTAGTTTTCTCATGTTCATATAAGATGCCTGAACATCCTCATTTTATCAGTATCCTTTTAAAACACAGAAACTCATTCTAATGCTTACACTGCTTTGCTTTTGAAGGAGCCATCTCGATCACCACGCTAACAGCTATCCTGACAACATGAGCTGCTCTGGGAACAGACACACACACTGCATATTCCACTGTTCTCTAGCTCAAAACATTTATATAAAAAAGGGCAGATGGATCACCCAACGGTGGGAGCTTTTAAGACCTCCCAGCGATCTCTCTTAATCAATGTGCTGCAGCCGAACTTCTAAAGCAGAGGCACAGATGGAGGGGTGACCTGGGGGAGTAGAGGAGCCGAGGAGATGTGAGGATCAGCAGCACCTGGTCCATCAAAGGCAGGGCCAGGCAGACATGCCTCCTGATGTATTCACCTTCCTCTGCTCTGCTTCTCATTGTGTTTGCTGCTGTCAGCGGATATCATCTGGTGGGTGCTGGGTGCTGTAAGATTCGGTGCCAAACTGACTTCCCTCCTCTGCATAAAAAACTGTCTCAGAAGCAGATCAAAAAGAACTATAGATTCCACACACACACACAAACCACGCTGACATGCTGTACGTGAAAGCAATGCTAAAGGAGTTGTTATTGAAGTTGTTGTTGCTTTTTAAAGCCCCCAATCTTGTATTTCAGCTCCACAATTTGAAATGCCCAATTGAAACACCTCGGAGCCTCAAATCACATTGAATCAGAGCTATCCTGCTTGCCCATAATTGCCTGACACCCTGATGTGTTTTTTTTTCACTTGGTTGACAGCTCCAGACCTCCTCAAGGACTATCTCCCATCGAGGTTGAACAGATAAAAAGCACATCTGTGGTCTGTTAAATGGCGCATGGGGAGCTCAAAATAGTTTTTGCATTGCAGTGGAATTTTCATATAAAACAGGGCTTGAAGCCAATAATCTGTTTAAAAATTAAATTGTGTGAATATAAAAATTAAATTATGAATATAAAATATGTCAGTTTCTCTGTTTATTCTATAAACTACTGACAAAAAATTAAGAGACCACTGTAAAATAACAAAAAATTGTCAGTTTCTCTGGTTTTACTTATTTATAGGTATGTGCTCTCCACCAGTCTTTCACATTGATTTGGGTAAAATGAACAGCTCGGCTTTTTTGTTTTCCATTCTATAAACCATTGACAACATTTCTCCCAAATTGGCAAATAAAAATATTGTCATTTAAAGCATTTATTTGCAGAAAATGACAACTGGTCAAAAATGAAGCACCCCCAGAAAGTCAAAAAGATGCAGTGTTGGTCAGACCTCGAATAATGCAAAGAAAAATGATGAGTTCATATTCATTTTAAACAACACAATACTGACAATGTTTTAACTTAGGATTGGGTCAAGGACAATGCACCATGCCACACAAGGTCAATTTGGATGGAATAACCCTGTCATGGCCAGCCCAATTTTCAGACCTGCATTGAAAAGCTGGAATGTGATCAAGAGGAAGATGGATGGTCATGCTCTCAAACCAGTCTTTCAGGATTGATGTTGAAAGACTTGGAGAGCATGCCACTCCTGGCTTGAAAATCAGGGGTTATTCCACCAAACATTGATTTCTGAACTCTTCCTAGTTTGTTAGTATTGTTGTTTAAAATGAATATGAACATCCAGGTCTGACAACTTCCATCTTGATCACATTCCAGAGGTTTTCATTTGGGGGTTCAGGTATAGGAGTTCATTTTACCCAAACACATACCTATAAATAGTAAAACCAGGCTGACAATTTTGCAGTGACAGCTGGGTCTTGTTTATTCCACATTGTGGTCTCCCATCCACACCTTGATTGACCTGGCTGTGTGGCATGGTGCATTGTCCTGCTGGAAAAACCAATCCTCAGAGTTGGGGAACATTGTCAGAGTGAAATAAGGATTCAGTCAGTTTTCTTTCAGGACAACCTTGTACTAATCTGGTGAAATGATCTGCAGCATTCAGTCATGTGTTTCTGTAATCTGGTGAAATGATCTGCAGCATTCAGTCATGTGTTTCTGTAATCTGGAGTGAAATGATCTGCAGCATTAATCAGTGGGTAATCTGGGGTGTTTCTGTAATCTAAGTGAAATGATCTGCAGCATTCAGTCATGTGTTTCTGTAATCTGAGTGAAATGATCTGCAGTAATCAGTCATGTGTTTCTGTAATCTGAGTGAAATGATCTGCAGCATTCAGTCATGTGTTTCTGTAATCTAAGTGAAATGATCTGCAGCATTCAGTCATGTGTTTCTGTAATCTGGTGAAATGATCTGCAGCATTCAGTCATGTGTTTCTGTAATCTGAGTGTGAAATGATCTGCAGCATTCAGTCATGTGTTTCTGTGTTTTCTGTAATCTGAGTGAAATGATCTGCAGCATTCGGTCATGTGTTTCTGTAATCTGAGTGAAAATAATTCAGTCAGTGAAATAATGCAGCATTCAGTCATGTGTTTCTGTAATCTGAGTGAAATGATCTGCAGCATTCAGTCATGTGTTTCGTGAGGTGATCTTTCTGTAATCTGAGTGAAATGATCTGCAGCATTCAGTCATGTGTTTCTGTAATCTAAACGTTGTGTTCTATGAAGTGATCCAGACCTCGTCTATGGATTCATTTCTCTAAGATTTTCTTTGCCAATTTGTTGTGTCTTCTTGCACTACCAGTGCCGGTATTACAAGTATTGGTTTGTAAAACAGCTTTGTTTGAAGGTCCACAGTAATTATTATAAAATTGGAACCTGGATTTCGTTGTATGCTGTATTATTGCTTCTACTGACACTCTCCTTCATTGACAGTCATGTGAACAATGACCCACTGGCTGCCGATGGTACTGCCAAAAAAATCCAGACACATGTAGAGAGGGCGTGATACACACAAGCTAGGGCTTCCATTCTCCACCAGATCACGAGGCGCCAACAACTGGTGCTAAAGAAGGTTTCTAGCAGTTCCATCCCAAAAGGACAAGCAGTTCCTTACACAGTGTGAAGTACAGGTAACCAGGGACAGAGGCAGATAGATAAGTTCCTGCTTCAAGTAATTAACTAACTACATTTAGTGACATTGTAAGGTGGTGTTTGAATTGGCTGAGTTAGTGTGTGATTAGTACCAGGTGAGTGGCTAAATTGATTAGCAGTTGATTTTGCTATTTGATTGGTTTCCACACAGTTTAGTTGGTTCTTTTGCCAAGCAGGTGTAACATTTAATCAAGCAGCTTATCTCGGCGCCAGCAAGAAGCGCCAGCAAACCGAAGAGCCTCAACAAAAGAGCCGGGAGTCTAGCTGTGGGAGTCTACAGGTAACCAGCGTCTGAAGCAAGATAGGTAATTGATCCTGCTCCTAGTAATTTTTGAATTAACTATTAAGTATCATTATTTGGTGTTTCTATTTGGGGAGGAGTGTGTGATTTTATCCCAGGCAGTGTGCTTATTTGAGTAATAAATTTGCAATTTGTAAATTGTATCAGGGAGGGTGGTTTAACTTGAATAGAGCAGTTTGCATTTGAATTGGTCTCCACACAGCTCCTGTAGTTGTGTGATCCCATTAAAGTGTGTGAAACTATTGTTCCAGAGCAGTTAGCAGCTAGTTCCTTGCTAAGTGAAGGGAGTTATTTTAAGGGTGGGCATCTAGTAATTAGTTCAGTCTACAGGTAACAGGGACAGTGGCAGATAGATAAGTTCCTGCTTCAAGTAATTAACTAACTACATTTGGTGACATTGTAAGGTGGTGTTTGAATTGGCTGAGTTAGTGTAATGACCTCGTCCCTGCCCCTCTGCCCTCCCTCCGCTGCTGCTCCTCCAACCCTCTAACCTCATTTCTCTGCCTCTCCCCTCCCCGCACACTCTGGTGCACTCTGAACTGTCACTCTTCTGCTAACAAAGCTGATTTCATATCTGCCTTTGCCTCCCACCTCTCGCTTCGATTTCCTTGCTCTCACTGAAACCTGGCTGTCCCTGATAACACTGTTACTCCTGCTGCCCTGTCACTCTACGTCCTGTCCCATGCCACCCAGCGTCTCACTGGACGGGGAGGTGGGACAGGTCTTCCTCCTCTCTCCCTCCTTCTTCTTTTCTGTCCCTCCCATCTCACCTCCTCTCTGTCAATACCTTTGAATTTCATGCAGTCCAACCAACCTCTCCCTGTCAACTCCTGCTCATTGTTCTGTGCCGCCCCCTGGGCCTCTCACTCACTTTCTGGATGAACCTGACCATCTACCTCCTCCCTCCCCTCTCTGTCTACCCCGACTGTCCTGTTGGATGACTTCAACATCCATCTCTCCAACCCCAGCCACTCTGCTGGATTCCTCCCCTCCTCCTCCTCCTTCGACTTCTGTCTCTCTCCATCCCTCCCTACCCACAAAGCTGGCTGTCAACTGACCTCACTTCTCCAGGGCCTGCTGCCCCTCCACCCTCTCTGTCACCCCTGACCTCTCTGATCACTATTTCATCTCTTTTTCTCTCTCCCCCTCTCCCTGCTCCTCCTACCCCACTGTCACCTCTCGCCCAGAACCTCCGATCTCTATCCCCTCTGTCCTTGCCTCCACTGCTCTCTCTCACCTCCCTCCCATCGACTCCTTTTCACAACTCTCCGTGAGACTCTGCTACCTCCACCTCTTCTCCTCACTCACCTCCTCCCTCCTCCCTCTGTCCCCTCACCTCCCGACCTGCTTTCCCCTCCCCTCCCCATCCTGGCTCTCCTCTGCCTCCCGCTTGGCAAGAATCACACTATCTATCTGCTGAAAAGAAATGGAAGAGAACCAAACGCCCTGCTGCCCTAGACCTTTACCGCACTCTCCCTCCTCCTTCTCCTCTACTCTCCTCTGCTAAATGTGCTTATTTCAATCTGTAATCCAAGCCTCCACTAACAACCCACGTAAACTATTCTCTACCTTCTCCTCCCTCCTAAACCCTCCCCTCCTCCTCCCTCCTCTATCTCCCTGATGACTTTGCCTCCTTCTTCTCTTCTAAAATCTCAGATATCCGCAAACACTTTAACACCTCTCCCTCCCCCGCACCCCCTCCTGCTCCAAACCCCACACCCATCACATCCCTTCTAACGCCCTCCTTCTCCACCTTCTTGCCCCTCTCAGACTCTGACCTCTCCTCCCTGCTCCAGGGTCACAAAACCCACCACGTGTGCCTTGGACCTCCCCACTCACCTCTTTCAAGCTGCTCCTGCTCTACTCCCTTCATCTCCTCCCCCTCAACACCTCTCACTTTCTGGTATCTTTCCCTCTGCCTTCAAAAAGCCTCTATCCTCCCTCCTCAAAAACCTACCCTTGACCCCACCTCCCTCCAGAGCTACCGTCCTGTCTCCCTCCTACCCTTCCTCTCCAAAACCCTCGAGCGGACTGTACATCGCCAGCTCTATGCTTTCCTGTCCAACCACCTCTGCTCGACCCTCCAATCGGGCTTCCGCTCTGCTCACTCCACTGAAACCTCCTGTCTGTCACCAACTCACTTAAGTGTGCCCAAGCTGCCTCTCTCTCCTCTGTCCTAATTCTCCCCGACCTCTCTGCTGCCTTTGACACTGTTGATCACTCTATTCTACTATCATCTCTTGCTGACCTGGGGATCTCTGGCATTGCCTGGCTGGTTTCTCTCCTACCCTCCAACCGCACTTACCAGGTAACTCCATGGAGCAACCCACACCTCACCTCTTAACTGGAGTCCCCAAGGGTCAGTCTTCGGTCCTCTCCCTGTTCTCTCTATACACCCGCTCCCTGGGCCTCATTCCCATCCTATGGTTTCTCATACCATTTCTGCTGATGATGCCTGATTTTCTCTCCTTCCCCACCTCTGACTCCCACCATCTCCTCCCGTATCTACCTGTCTGTCTGCTATTTCTCCTGGATGCACTCGCATCACCTCAAACTCCAACTCTCTAAATCTGACCTCCTTTTTCTTTCCTCCTCCTCCTCCCCTCCTCTGATCTCTATCTCTGTTCCTCTGGAATCTACCACCTCTTCCTCTTCCTCCGCTAAGAACCTCAGAGTCACCCTGGACCCCTGCCTCTCTTATTCCCAACACATCTCCCACTCTGGCACGCACTTGCCCGATTCTTCCTGAGCAACATCCGAAGAATCCGGGACCCTTCCTCTAACTACGCCACCCAGCTCTGGTCCAGGCCTGGTACTCCCGCCTAGACTACTGCACTCCCCCTGGCTGGCCTCCCTAGGTCCGCCACCACGTCCGCTCCAGCTCATCAGAACTCTGCTGCCCGCCTGGTGTTCTCTCTGCCTCGCTTCGCCCACGCTACTCCACTACTCCGCTCGCTCCACTGGCTCCCGATCACGGGCCGCATCCAGCTTCAAGACTCCTTGTACTAGCCTCACAGATGCCTTGACCAGACTGCACCCAGCTACCTCCAGACCTCATCTCTCCCTACACCCCTCACGACCTCCGCTCCGCCTGCACACTAGAAGACTGACTTACCTCCGCCTCCCCTGCCTCAGGAGCCATTTCCTTCTCACCCCTTGCTCAAGAGTGGTGGAATGACCTTCCACAGATGTCAGGACTGCCCGGTCCCTGACCACATTCCGCGCCTCCTTAAGACTCACCTCTTCAAACAGCACCTGTAGAACTACTCTGTTTTTATCCTGGGACACTATCACCCTTCATTTAAATGTGTGCTTTATTTTGCTCTTATCTGCCCCCCCTATTTTACTGCATTTAATCCTGTACTTCTAGAATACTGTAATCTGCCAAGTGTTTAACCTATGCAGTATTTGTATTTAATCATATCCTGATGTAACTATCACTATTATCTGCTGTATTATTGAACTGTGGTTTGTCAATTTGAACTTATTGTATTACTTGTATTGCAAATTTGAAATGTATTTGCTTACGATTGTAAGTCGCCCTGGACAAGGGTTCACAAGAAATAAAAATATTAATAATATGCAGCATTAAGCTGTATATAATGTGTGATGCTGGTTCTCTGTAAAAGATCAGTTACAACATCATAGTAAACCTGTGTGCTAACGAACGTGGCTGAGAAAGCGCATGCATTTCAGCAGAAAGCGTGAGTGCCAAAATTCATTTAATGAAGACTGGTTTCTTCCAGAAGCTGTTTGCTCTGGGATGATGTATCAGCAGTCTCTGTGAGAGCGAGGAGGAAAGCAATTTGGTTCTTATTTTCTTACATTAGTTCCACCATGCATATTCATTTGACAATCTCCTGACAAAGCTTAGATGTGCTTGGACAAATTTCATTTCATTTCAGATAGCTGGTATAAAAGCAGGGTGGGGAGATTGGCTTTGGGTCTTTAGTGAGGTAATGGTAAAATACTGAAATACCATAACTAAACTGCAAGCGGTGCCTCAAATAGACAGCTACAGCCTTCACTCAACATGATAGTAGCTGCCGAACGCTTATTACCATACCTGTGGTGTGCCTCTACTGCAGAATTGGGAGAGCGCTTATTACATACCTGTGAGTGTGCCTACTGCAGAATTGGGGAGCGCTTATTACCATACCTGAGTGAGTGCCTACTGCAGAATTGGAGAGAGCGCTGTGTTTACTGTTGTTTTTCTGTTTATAAACCCTGCTTGTGACGGAGTCTCGGCAGGCTGACACATCTTCACAGTTTCTTTGGCTTGCTTCAGTGGTCTTCTTAACGTCCATGGTTTCATTAGCATCTGTATAGATCTTTACCTGATTGAGCTGCACAATTATATGGACTTCATCCCTTCCCTCTACTGCTGACCTTCCTTTCTGTATATTCTGTGTGGTTCAGGGAGACATTGTGGTGCCTGTGTCCAGGCTTTTGGAACTCCACTGTCTGGGGAACAGTCTGGCCCCTGTGGGTCCCCAACCAAGATCAGGATTGAAGCAGCTAGCTCTGACCCAATGACTCCCCTGCACTCCAGCTCATAGTGCTCTTCACAAGCAGGACGAAGCAGCTAGCTCTGACTGCCGACTCCCCTTCACTCCAGCTCCAGTGCCTTCTACAAGCAGGACTCAAGCAGCTAGTCTGACTGCACGACCCCTGCCCCAGCTCCTCAGCAGGACCAAGCAGCCAGCTCCTGACCACGACTCCCCCCAGCCTAGTGCCTCACAGAACCTCAAGCAGTGCTCCTGACTTCCCTGCACTCCAGCTCAGTGCCTCAAGCAGAACTCAAGTGCCAGCCCTGACTGCACGACTCCCCTGCACTCCAGCTCAGTGCCTTCACAAGCAGGACTCACAGCTAGCTCCCTGCAAAATGACTCCCCCTGCACTCAGCTCTGCACTGCCTTCACAAGCAGAACTTCGACAGCTAGCTCCTGACTGCACCTCCCCTGCACTCCAGCCTCATAGTGCCTTCACAAGCAGGACTCGAAGCAGCTAGCTCCTGACTGCACGACTCCCCTGCACTCCAGCTCATAGTGCCTTCACAAGCAGGACTCAAGCAGCTAGCTCCTCCTCTTTGACTCCCCCCTGCACTCCAGCTCATAGTGCCTTCAGGACTCAAGCAGGACTCCTGACTGCACTACACTCCTGTACCATAGTGCCACAAGCAGGACTCAAGCAGCCAGTTCTGACTGCACGACTTCCAGACCCAGCTCATAGTGCCTTCACAAGCAGGACTCACAGCTAGCTCCTGACTGCACGACTTCCTGCACCCAGCCTTACAGTGCCTACAAGCAGAATTCGGCCAGCTAGTCTTCTGGACTGCACGACTGCCCCCTGACCCAGCCCATAGTGCCTCACAAGCAGGACCTCAAGCAGCCAGCCCTGACTGCACGACTCTGCACTCCAGCCTATAGTGCCTTCACAAGCAGGACTCAAGCAGCTAGCTCCTGACTGCACGACTCCCCCTGCACTCCAGCTCAGGCAGCCTTCACAGCAGAACTCTCAAGCAGCTAGCTCCTGACTGCACGACTCCCCTGCACTCCAGCTCATAGTGCCTCCCACAAGCAGGACCTCACAGCTAGCTCCTGACCACCACTCCCTGCACCAGCTCATAGTGCCTTCAAGCAGGACTCAAGCAGCTGCTCCTGACTGCAACGACTCCCTGCACCCAGCTCATAGTGCCTTCACAAGCAGGACTCGAAACAGCTTAGTCTTGACTGCACGACTCTGCAGACCCAGCTCATAGTGCCTTCTGCACAAGCAGGACCTCAAGCAGCTAGCTCCCAGACTGCACGACTGCCCCTGCACTCCCAGCTCATAGTGCCTCTCACAGCAGGACCAAGCAGCTAGCCCTGACTGCACGACTCCCTGCACTCCAGCCTGCGGTGCCTTCACAAGCAGGACTCAAGCAGCTAGCTCCTGACTGCACGACCCCCTGCACACCAGCTCATAGTGCCTTCACAAGCAGAACTCACAGCTAGCTCCTGACTGCATGACCCCCTGCACTCCAGCTCATAGTGCCTTCACAAGCAGAACTCTCAAGCAGCTAGCTCCCCTGACTGCACGACCCCCTGCACCCAGCTCATAGTGCCTTTAACTGGATACAACCGCGAGGGACCCTGGAATCCTTCTGTTTAACTTGTGGATATTTAAGATCTGTTTACACTCATGCTCCTCATGTTAACAGATTTCAAAGCAAGACATTTGTGTTCAATCCAGCAACTTTTCTCATGGTTCAGTTACACTTTGCTTATATATGGTTCACTGTGTATGCTTCATGAAATTGAAAAAAAGTCAATTAACTCACCAGAAAAGGCATTCATTAATGTATCTGAATGATCACTACAGGAAGCGATGACATAAAGTCGAAGTAGTTTATGTGCTCAAATACCATTGAAATCTTCAGCACTGGAAGAAAGCCCCTTCACTCTATCCTCTTACCTCCTCTTTCCATTTCAATGGGTCTGGTTTGTCGGGTTTCATTTTTAAATCATATACAGCAGTTATTTTCTTGCTGGGGACCTAACACATCTTTAGTAAAGGCATCACACATTTCGAGTCCGAGCAACAAATAAAAGCGACAGCGTGATTTGAAATGAAAGTCACAACATCCATTTAAATTGAATTTCCTGTGCTTGTGGGTGTCTGGAAGCAGAATTATTTTCCATAAATCAATGGCATCACAGAAAGGGCAGCTGCTGTCACATGGAGATCCACCCGTTTTCAAAGGGCTGAGTGAGTGTCTGCAGCATTAGGTCCTGTGACACATTGGGGAGTTTCCCACCCAGAACAATCCCATATCAGTTATTTACAAAGGCCTTCTTATCCTCACACTGTTATGGTGTTTTTAAACCATTCTGAATGGAGTTCCGTTTGTCAACATTCTAACACACCTTGCTCAAATCATTCTGAATGGAGTTCCATTTATCCAACATTCTAACACACCTTGTACAAATCATTCTGAATGGAGTTCGTTTACCCAACATTCTAACTCACCTTGCTCAAATCATTCTGAATGGAGTTCCATTTACCCAACATTCTAACTCATCTTACTCAAATCATTCTGAATGGAGTTCCATTTACCCAACATTCTAACTCATCTTACTCAAATCATTCTGAATGGAGTTCCGTTTATCCAACATTCTAACTCACCTTGCTCAAATCATTCTGAAAGGAGTTCCGCTTGCCCAACATTCTAACTCATCTTACTCAAATCATTCTGAATGGAGTTCCGTTTATCCAACATTCTAACTCACCTTGCTCACAGGCCTGATTAGTTTGACCCTCGTCTGTTTGCTTTTTATTTTCCTTTGATATTGTGACCTTTGAACTCTGTTGAATACCTCTGTTTCTGCACCATAAAGCCAGTGGGGCTAACAGAGTTGAAAGATCACATGATTTTTAAATCCAATAACTAATAAAAACAGGTGTTAACCACACTGATCTACAAGTAAGGCTGCCAGGGATATTGAGCAATAAAGAAAAATATATATACAAATCTCTCAATACTGGAGCAACAGAACGTAACACCATTCATAATAACTGCCAACATGTAAAAGTGTCAGGTAAGACAGGTAAGACAGGTAAGTGAAATGGTGTTGTGGGATACATTACCATTACAGATTGTGTCCCCTGGTGTTGGAGTTAAGACCACAAATGCAGATGAGCCCGGCTTCTTGCTGGTGTGCGGGGTCACGGTTTGTGCCCAGCCTCCATCTTGTTACATTAGCAATTCCCAGCACACTGTGTCACTGGGAATACGGCGGGTGAAATTAGTCCTGGTCAACCCTTGTCACTCTACGGAGGGTTCAGCTTTCAGGATACTCCTGCTGTGAAACAGATGAAATCCTCAGAGTTGTGCATTTGTAACGCTGGCAGTGCAGCAGGCTGCTTTCTCTTTGAATGTTATCATCTGCAGAAGGCTTTCTAAGATACGCCGCAGGGGGAGGGTATGAGTATCTGTCAGCAAGAATACTGAACCCTGGAAAAGTGTTTCCAAGAATTTGTTTCTGAAAGAAAGTGTCAAACAAGATGAGGCCCTGGTTGAAGCCTTGTGTACCTATAAACCAGAAATGAAATTTAAAAACAATTTTTATCAAGCACTCATTCACAGCCCATCATCACTATGTGTCTTTTTACAGCTGTGTCTTTTGGTAATTCACTCGCTGTCTTTGTGGAGACCCACATCATAGTAAAAGGAAGTGAAATGGCGAATCTCACTGTGATTGTTGTTCACCAATGGCTGACCGGACACTCCGATTTCAGTGAGGCCAGGTGGACTAACATTCAAGTTCAGAGGCTGCAAGCTATAGTGTCCCAGAATCATGTGCAGCTGTGTTTTATCTAAGGGAAGCAAAACAGCCATGTGTTTTCGTATGCGCTGTTTATAGGTGTGCTGTTACTCATGCTATTCAATAAATCCATTCATTAACATGCTTCACAGCACTGGGGAATCAGCCTTGATTGCATCATCCTCCTCCTGTATCTGTGCTTAACCTGGTGAGGATTATTGTGATTGTGGATGTGATCAGGAGGTAAACATGAGTCAATTTTCAGTCCTGCACATTCACATCATTTTAAAACAGTACCCTGAGTTTTGTGGAGATCTGTACAGATTCTCTGATGAACCCTTTGATCTGTACAGATTTTTGATGAGACCTTTGAGATCTGTACAGATTCTCTGATGAGACCTTTTGAGATCTGTACAGATTTCTTTGATGAGACCCTTTGAGATCTGTACAGATTCTCTGATGAGACCTTGAGATCTGTACAGATTCTCTGATGAGACCTTTGAGATCTGTACAGACTTTCTTGATGAGACCCTTTGAGATCTGTACAGATTCTCTGATGAGACCTTGAGATCTGTACAGATTCTCTGATGAGACCCTTTGAGATCTGTACAGATTCTTTGATGAGACCCTTTGAGATCTGTAATTCTCTGATGAGACCCTTTGAGATCTGTACAGATTCTTTTGATGAGACCTTGAGATCTGTACAGATTCTCTGAGGAGACCCTTTGAGATCTGTACAGATTCTCTGATGAGACCCTGAGATCTGTACAGATTCTTTGATGAGACCCTTTGAAGCCTGCAAACCTGAAGGTTCCTTTCTCCCGTGCAGGGCGGATTAACACATAGGCAAACTAGGCACCTGCCTAGGGCCCAAAATGGGGGGGGCCCAAACCAAAAGGGTGTACAGCAAACGATGTCGCTTGGGGCAGCAAAAGTATAAACACGATAAACAGGAAGAAGAAGAACATGAAGCGCAAAGAGGGGCATTAGAAATATTAGTGCCCCATACCACAAAAACATTCTCCCAACCCGATTCCTGGAGAAAGAGAATTTTCTTTAACGAAGGCCTCAAGAAAACACCTCCCGATCAATAAGCAAGGAACACTACCGCTTTCTTGCTTAAATTGGCGACCGAGAAAGAAGTGTCACTAAACTGCATTTGACTGAAGGTTGCCAATTGTCCATTACAAATAGTAAAAAAATAAAAGTCAGTGATTTTGAACTTAAATAAATCTGGTATATTTTGTATTGCTTGCGGCTTTCCCAATCAGCCTTTAATGACACATACCCGCAATCTTTGCGTGATGCAGAAAAGTATCAAAAGAAGAATACCACCAACAACACTGTGCCGGAAATGAGTATACATGCTTCAACCAGTAGCCAGCACAGCGAGCTCGAGACACTGTCCAGCTTGCAGTGCTTTTTTGTTATTGGAAATATGCTGGATAGCCCAGATGGAATTTATATGTGTAAAAAGTGACTGACTTAGCGATCTTAGCGGATCTGGCAGTTGATGAAAAATTGGCACAAATTGTGCCTTGTCTACACCTAGGGAGAGCTATGTTTTCCTACAATGCCAAAGTTGACATTAATATTTATTTTGCCACACAGCACTGCAGAATTAGAACCAGATTTTTTTTAGATGAACCTAAAACAGATGAAAGAAATGAATTGTTCAGACATTTGAATGGCATTCGACTTCAAGACCGTTGTTAAAACAGCACCAGTTCAGAGACCAATGAAGCAAAAAAGATCCAGTCTGTAAAATGTGGGTCCGGTATGGACAGAAGTCAAATAAGACCTAAAAGAAATGGAAGTACACAAAACTAGACTATTTTAGAAATGTATTTTATTTATTGTTTCTATGATATAATGATGGGATGTTGGGGTCCACCACAGTACAGACTCATGCAGTTTCAGTGACATGCACTTACTGGGGTCCAAAAGGATATCTTTCCTCAAAAAAAGTAAGTGTAGAAATTAGTGACACATCTTTCAACTCACCCACTCACTTCAGGTCAAGAAAATACCATTTACTGGAACAAAAAAACTAACAGTGGATCCCGGGTCTGAGGAGGATAATGATGTGCTAATTTTCATGCTTGTAGAAGAATGATGGTAACCCACTGAGCTGGGGCTGCGGTAGCTCCATCTCAAGCTCCCTTTATTCTTGTTGGCAGAGAGTCTCTTCACATTTAAACCATCTGCTGTTATGTTTCTTTCCATCTCCTCCGTGATGCCACTCTAGTCAATTAGATGCTTGGCCTGATGTTCTCTGCGAGAGTGGTTAGTAAACAACAGAACTTGACTTTAAACATTGCAGAGATAATCAGCGAATTGTACAAACCATACAATGTTGCAAACCATGGAAATAAAACACACACACATCTGGTATTACCTTTGATGCTGACAAACAACATAATCATAATTCATTTCTGTATCAGTATCCTTCACTGCTATTTCATTGTTATTTTTAACCCTGACACTGTACCTTTTGTTCACGCTTTTATTATATTCTGTTGCAGTCTTCCAGGAATCTTGTAAAATAAAATGGGGAATCTCAATCGGTGTTCTCCTCCTAAAATAAAATGAAATTGAATTGAAATTGGAACCAGCTATTCCAAAAAGAAACGTCTTTTTGCAGCAAGTTGCTGTACAATCGTATTATGATTGTGATTTGTTGAGAGAATGGTTTTTAAGCTCCAATTAGGGCACATCACCTCTGTCTGTTTGAGAACCAATTGAGCGGGAAAAACTGAAGAGTGAGCAAGCAGAAATACAGCTAAACAGCAGTGAATTCATTCAAGGTCTCTTTCAGCACTCTTTATTATTATAGTTACATGACATCTTCCCTCTGACAAAACAGGAGGTAAAACAAAGTCCAGTTAATGGCTTGAATATGGGATCCCATGGGGTCTGGAGTAAAAGGCTTGAATATGGGATCCCATGGAGCTAAATGCACAAAACAGGAGCTAATCAAGTCCAGGAGTAATGGATTGTAGGTGCACTGACTAGCTGTCTGACATCAGAAAATGCGTCAAAAAAATTTTGATGCTAAATTCTAATAAAACTGAGATGATGCTTTGGGACCCTCAAATCGCTAAAGCAACATAACCACCTGACCTAGCCTTTTAGTACTCTCTAACTGGATAGATTACTGTAATGCACTGTTCTCTGGTATTTCTAGCCATGTTATTTCACTTACTTTACAACTTGTACAAAATGCGGCCAAAGTTTTTATAAGAACCAAGAGATATGAACACATCACCCCTGTTTTGGCAGATTTGCCCTAGTTTCCTTGTTAGTTTCAGGATTGATTTTAAGATCCTGCTCCTGACATATAAAGCCTCAATGACCGTGGGTCCTCATACTTAAATAACTCCTGACTCCACATTCTCCTAGTTGGCCTCTTAGATCACAGGGCAGCCTTGCTTAGCATTCAAAGATACAGAAAAAATGCATCTGGCAGAGAATTCCCAGAGCCCCCTAAACTGTGGAATGGCTCACACCATCTGTGGTGGAGGCTCCTGTTGCTGTTTTAAAATAAGACTGAAACTTACATTTATGACAGAGCATTCACAGTCCTGTAAATTTTATTTTTTTAGTCACTTGTTTTACTGCTCTTTATTTATTAATTAATTTAATACTTGTTGGAAATGCTGGTACATTGTTTACCTATGACAGGTTGATTGTATAATCAGAATGCATGAATATAACTTTCTCAGTCAACAGGAGAAAATGAGAAAATCTTCCTGCCTAGAGAGATGTAGAGTATGCCAGCTGGACTTCCATCAACTTCCGCCCAGAGATGCAGGTATGCCAGCGCTGACTTCCAACAGACTTCTTGATAGGTCGGAGCTTGACGATTCAAACACTGTTAACACACCTCCCTGTTCTTCTCCTGGTCCATTACCATGACAAGACGTCTTTCAGGAAGCTAGGTAGGATCCAGACGGAAGATTCTGGCAGTGCATAAATACTAAGTGAGTAGAACAGTGTGAGCATATGCTTCCAATAGTAGACTTGTGCAGTTCCATTTCTTTGGGCTTAACCAGAACCTTTGAGATTTCTTTGTAGAAAATACATTTATTTATTAAAATGCTTGGTCCAAGGAAAGCCAAGTTGTTTTGCCTAAGTAACTTTATTGATTTTTCCTATTACTGTGTCAATAAAACTGTGATAGGGTAAGGCTGCCATCGCAGCTGAATTGACACAAATCAGTTAACATACAGATTTAAGCAAAG